>SJYX01024247.1:270149-326754 GCA_006410675.1 Oreotragus oreotragus | reverse complement strand
CATGGACAGAGGAGCCTGGTGGGCTGCAGTCCATGGGGTCGCTAAGAGTCAGACACGACTGAGCGAATTCACTTTCACTTTTCACTTTCATGCATTGGAGAAGGAAATGGCAACCCACTCCAGTGTTCTTGCCTGGAGAATCCCAGGGACAGCAGAGCCTGGTGGGCTGCCGTCTGTGGGGTCGCACAGAGTCGGACACGACTGAAGCGACTTAGCAGCAGCAGCAGCATATGTATGTTTATAGGTATATATTTTATGTTACATTTCCAGAAGTGGGATTGCTGTGTTGAGAGTAAGTGCATGAACAGTTTTCTCACAGATTGCCAAATTCTCTTCCATAGCAGTTCTACCATTTGCATTCCACCCTCCAGTGAGGAATGCCTGACTCCTCACATCTCTGCTGCTGCTGCTGCCAAGTCGCTTCAGTCTTGTCCGACTCTGTGCGACCCCAGAGATGGCAGCCCACCAGGCTCCCCCTTCCCTGGGATTCTCCAGGCAAGAACACTGAAGTGGGTTGCCATTTCCTTCTCCAATGCATGAAAGTGAAAAGTGAAAGGGAAGTCGCACAATCATGTCCGACTCTTAACGACCCCATGGACTGCAGCCTACCAGGCTCCTCCACCCGTGGGATTTTCCAGGCAAGAGTACCGGAGTGGGGCGCCATTGCCTTCTCCACACATCTTCTCTAGAAGAGTATATTGTCGAGATTCTAAACTTTTGCCAAGTTAATGGGTAAGAAATGGTTTCTCAGTGTAGTTTCAATGTTCATTTCTTTCATTCTGAATTTTAGTTTGCGTTATTCTTTTGAACGAAGTTGAATTCTCTTCTTACTGTTTTTATGTGATATTTGTGGATTATCTGTCCATATCTTCTGTCTGTTTTTCTCCCCCTGCAGGAATTTTGGTCTTTTTGTCCTCAGTGTTTAAATTTTTCTTTAGTCTAGGGACCTTTTATCCGTGGCATGCAATTTTTTTCCTCTTTGTCATTTGCTTTTTAATTAGTTCTTTACCTTACCCCTGTGCTCTTTTCCTTTCTGTCTGCTTTTGTCTGAGAATTTATTTATTTTAAATGACTGTTTCCCTCACATCTATCGCTTGGAGCATTCTAAGCGTTCCTATTTTAAAGTCCGTGTCATACTGTCTCATAATATTTATTTGATTTGATTTGGAGCCATCCGTGTCACCAGCGTTGATCTTATCAGCTAGAACCCTAAGCATTAGATATCTTTCTGTTTTGGAATTTTGGCGGACAGGCTCATTTCAAGGGGGAGGTTGCTTTTGTCTTTCTTTGCTCCCTCTCTCCCCCTCTGGCCGGCCCAGAGGTCCTACTAAAGCCCTGGCTGTGGGCAGCAGGTGGCTTCGTTGTCACTGTTCTGTCCTGGTGGAGGACATCACGCTGTCCCCTGGTTTCCACCCCCCGGCTCCGTCCTCCCACCTCACGTGGGAGACGTGAGTCCTGCTGCCCCCATGTCCCCTTCCTGCCCGTCACTCCCGGCGCTCACCCCCACGGCGAGCTTTCTGTTGCTGCTCTACCTCACACACAGATGATTATCTTGTTTGTGAGCCCGGCATTGTATCCATCACTTCTGTGTGTCTGGAGCAGAGGGGCTGTGTGAGAGTGAGATTCTGTGGGGCCTTCTTAATGGGAAATACTCCTTTGTACTTGGAAGGAAGAAACATGAGAAGGCTTGAAGGGAGTGGAAGGAAAGAAACCAGCCTGATCATCCTGGGAGGCAGGGATGGCATCTCCCATTCCATGTGTGGAAAGTAGGGGTGCAGAGGGAGTAGAGAACCCCCAGCCTGAGAGGAGGGGTGTGGGCTTTGAAGGCTGGTCTGTCCTTGGGTTTCACTCTGGCCTTCTGCCTCATCAGGTGGTCAGTCCCTCTCCCCCTGGAACACCCCATCTCCCTTGGACCCGTGTCCTGGGCTTGGAGCAGGAGAGCTGGGGCTACAGGGACTCACCAACTGATTCCTCAGCTTTGGAGTGACCTGGCGTCCTTCAGCTAACGTTTCTGAAAGTGCCTAGAATGAGCCACGCCCTTGCTAGTCCCATGTTGGTTCCTTAATTAAATTAACATGGAACAACCCTCAAAAACAGGTACCACTGGCCCCAGCTTATAACGAAGGAGACACCGCTGGAGAGCT
Source organism: Oreotragus oreotragus (assembly GCA_006410675.1). Lineage (NCBI taxonomy): Eukaryota > Metazoa > Chordata > Mammalia > Artiodactyla > Bovidae > Oreotragus > Oreotragus oreotragus. The sequence continues at coordinate 324,610 of SJYX01024247.1, read as the reverse complement.
CATGGGCTTCCAGCTCCTCCCAGTGAGCAGACGTAGTGCTGGGATTCCCATGCTATCTGGCCGCAAAGCCCCGAACTTCCCTGCTTCCAGCGTATTCTGTTCCCCGTGGTGCCTTCCCCGCCAGCCTCCCCTGTCTCGCTGGAGGCACGGTGCCCCAGAAGGGTAGCAGCTTTGAGAGCAGCTCTGTGGGAGAGCAGAGTGGGGCTCAGAAAGGTGACTTAAGGCTACTGTATCTGAGTGAATCCAGGCCCTCACAGGGCTTCCTGCCTTCCTTGGCCCAGAGATGGTGTGTCCTCCAAGTTAGCATTCATGATGTGAGCCCTGTGTCCTGGTAAGTAACAGACACACGGGTCTGTTTTCTTATATAGTTTTATGGATTATTTGGTCAGATGGTCCCTTAGGGGCCGCTTCCCCTTATGCTTTAACAGAAAGACCACGGGCTCCTTCACCGAAAACCCCCAGTATTCTTTATCACGTCACCCTATCTTTTCCCATTCATCATTATTTTAATGATTAGTTTATTTGTTTTCTTTCTGTCTCCCACCCTCTGGGAGGGCATGAAGCAAGCTCCAGGAGGGCATGGGCCTTATTTCTCTGATTTTTGTTGGACCGCCAACATCTAGTGTGATGGCTGACCTAGAGGAGGTGATAACTCATTAGATTCCGAATGAATGAAGAGAAGGAGGGGCAGTTGCCTCTAATCCTAGCTCTGCCATTTAAAACCTTTTTGGCTCCCAACAAGTCCCTCACTTTTCCTATCTGTAAAATGGATCAAGAAGGGCAGTTTTGTAGGACTGTTGAGCAATTTATAGGCAGCTTACAGAGCTGCTCAGAAAAGGTAACCCTCAGGTCCTCCTCCTTGACATAAACCAGCACCTTGACTTGGTTGCAGGGCGGGAGAGGTGAAGTCAGATCTCTCCCAGCCCCAGGGAAAACACTGCTGTTCTGGAGCCCTGAGCTTCTGACTTCTCACGGGTGAGCCGGGTGGCCGCTGCTGAGAGCAGCTCCCGTGATGTGCTAACCTCTGCCAGCAGGTCCCCAGCACGCATCTGCCGGCTCCAATTAGGAAGGCTTTCTCAGGAGCTGGAGGTTTTGAGCTTGACCCTGAAGAAACAGCTCCCTTTCCACGAGCCTTTTAATTAAATGCTCATGCTTGCTTTCCAGAGTTCATTGAATCGTTTACCTGCATTGTGGTGTTTGACAAAGCCCTGTCGCTTTGGGTAATGGAAAGGGACAAAATGAGGAGGCTTCTCAGAGGCTGTCTGATGACATGGGGGCTGGTGCTTCTGTGCCCTTTTGGGGCTGGGCGCTCATCTCAGTGGGGTAGAAGAGGGCTCCAGAGCAGCATTTCCTGGTCTCTGCCTTTGGCTTGCGTCTTGCGATTCCAAGGCCCACCCCTGCCCCTGTGATCATTAAGAGTCGGAGTCCACCTTGACAGCTGTCCTGAGCCTGGTTCTCACAGTCCGGTCCCTGGGGCAGGGGCAACAGCCTGGGGTGCACCCAGCTGGCTGGTCGAGCCTTCTCCAGGTGATCTAGGTGTCTGCTCAAGTGTAAGAACCACTGGTCTAGGGACTCAAACCCGCTACATGTCAGAATCGCCTGGGGTATAGTTTTCTTTTTTTTAAGTTAACTTTATTTTCTAAATAGTTTTAGATTTCCAGAAAATTTGGAAAGAAAATACAGAGAGTTCCTGTGTGTACCCTGTAATCAGCCTCTCCTGTTTTTATGACATCTTAAACTAGCAGGGTCCATGTGTTGCAGTTAATGAACTGCTAATCCATACAGTATTATCAACTAAAGTCCATACCTTATCCTACCATCTATCCTACAGTCCTATCCAGGATCCCACACCACATTTCGTTGTCATGTCTCCTTAGGATGCTCTGCCCTGAGACAATTTCTCCGATTTTCCTGGGTTTTGATGACCTTCACATTCTTGCAGTACAATGATTAGGTATTTTGTAGAATGCCCCTCAACTGGGATTTGTCTGTGTGTTTCTCATAATTAGGCTGGGATTGTAGGTTTCTGAGAGGAAGACCCCAGAGCCCAGCGCCTTCTCCCTCACGTTATATCAGGAGTGCCTTCTCCCTGTCGGTGTTGGTCTTGGTCATGGAGCTTCTCCATCTGCCCCAGTCAGGTTTCTCCACTGTTCCTCTTCCCCCACTAAGCCCCTTAGCCCACTTTCTACACCGTTTGGAAGGTATGAAGCACACCCTTAAAGAAGCCGTGTTCTACCTCCCTGAGAACAGATCGTCTACATGACCTGTTTGGAATTCTTCTCCATAGAAGATTTGTCTCTTGCTGCTGAGTCACTCAGTCGTGTTCGACTCTTTGCGACCTCATGGACTGCAGCATGCCAGGCTTCCCTGTCCTTCCCTATCTCCTGGAGTTTGCTCAGATTCATGTCTCTTATCTCCCGATTGTCCAGTCATTTGATTATATCAGTCTAGACTCATGGATCAGAGAAGGCAATGGCACCCCACTCCAGTACTCTTGCCTGGGAAATCCCATGGACAGAGGAGCCTGGTGGGCTGCAGTCCATGGAGTCGCTAAGGGTCGGACACGACTGAGCGACTTCACTTTCACTTTTCACTTTCATGCACTGGAGAAGGACATGGCAACCCACTCCAGGGTTCTTGCCTGGAGAATCCCAGGGACGGGGGAGCCTGGTGGGCTGCCGTCTATGGGGTCACACAGAGGCGGACACGACTGAAGCGACTTAGCAGCAGCAGCAGCAGACTCATGGATATTTATTTTTTACTTTCAATTATAACACAGTATGTACTTTTAATTCTTTAATTGCTCAAATTCTTGCATCTTTGGCCATAGAGAGCTCTTTCCGCCACCCCCTGTTTCCTTTGACATGTGTTGTCATTGTGAAGGTTGTTATTTGTTTTGGTTTTGGTTTCACTACTCCCTTCCTTTCAGTCTCTACAAGCTTATCTTACCTGTTTCCTGCCCCAGTCCTGGAATCACCTATTTCTCCAGAGAGCCCCTGTTCCTTTTGTTGAAAATGGTTCTCAGAAACCAAGACGTGGGCTCCTGGGGTGCTCAATGCTATTGGGACGCCGGACTCTGGGCCTTCTCAGCCGACAGAACAAGGAAATGCATTGTGTATACGAACCTGCGTAGACACGCTTATCTAGAAATATTTCTGTATGTAACCATCTGTACCTGTGTTAAGTTCATACTGATGTCTTCAGTGTTCCTCCATCAACACGTGGATCCTTCTGGCTCCCTCCCTTTATTTCTCTATAAAATCCCACTCAAACAGAGAAACCTGCTACTCCCACTTGCTATATATTTACATAATTGTTCAACTCCAGCATTCATGTATGATGTCAGAATTCTTAACTCCTACTTACCTCTACTTACTGCCATGGGCTTCATAGGTGAAAGTGAAAGTGGCTCAGTTGTGTTCAACTGTTTGCTACCCCATGGACTGTAGTCTACCAGGCTCCTCTGTCCATGGGATTCTTCAGGCTAGAATACTGGAGTGGACTGCTATTCTCTTCTCAGGGGATCTTCCCAACACAGGTCTCCTCCATCACAGGCAGATTCTTTACCATCTGAGCCACCAGGGACGCCCAGGTGGGTGAGTGGTAAAGAATCTGCCGGCAGTGCAGAAGGTTGTGGGTTCCATCCCTGGGTCAGGAAGATCCCCTGGAGAAGGCAGTGACAACCCAGTCCAGTATTCTTGCCTGGGACGTTCTGTGGACAGAGGAGGCTGTGGGCTACAGTCCATGGGGTGGCAAAGGGTCAGACATGACCTAGTGACTAAAACAACAGTTTACCTCTAACTGGGCTCCGTTGCTTCTATGCAGGTTATTTTTAGTTTTACAGACTCCACTCATTCCTAAAATTACTTCGGTCAGGACCTTCCCCCGTCCTCCTTCAGGGAGGTGCTTTCATATGCTTGTCATACAGTTAGATTCTTTTCATCACATTCTGCGTTCCATCCTTGGGTGGACACGAATCTGAGCAAACTCCGGGAGATGGTGAGGGACAGGGAAGCCTGGCATGCTGCCGTCCATGGGGCTGCAAAGAGTCAGACATGACTGAACGACCAAACAACAGCAGCAAAGGTATCTATGCTGTAAAGTTCCTCAGGTTTCGGCAGATGTTCCGTGTCTCGTATTCGCCATCATGATATTTTGCAGAGCAGTTTCAGGGCCCTAAAAAAGCCCCCTACATTTCACCAGTTCTGCCCCCTTACGCCACCTGAACCCCTGGCCACCAGTGACCTTTTTACTTTTTCTACACTTCTGCCTTTCCTGAGATGTCCTGTAATTGGAATCATGCAGTGTGTGTTGTTTTTTCAGACTGGCTTCTTTCACTTAGTGATAAGCATTTAAGAGTCATTCATGTATTTCTGTGGCTTGAGAGTGGACTTCTTTTTATGCAAAATAATATTCTACTGTGTGAATTAACCAGAGTTGAGAATGAAAGTCACTCAGTTGTGTCCAACTTTTTGTGACCCCATATACAGTCCATGGAATTCTCCAGGCCAGAATACTGGAGTGGGTAGCCTTTTTCTTCTCCAGGGGATCTTCCCAACCCAGGGATCAAACCGAGGTCTCCTGCATTGCGGGCAGATTCTTTACCAGCTGAGCCTCAAGGAAAGCCCAAGGGCATATTGGTTGCTTCCAATTTTTGATTATGAATAAAGCTGCAGTATTTTTGGTTTGTGGTTTGTTTTATTTAGGGACTGTTCCTGGATCCGTCATTGCTGAAGGCATCCAAGCAGAACCTGGGCACTCACGGGTGGATGTGTGGGAGAGGGAATCAAGGATCGTACGGGGTCCTTCATAGGGAGTCCTATCTGTGCTCTTCCATGTTTGGAGATGTAGCCTTTCACCACCCAGAACAGAGGCTGCCCAGAGGTCCCAGCCACATCCGACCCTTCCCACGACAATCTGAGTGTTTTCCCGCCGTGCTCCTGTGTGGCTGTTCTGTGGTCAGCTTCTCACTCTGTGTTCTGACTTTGGAAGGCTCTGCTCTGACCAACGGGGGTCTCAACCTGCACAGCCCGGTGAAGAGGAAGCTGGAAGCTGAGAAGGACTACGTCTTCGACAAAAGGCTCAGGTACAGCGTCCGCCAGAACGAAAGCAACTGTCGGTTTCGGGACATTGTCGTGCGGAAGGAAGAGGGCTTCACACACATCCTGCTGTCCAGCCAGACCTCAGACAACAATGCGCTGACCCCCGAGGTGAGAGGGATGGGACGGCAGGTGGGTGCTGGCTCTCTGAGCCCTCTGGAGTCTGTGGAGACCACTCACACCCAGGCAGACTTGACCTGGGGACCCAATTTGCTGATCTCACTACATCCATCATCTGTCTGATCTTTATGATCCGTGACTACAGTATCCCATTTTGAAAATGAAGACCCCGGGAAACAGAGAGATTCAATAAGCTGATCACAGAATTAGTCAGTATTGGCCCCAGAAACCAAACATCACATCTTGGCTTCTCCAGCAAAACTGAATGGTAGTCAGCATGTCTAGTATAGATGGAATTATATTCACTCAGCTCACTTACAGTTTTTTTGATTGAGATATAATCCACATACCGTAAACTTTATCCTTTTAAAATGTACAGTTCAGTGGTATTTAGTGTATTCACAAAGTTGTGCGACCATCAGCGTTAATTCTGGGACATTTCCATCACCCCCAGAGGAAACCCTGTGCCCGTTAGCAGTCACCTCCATTCTCCCTCCCTACATCCCTGGCAACCATGAACGGCCTTCCCGTCTCTATGGATTTGCCTCTTCTGGGCATTTCATAGATGCAGAGTTGTGCCATGCATGGCCTTCCGTGGCTGGCTTATCTTGCTCAGCACAGGATTTGAGGGGCCTATCCACGTGGTAGCACGATCAGTGCCTCGCCCCTCTTCCATGCACGGGTAGGCCACAGTTTGCCTATTAGCTCTCCACTGAGGGACGTTTGGATTGGCTTCTCCTTTGGTGCAGACTTCCCTGCTGGCTCACATGGTAGAGAATCCGCCTGCAATGGAGGAGACCTGGGTTCAATCCCTGGGTCGGGAAGATCCTCTGGAGCAGGAAATGGCAACCCACTCCAGTATTCTTGGCTGGAGAATCCCATGGAAAGAGGAGCCTGGGGGGCTACACCCAACAGGGTCGCAAAGAGTTGGACATGACTGATGGACTAACACTTTGACTTTCCACTTTTGACTATCTTGCATAATATTGCTATGAACATTTGTGTATATGTTTTTGTGTGAACATAAGGTTTTCTTGGTTATGTTCCTAATTATGGAATTGCTGGGTCATAAAGAGCCAACTCATTGGAACAGACCCTCTTACTAGGAAAGATTGAAGGCAGGAGGAGAAGGGGATGGCAGAGGGTGAGATGGTTGGGTGGCATCACCGACTCAATGGACATGAGTTTGAGGAAATTCTGGGAGACAGTGAAGGACAGGGGAGCCTGGTGTACTGCAGGTCATGGGGTCGCAAAGAGTCAGACACAGCTGAGCAGCTGAGCTACAGTAACAATGGTAACTGCATATTTGACCTTATGAGGAGCTGCCAAACTGTTTTCCCCAGTGGTTGCTCCATTTCACATCCCCAGCACTGGTGTATGATGGTCTCCATGTTTCTGCTTCCTCGCCAGCACTTGTCATTATCTGTCTTTTTTTATTACAGCCGTTTTAGTGGGCGTGAGGTGCTATCTCACTGTGGTTCTGGTTTGCATTTTCCTAATGATGGATGATGTTGGGCATCTCCTCTGGTGCCTGTTGGCCATTTGTCTGTCTTCTTCAGAGAGATGAGTGTCCAAATCCTTTGCCTATTTTTAAAATTGGGAATTTCTTATAGTTGAGTTTTAAGCATTCTCTGTGTGTCCTGAATATCACACCCTTGTCAGAGCTATGATTTGAAAATACTGCCATTCTGAGTTGTCTTTTTCCTTTCTAGATAGCATTCTTTGACATTCAATTCAAAAGTTTTTGACGTCCAGTTTATCTTTTTTCTCTGTGACTTTCTTTTTTCTTTTCGACTGTGGCTCACCACAGCTTGCGGGATCCTACTTCCCCAAGCAGGGATTGAGCCCGAGGGCCCGTCAGTGAGAATACCAAGCCCTCACCCCTGGACTGCCAGGGGATTCCGTCTCTATTACTTTTTAAAATGCTAATTCTACTCATGTCTAGATGTGCAGAACAGTGAAGCAGTGAATACATAATGCATTTACATAGACAACACCATTCAAAAGAGGGGGTGCTTAGCAGATGGCAGTGAAGAGATTGTTGATAGTGCCGGTGTGAGAAGACTCGCATCCGAGCAGTCTTCTCCTGCTGGACCAACCCGGGCAGGGCATAGAGTGGTAAGTGACCAAGACGAGCACGGTGCAGCTCGCAGGGCTCTGCACAGTACGTCCTACTTACCCCTTTTCATCCCACCTTCTGGTGTAGGGTTATTACAATTCACGTCTTCCAGATGAGACAGCGTGGGCCTAGAGAATGGAATAGGGCTGGGGTCCCGCAGCTTCAGAGGGCAGGGCCCTCAGCCCAGCGCCTGGCCAGTGTAGACCCCGTTTCCCGTTCCTGTGGTACTGCACTCCCATGTCCACAGCAGCAGTGCAGACCTGGAGGGTGAACCCCGGGATGGGTTTGGGGTGGGGGGACACAGTCAGGGGCCAGCTGTGTCACTGGTGACCCACCCAGAGGGGTCGGTGCAGATGGTCTGGCACTGCCAGTGTGTCCAGTGCAACTCAGGGGGGCCCGGAAGTGGGCGGAACAGGCAGTGCTGCGTCCTTGAACTTATTATAATCATAAGCATTCCCTAAATGCTCTGGATCCTGGATCCTTGTCAGAGCTATCATTTGAAGATACTGCCATTCTGTGGGTTTTCTTTTTCTTTTCTAGATAGCACTCTTTGATATTCAATTCAAAATTCTTTGAAGTCCAATTTATCTTTTTTTCTCTGTTACTTTTTTTCCCTTGTCACTATGATTTACATAGACTGTGGTTCTTTTCGGGGACTGTGTGGGTAATGGGCAGGAATGTTTGTCAGCCCGTGAGGGAAGACGGTGGCCAGGGCTGTGGAGGTAGGGGGCTGCTGGTGACTCATCGCCCCTCTTCTAAGCACAGGTGTTGGGGTCACTCCCTCCTCCACCTTCAGCGGAACCACCTCTAGTTTCTCTGCTGTGTAGACCTCTGCATAGATCTCAGAGTCCAGGGCCTGTGGTTTACCCCAAAGGCCGCCATTCACATGTTGATACACCTGGAAACCTTGTTATTTTAAGCTCCTCACAAAACATTCCCAAGAGACCAATTCTTCTCAGATTTTTTCTACTTCACTACTTTTAAAAAGCATGCTTGAAAAAGGCACGGTATTTTCCTTTGATAAACCGAATAGATGTGGAGCTTCCCAGTTCATCCTCTCTCTTTGCAGCAGCTTTGTGTATTAACTCTTGCCTTCTCACCACAGAAGCGTGTGGCATCTGACTAATTTCAGGCGCCCAGGTTCTCACCTCCTGAGACTCGGGTTTGGTTGATTAGCAAGGTTTACTCCTAATTGGTGTCTGTCAGTAACAGAACAGGAGGAAGATGGAAAAACAATTATTGATCTGGTGTTTTCAGCTCTCCCAGCAACCAGAGTGGATTGACGCCGTGGATAAATTGGCTAACTGGGTAGAGTAGCCGTGAAAGTATGTGAAGGAATACAGCTCCCCAGGCGGCGCTAGTGGTGAGGAACTCACCTGCCAGTGTAGGAAACGGAAGATCTGTGTGTTCGATTCCTGGGTTGGGAAGGTGCCCTGGAGGAGGGCATGGCAACCCCCTCCAGCATTCTTGCCTGGAGAATCCCATGGTCAGAGGAGCCTGGTGAGCTACGGTCCATGGGGTCACAGTGAGTCAGACACAGCTGAGCAACTTAGCATGCACAGTTAGCAGAGGAGCCCTGCCCCTCCCGGGCACAGAGTTAGCAGAGGAGCCCTGCCCCTCCCGGGCAGAACTGGGATCAGATCCCGCCTCCAACACTTTTCCTTTTCTGCTGCCTTGGGATTACTTTGCCTCTCTGAGTGTTCTCATTTATAGGAATCATACAGTGTATTCCCTGTGGGGTTAGAGATAATGTCTGCAAAAGAAGCTCTCAGAGTCCCTGACACCTAGGAAGTATTCAGTGAATGTTCCTATTGTTAAAATGAAGCAGAGGTGTTACAGTGGCCACCAGCAGACCCAGCCCTGCTTGTTCAGGGAGAGACTGGAAGGAGGCCGCTTTCAGGGTCACAGCTGAATTCTTCTTCTAGTTGTGTATGTGACATTGGCGGGATTGGCCCCATGGGCAGAAATCCATACATTACTGGGTGTATTAACCGGATTCTGAGGCTAGCGCATGTGTTGTCATATTTCTCCTTGTCTGGAATATAGCAAAGAGCCAGGGAAATAATGGAAATGCCTCTGCAGGAAAGAGTCAGCAAAATAGATGGTCCAAAGTCTTGGGGATTAAAAACTCATCCACTTTCTCCTTAGGAGAGGACCTCAGGCCCTCACTGTGTTTCTGGGGTTTTCTTTGTAGCCCCCAGCCTCAGTCCACAGACCACCACCTTCCACGGGGGCCCCCAGGCCCACTGGAGGCATCTTCACACCCTCTGGGGTGCAACTGCCATGTCCACACCATCCTCAAGCCAGTCATGTTTCTTTCTATTTCCACCATAACTCTGAGAGGCCACACTGCTAGCTGTTTTGTCTGCATGATTGTATCAGTCGTAGCCCACCAACAAGTCTGCCCACATTCATGTTTCCTGCCCCATTAACTGTTCTTCAGAAGCAGAGTGATCTGCGGGAAAAGCGAATGTGATCAGACCACTCCTCACACACACACACACACACACACACACACACACTTACATACTTCAGACACATGAGTGGCTCCTCCAGTCTTACCTGAGACTCGGCTGGGGAAGCTGCACTTCCACGCTCCTTCTAGTGACTGCTGGCAGGTCCTAGGTCCCTGGTGGCCAAAGGCATCCGTTTCTTGCCATTGGCTTCCCACCATGGACTATGGCATAGCGTCTCCATAGCGCTGCTCACAGTGTGGCAGAGCTCCAAGGAAGAGGGAGAGAGCGAAAGAGGACGACTGAGGGGATTTCCTGGCTTAGGGACTTGGTGCTTTCACTACCAGGGCCCAGGTTCGATCCCTGATTGGGGAACTAAAATACTGAAAGCCTTGGATTGTGGCCAGGAAAAGCTGAGACAAGTTTAGTCATCCCGTATCTTAATCACCTCTTGAAAGGAACATCCCATGACTTTACCATATTCTCTTAGAAGTGAGTCACTAGGGACTGCACGCAGGTGTGAATACCAGCTACCTTAGAGGCTGCCTGTCCCAGGGATTTAAGTTAGGGAGAGGGCAGGATAAAGTAAGGACACACACATTCTGCCGGGGAGTTGGTAGAAGTGTCACAGGAGGGGATTAAAGCTGTTGGGGTGTCAGGAGAAGAAGGAGGTAGCATTTTGTGGGCAATATTTGAGAAGGCCTTCATGAGGGTGGGCTCAGTGGATATGGGCCCTGGGTAACTGGATTCAGCAAGTGATGAAGGAGAGAGAGGGACCCTGGTCTGCTCCCTTTTAATACCCACTTTTAATGGATTTAGTTATCTGGTTCCAGCCTTTGGCAGCTCAGAAGGTAGAAGCAGCAGAGGAGGGGTGTGTTTTTTCCAGCAGACATTCACACAGGAGCAGGCGGTGGCCGCCAAGTGCAGAGCAGGGCAGTGGGCATCAAGAAGGGACCCAGGATTTCCATATGCACAGTGCTCCGGTACCGCTTGTTAGCAGAGGTGCGCCCAGGAGCCTCTGAGGGGACTGCTCCATCACAGGCTAGCACGTGACACGGAGAGGCAGTGACATGCGCAGTGTGCTCTGTTCTAGAAGACACAGGAGTGTGTAGGCATTTTAGAACCACACTTCAGTTACAGCAGATGACTGCTAGGGGGTCCTTCAAGAAGCAGGAACCTCAGCCTTCCTCCGTCCAAGTTGGATTATCAACACGAGAAAGGCCAAGGAAAAGTACACAAACTAGATACATACATTTTCATTTATTGTTTTGGCCACACTTCAAGGCAGGTGGGAGCTTAGTTTCCCTGGGATCAAACCTGCACCCCCTGCATTGAAAGTGCAGAGTCTTAACCACTAGACCACCAGGGAAGTCCCCAAGATATGTACACTTTAGAAATTAAAGCTTAGTTTGTTCTTTCATCGCGTGAACCGAACACGAACCTGCTTTCCATTTAACTCACAGAGGGGGCGGCTGTTCTGCTTGTTTCCACTCGTTGACAAGCATGCAGGCCCTCAGGTAGGGAGTCACGTGAAGAATTACAGCTCACATCCCCGGCGCAGGGTTTTCTTTTCTTTGCCTCTCAGAGAAGCAGAGCTCATGTATAGGTGAGAGCCTGTCTATTTCTGGAGGCAGATGGATTAAAGGACCTGCACGATAGTGACCTGTTAGCTTTTCTGATGTTTTAAATGAATGTCTGTGACTTATCCCTGTTAGAATGGAAAGCACTTCTCCCGTCCTTCTCATGGAGCTCAAGCCCCAAGAGTTCTGACTCAAGCTGATGTCTCAGCATGTGTTTTTTTTTTTTTTTTCTCCACAAAGATTCCCCCATTTGTTTAAGTCATCCTCCAGTGTGCAGTAGTGGGCAGAGAAGGGAGGTGAGATTTGTATCCTGGTTCTGCCTCTTGCTGGTGACCTTGAAGCCCTGCCTTTGTTTTTCTGAGTCTTCCTTGCTTCATCTGCAAGATTGAGATACCATACCCTCCCTCACTGAAGTTTTGTTTCAGGTAAAATATTATGTGGAAATTCACGGATGCAATCCTGGCATCTCTATGCTTAATAAAAGGGCATGGTCACTTAAAGTACAATCTAAAAAACAATGGTCTCGTAAAATGTCTCCACTGTACCCTACGATTCTGCCTTTTGAATATTTAATAACAGTCGTTCAAAAGCCTGTTCCTTTACTGTTTCCCCTATTGGACTCTCAGCTCCACTCAGGCAAGTACATGCCTTGTTTTTTCTTTTCATGCACTTTCTGCACTTACTTTTTCTGTTCTAGACCACCTAACCACCAGGGAAGTCCCCAGGATATGTACACCTTTAAAGTTCTGCTAACTTTTGTTGGATTGAGTGAGCTTGTTTTATTTTACACCTTCCTCCATCCATTCCTTGTAACTCATGTACTGTTGAGATGTTCCTTAAGCTGTGTCCACATGAAAGGGAAAAAGCTAAAGTGTTAGTTTCTCAGTGATATCTGACTCTTTGTGACCCCGCCAGGATCCTTTATCCATGGAATTCTCCAGACAAGAACCCTAGAATGGGTAGCCATTCCCTTCTTCAGGAGATCTTCCCAACCCAGGGATTGAACCCGGGTCTCTTATATTGCAGGCAGATTCTTTACCATCTGAGCTATCAGGGAAGCCTGTTATGTACACATCATTTCAGTTCAGTTCAATTCAGTCTCTCAGTCGTATCCAACTCTTTGCGACCCCATGAATCACAGCACACCAGGGCTCCCTGTCCATCACCAACTCCCAGAGTTCACTCAAACTCATGTCCATCAGGTCGGTGATGCCATCCAGCCATCTCATCCTCTGTCATCCCCTTCTCCTCCTGCCCCCAATCCCTCCCAGCATCAGGGTCTTTTCAAATGTGTCAGCTCTTCTCATGAGGTAGACAAAGTATTGAAGTTTCAGCTTCAGCATCAGTCCTTCCAATGAACACCCAGGACTGATCTACTTTAGGATGGACTGGTTGGATCTCCTTGCAGTCCAAGGGACTCTCAAGAGTCTTCCCCAACACCACAGGTCAAAAGCATCAGCCTAAATGTGACAGTGACCTCCGCACCAATTCCAGACACATAGCCACAGCATGCCGCAGCTCTGGCCTTCCCACTCAGTATTACTGCCTAAAGCTACGGTATTAGTGCCTAAAGCTACAGTATTACTGCGTAAAGCTACAGTTCTACCTTGTGCAAACTCCAGCCTTCAGTCCGCCTCTATCAGTTTGATGATGATTTTATAGTCAATTCTTACACTGATTTACTGACACATTTTCTCCTTTCTGTGCTGGGTGCTTTTCCTTGCAAGTCAGTTTTTCTTTGTGCATATAGTTTTCTTTTTCTTGAAGTACATCCTTTTTTAGTTCTTCCAGTGAGGGCCTAAGGGTAGTAAGCATTCTTTTACTGAAAATTCTTAATCTTTTTTTTTTTTTTTAACCTTTTTAGTTTATATTGGAGCATAGCTAATTAACAATGTTGTGATAGTTTCAGGTGAACAGTGAAGGGACTCAGCCATACATATACACGTATCCTTTCTCCCCCAGACTCCCCTCCCATCCAGGCTCCCACATAACACTGAGCAGAGTCCCCTGTGGTATACAGTAGGTCCTTGTTGGTTATCCATTTGAAATACAGCAATGTGTACATGTCCATCCCAAACTCCCTAACCATCCCTTCTCCCCATCCCTACCTGCTTGAACATGCCTGATCTTTACCCTTGCCCCTGAATGATGGTTCAGCTGGATATAGGACTTGTGTTTAATGGTTATTTTCCTTGGCACCTGGAAAATGTTACAGGTCGGTCTGGTGCCAAAGCCCACTTCCCACTTGACCTCTGAGCCATGTGAGCATCTTAGTGGAATTAAGGATAAACAAGATAGCATTGTTGTTACTGGATATATGGAACTGCTCGATTCAATACATATTAAACTGGAGAAGAGAACTGTGATGGATAGGATTGCATCTTGGGACTAAAAGATGCAGCCTGATCCTAGGTAGCAATGTTTATATAAATGAGTGTGGGTTTTGGGTATATGCTATGGTATTAGCACTTTGTATCCTCAGCAGCATTGATATTTTTTTGAAATTTGAATTTGAAAGTCGCTTAGTCGTGTCTGACTCTTTGCTACCCCATGGACTATACATTCCAGGCCAGAATACTGGAGTGGGTAACCTTTACCTTCTCCAGGGGATCTTCCCAACCCAGGGATCAAACCCAGATCTCCCACATTGCAGGCAGATTCTTTACCAGTTGAGCCACAAGGGAAGCCCAATATATGTATATCTTCAAATAAATGACTGCTGCTATGAAAAAAAAAAAAGGATAAGCAGGAGCATAGTTAAACTGGGACTTCTGGCAACAGCTGACATACCTTGCCTGGGCTGTGCACAAGAATATTTTCCCACACCTTGGAAAGGGCCAAATAAGCAATGCTGGTGGAGGACGTGCTGAGATTTAGCAGGCTTAGACAGCTCCACACCCGGCTTCCGAGCTTGCAGCCATTGACCCCACTGGGGCCTCCTTGGTGCTCTGTGCTGCTTCGGAGATGGTACAGGGAGTCGGGTTTGGGTTTCTTTCTTTGGTCTGGGTCTGTCATGTACGCAGGGGAGGCTCCCTGCACGGGCAGAGCACATTCATTCTCCTCTACGCCCAGGGCTCTGCACAGGCCTGGAGGCGCTCTGCTTTTAGAGGGACCACTCATCATTCCCACAAATCCATCTCTGCCCGCAGATCATGAAGGAAGTGCGGCGTGCGCTCTGCAACGCAGCCACGGACGACAGCAAACTGCTGCTCCTCAGCGCTGTGGGAAGCGTGTTCTGCAGTGGCCTGGATTACTCCTACCTGATTGGCAGGTTGTCCAGTGACCGGAGGAAGGAGAGCACCCGGATCGCAGAGGCCATCAGGTGAGCCTTGCTGGAATTGGGACACGTAGGGGGATGTGCCTAGGTTTAGCATGCGAAAATACAGGCTGCTTAGTTAAATGTGAATTTCAAACAAGGAAACATTTTTAAAGGCATAAGTATATCCCATCCTATGCAGCACTTGGGGTACACTTATACTAAAAAATTGTTCAGTCGCTCAGTCGTGTCCAGCTCTTTGCAACCCCATGGACTACAGCCCCCAGGTTCCTCTGTCCTCCTCTGTCTCCTAGAGTTTGCTCAAGCGCATGTCCACTGAGTCAGTGATACCTCCCGACCATCTCATCCTCTGCCGCCCTCTTCTCCTTTTGTCTTCAGTCTTCCCCAGCATCAGGGTCTTTTCCACTGAGTCAGCTCTTCACACCAGGTGGCCAAAGTATTGGAGCTTCAGTTTCATCATCAGTCCTTCCAATGAATATTCAGAATTGACTTCCTTTAGGATTGACTGGCTCGCTCTCCTAGCAGTACAAAGGGTCTCTCAAGAGTCTTCTCCAGCACCACAATTCAAAAGCATCACTTCTTTGGTGCTCAGCCTTCTTTATGGTCTAATTCTCATATCTGTACGTGACTATTGGAAAATTGTTTTATGTTTATCTGAAATTCAGAGTTTAAATGGACATCCGATATTTTCCTGCTAAAATTAGAGATGCTTTTACACTCTAGGTTATATCCCACTTTATTATTAATTTTTTTTTATCAAAAAGAGATATTATTTCCTCACATTAAACCCAGCCTCTGGTAATGCCCAAGTATTATACACACTAATCCCACCGTCTGCCTGATGGTAAAATCTTTGCTTTTCTGGGCATCCCAGCCTCATGGTGCTGACACGGCTCAGCCATGAGGAGAAGGAGGAATGTGGGCAGCTCTGTATATGCAGACCCTTGAGTGGGGAGCATTTCCCCCTCTTGCGTTGTCTTTGGGGCAAAAGCTGGGATCCTGGGGAAGACACCTACTCCCATAGATCAGTATCTCCTTTGGGAAAGCAAAGGGTGGTTACAACCTCATTCTTTACAGATTTGTCAGAAGCAAGTGAGTGTGACTTCCAGCAAGGCTGTCTTCAGTGGGCAGCAAGGCTGCCCTTCAGGGTGTGCCTCCACCCTGGGAAGGGCACGCACCCGCGGCTACACCTTATGTGGACTAAGTGCTCCTTCTCCAGGGAGCAGGTCGCACCACCAAACCATGACTTGTCTGGGGACCACACGTCCCCTGGACCACTGGTTCTCAGCCCAGGGAGCTTTTCCAAAACCCAGCGGCTCGGCAGCATCTCCAGGAGCTTTGGGTTAATGAGTGAAGGGAGCACTGGGGTGGCATGCCTTGGGTTTCAAAATTTCTTTGGTGATTCTAATATGAAAGCAAGATCAGGAACCCCTGCTGTGTGCCAACCAAGAGGCTTCTCCACATTGACTGAGTGCACCAGAAATTGGGAAGATCCCCTGGACAAGGGCATGGCAACCCACTCCTTTATTCTTGCCTGGAGAATCCCATGGACAGAGGAGCCTGGCGGCCTATAAGTCCATAGGGTCACAAAGAGTCAGACATGACTGAAAGCGACTTAACACACATGCACCAGAAGTTCTAGAACCACAGTGTCCTAGAGAAGCATTTCCTGGAAAATTCTCTGCAGCTTTCCAGAGAAGCATCGTGAATGAGGGACCCTGCTGATAAATGAGGTCTGTCCCTTCTTCTGTGGATTTTCCAGGCATGTTAAGAAATTTACAGTCTGAGAGGTCTCTTGTGAAAGAAGTTCATTCAGAATCTAGCAAGGCCGATACGTATTTTGGCCACAGAACCTCGTAAGCTGCTGGCGTCCCTTGCAGTTCTTACGCACGATCTCAGCTGGGCTGAGCCCAGGATCCGGGCCAGGCATGTGGCCGTGGCACCCCAGCCATGGTCCCTCCCCATCCTGATAGTTTCCTAAAGAAAACACGCCTGCACCTGGCCCAGGAAGCGCCTACCCTCTGCAGATGTTCGCTGAATGAACTAGCAGATGTGGAAAGAGCTCGGATGACTCACTCCACAGAAGCCTCTCTCCAGGACCCAAACAAAGCTGTGTGCTCCATCCCGGCAGAGAGGCCGGCCTCACCTGAACCCGTCACAGGGGAGACCATGGCCTGCTGGCTGGATGCTGGGATGTCAGCCCAGCCTGCAGCTCCCAGTGCGGGCTCAGATTGAGTGGAGGCTGGCATGAGCCCGAGGGACTCTGACATGGGGGGACACGCCAGCCATCTCCCCAGCGCTGCCCTGCCACCCAGGCCAGGATCAGATATCTGAGCGGCAGCGTCTGTAATGCAATATCCTGCTTGCTGTCTGGCTTCCATGTCCAGCAGGCCCTCGCGATAGAGATCTCCTGCTCGAGGTGAGAGGAAAAGGAAGGGGAGTGTGGTCTGCTTACCGCTCAGAAGCCTCTCTCCAGGACCCAAACAAAGCTGTGTGCTCCATCCCGGCAGAGAGGCCGGCCTCACCTGAACCCGTCACAGGGGAGACCATGGCCTGCTGGCTGGATGCTGGGATGTCAGCCCAGCCTGCAGCTCCCAGTGCGGGCTCAGATTGAGTGGAGGCTGGCATGAGCCCGAGGGACTCTGACATGGGGGGACACGCCAGCCATCTCCCCAGCGCTGCCCTGCCACCCAGGCCAGGATCAGATATCTGAGCGGCAGCGTCTGTAATGCAATATCCTGCTTGCTGTCTGGCTTCCATGTCCAGCAGGCCCTCGCGATAGAGATCTCCTGCTCGAGGTGAGAGGAAAAGGAAGGGGAGTGTGGTCTGCTTACCGCATTTTAGATCAAGAAAATGAATTTGCAAGTCTGCTGGATTGAATGGAGAAGGGAATGGCAACCCATTTCAGAACTCTTGCCTGGAAAGTCCCATGGACAGAGGAGCCTGGCAGACTATAGTCGTGGGGTTGCAAGGAGTCGGACACAACCAAAGCAACAGCACTTAGCACGCTGCACTGAAATGGGAGGGTGGGTTGAAGGGTCAGAGGGTCGAGCATGCTTGGGCCCCTCTGCCCTCCTCAGGGGTCCTTGGTGCCTGTGCACAGAGCTCAGGTTGGAAAAAACAGCATGAAAGTTTCTGGGGTCTGGAAGAGGAAGGTCCTGGAGAGTCATGGTTGGATCTCCTTGCAGTCCAAGGGACTCTCAAGAGTCTTCCCCAACACCACAGGTCAAAAGCATCAGCCTAAATGTGACAGTGACCTCCGCACCAATTCCAGACACATAGCCACAGCATGCCGCAGCTCTGGCCTTCCCACTCAGTATTACTGCCTAAAGCTACGGTATTACTGCCTAAAGCTACAGTATTACTGCGTAAAGCTACAGTTCTACCTTGTGCAAACTCCAGCCTTCAGTCCGCCTCTATCAGTTTGATGATGATTTTATAGTCAATTCTTACACTGATTTACTGACACATTTTCTCCTTTCTGTGCTGGGTGCTTTTCCTTGCAAGTCAGTTTTTCTTTGTGCATATAGTTTTCTTTTTCTTGAAGTACATCCTTTTTTAGTTCTTCCAGTGAGGGCCTAAGGGTAGTAAGCATTCTTTTACTGAAAATTCTTAATCTTTTTTTTTTTTTTTAACCTTTTTAGTTTATATTGGAGCATAGCTAATTAACAATGTTGTGATAGTTTCAGGTGAACAGTGAAGGGACTCAGCCATACATATACACGTATCCTTTCTCCCCCAGACTCCCCTCCCATCCAGGCTCCCACATAACACTGAGCGGAGTCCCCTGTGGTATACAGTAGGTCCTTGTTGGTTATCCATTTGAAATACAGCAATGTGTACATGTCCATCCCAAACTCCCTAACCATCCCTTCTCCCCATCCCTACCTGCTTGAACATGCCTGATCTTTACCCTTGCCCCTGAATGATGGTTCAGCTGGATATAGGACTTGTGTTTAATGGTTATTTTCCTTGGCACCTGGAAAATGTTACAGGTCGGTCTGGTGCCAAAGCCCACTTCCCACTTGACCTCTGAGCCATGTGAGCATCTTAGTGGAATTAAGGATAAACAAGATAGCATTGTTGTTACTGGATATATGGAACTGCTCGATTCAATACATATTAAACTGGAGAAGAGAACTGTGATGGACAGGATTGCATCTTGGGACCAAAAGATGCAGCCTGATCCTAGGTAGCAATGTTTATATAAATGAGTGTGGGTTTTGCGTATATGCTATGGTATTAGCACTTTGTATCCTCAGCAGCATTGATATTTTTTTGAAATTTGAATTTGAAAGTCGCTTAGTCGTGTCTGACTCTTTGCTACCCCATGGACTATACATTCCAGGCCAGAATACTGGAGTGGGTAACCTTTACCTTCTCCAGGGGATCTTCCCAACCCAGGGATCAAACCCAGATCTCCCACATTGCAGGCAGATTCTTTACCAGTTGAGCCACAAGGGAAGCCCAATATATGTGTATCTTCAAATAAATGACTGCTTCTATGAAAAAAAAAAAAAGGATAAGCAGGAGCATAGTTAAACTGGGACTTCTGGCAACAGCTGACATACCTTGCCTGGGCTGTGCACAAGAATATTTTCCCACTCCTTGGAAAGGGCCAAATAAGCAATGCTGGTGGAGGACATGCTGAGATTTAGCAGGCTTAGACAGCTCCACACCCGGCTTCCGAGCTTGCAGCCATTGACCCCACTGGGGCCTCCTTGGTGCTCTGTGCTGCTTCGGAGATGGTACAGGGAGTCGGGTTTGGGTTTCTTTCTTTGGTCTGGGTCTGTCATGTACGCAGGGGAGGCTCCCTGCACGGGCAGAGCACATTCATTCTCCTCTACGCCCAGGGCTCTGCACAGGCCTGGAGGCGCTCTGCTTTTAGAGGGACCACTCATCATTCCCACAAATCCATCTCTGCCCGCAGATCATGAAGGAAGTGCGGCGTGCGCTCTGCAACGCAGCCACGGACGACAGCAAACTGCTGCTCCTCAGCGCTGTGGGAAGCGTGTTCTGCAGTGGCCTGGATTACTCCTACCTGATTGGCAGGTTGTCCAGTGACCGGAGGAAGGAGAGCACCCGGATCGCAGAGGCCATCAGGTGAGCCTTGCTGGAATTGGGACACGTAGGGGGATGTGCCTAGGTTTAGCATGCGAAAATACAGGCTGCTTAGTTAAATGTGAATTTCAAACAAGGAAACATTTTTAAAGGCATAAGTATATCCCATCCTATGCAGCACTTGGGGTACACTTATACTAAAAAATTGTTCAGTCGCTCAGTCGTGTCCAGCTCTTTGCAACCCCATGGACTACAGCCCCCAGGTTCCTCTGTCCTCCTCTGTCTCCTAGAGTTTGCTCAAGCGCATGTCCACTGAGTCAGTGATACCTCCCGACCATCTCATCCTCTGCCGCCCTCTTCTCCTTTTGTCTTCAGTCTTCCCCAGCATCAGGGTCTTTTCCACTGAGTCAGCTCTTCACACCAGGTGGCCAAAGTATTGGAGCTTCAGTTTCATCATCAGTCCTTCCAATGAATATTCAGAATTGACTTCCTTTAGGATTGACTGGCTCGCTCTCCTAGCAGTACAAAGGGTCTCTCAAGAGTCTTCTCCAGCACCACAATTCAAAAGCATCACTTCTTTGGTGCTCAGCCTTCTTTATGGTCTAATTCTCATATCTGTACGTGACTATTGGAAAATTGTTTTATGTTTATCTGAAATTCAGAGTTTAAATGGACATCCGATATTTTCCTGCTAAAATTAGAGATGCTTTTACACTCTAGGTTATATCCCACTTTATTATTAATTTTTTTTTATCAAAAAGAGATATTATTTCCTCACATTAAACCCAGCCTCTGGTAATGCCCAAGTATTATACACACTAATCC
Source organism: Oreotragus oreotragus (assembly GCA_006410675.1). Classification (NCBI taxonomy): domain Eukaryota; kingdom Metazoa; phylum Chordata; class Mammalia; order Artiodactyla; family Bovidae; genus Oreotragus; species Oreotragus oreotragus. The sequence goes on along the minus strand of SJYX01024247.1, from coordinate 304,076 downwards.
CACCGTCTGCCTGATGGTAAAATCTTTGCTTTTCTGGGCATCCCAGCCTCATGGTGCTGACACGGCTCAGCCATGAGGAGAAGGAGGAATGTGGGCAGCTCTGTATATGCAGACCCTTGAGTGGGGAGCATTTCCCCCTCTTGCGTTGTCTTTGGGGCAAAAGCTGGGATCCTGGGGAAGACACCTACTCCCATAGATCAGTATCTCCTTTGGGAAAGCAAAGGGTGGTTACAACCTCATTCTTTACAGATTTGTCAGAAGCAAGTGAGTGTGACTTCCAGCAAGGCTGTCTTCAGTGGGCAGCAAGGCTGCCCTTCAGGGTGTGCCTCCACCCTGGGAAGGGCACACACCCGCGGCTACACCTTATGTGGACTAAGTGCTCCTTCTCCAGGGAGCAGGTCGCACCACCAAACCATGACTTGTCTGGGGACCACACGTCCCCTGGACCACTGGTTCTCAGCCCAGGGAGCTTTTCCAAAACCCAGCGGCTCGGCAGCATCTCCAGGAGCTTTGGGTTAATGAGTGAAGGGAGCACTGGGGTGGCATGCCTTGGGTTTCAAAATTTCTTTGGTGATTCTAATATGAAAGCAAGATCAGGAACCCCTGCTGTGTGCCAACCAAGAGGCTTCTCCACATTGACTGAGTGCACCAGAAATTGGGAAGATCCCCTGGACAAGGGCATGGCAACCCACTCCTTTATTCTTGCCTGGAGAATCCCATGGACAGAGGAGCCTGGCGGCCTATAAGTCCATAGGGTCACAAAGAGTCAGACATGACTGAAAGCGACTTAACACACATGCACCAGAAGTTCTAGAACCACAGTGTCCTAGAGAAGCATTTCCTGGAAAATTCTCTGCAGCTTTCCAGAGAAGCATCGTGAATGAGGGACCCTGCTGATAAATGAGGTCTGTCCCTTCTTCTGTGGATTTTCCAGGCATGTTAAGAAATTTACAGTCTGAGAGGTCTCTTGTGAAAGAAGTTCATTCAGAATCTAGCAAGGCCGATACGTATTTTGGCCACAGAACCTCGTAAGCTGCTGGCGTCCCTTGCAGTTCTTACGCACGATCTCAGCTGGGCTGAGCCCAGGATCCGGGCCAGGCATGTGGCCGTGGCACCCCAGCCATGGTCCCTCCCCATCCTGATAGTTTCCTAAAGAAAACACGCCTGCACCTGGCCCAGGAAGCGCCTGCCCTCTGCAGATGTTCGCTGAATGAACTAGCAGATGTGGAAAGAGCTCGGATGACTCACTCCACAGAAGCCTCTCTCCAGGACCCAAACAAAGCTGTGTGCTCCATCCCGGCAGAGAGGCCGGCCTCACCTGAACCCGTCACAGGGGAGACCATGGCCTGCTGGCTGGATGCTGGGATGTCAGCCCAGCCTGCAGCTCCCAGTGTGGGCTCAGATTGAGTGGAGGCTGGCATGAGCCCGAGGGACTCTGACATGGGGGGACACGCCAGCCATCTCCCCAGCGCTGCCCTGCCACCCAGGCCAGGATCAGATATCTGAGCGGCAGCGTCTGTAATGCAATATCCTGCTTGCTGTCTGGCTTCCATGTCCAGCAGGCCCTCGCGATAGAGATCTCCTGCTCGAGGTGAGAGGAAAAGGAAGGGGAGTGTGGTCTGCTTACCGCATTTTAGATCAAGAAAATGAATTTGCAAGTCTGCTGGATTGAATGGAGAAGGGAATGGCAACCCATTTCAGAACTCTTGCCTGGAAAGTCCCATGGACAGAGGAGCCTGGCAGACTATAGTCGTGGGGTTGCAAGGAGTCGGACACAACCAAAGCAACAGCACTTAGCACGCTGCACTGAAATGGGAGGGTGGGTTGAAGGGTCAGAGGGTCGAGCATGCTTGGGCCCCTCTGCCCTCCTCAGGGGTCCTTGGTGCCTGTGCACAGAGCTCAGGTTGGAAAAAACAGCATGAAAGTTTCTGGGGTCTGGAAGAGGAAGGTCCTGGAGAGTCACGAGTGCCCAAGTGACTTTCTGGAAAGACTGTCGTGTGGATGGTGAAGCATAGGGAACAGGAGTATCAGAGGGGCCACAGCAGGGGGGGTGTCGTGATAGGGGTGGGCCCCCTTTACTATGAGTGTGCAACAGAGGCTGTGATGCATCCTCAGGAGGTGATTCTATGCCAAGTGGAAGATTTGGTTCCCTGCCTCTCTCTTAACATCCTTCCCAACTGTGAGATCCAAGATCCTGGAGTTGTACCAGGGGGTTTAGGAATGGGACATCTGCTAAAAATCCCAAACCCAAACCCTGTGGTTCCAAGGACCCTGCAAAGAAGCCCCATGCCTCCCTGCAGATTCCAAATTGCATTTGGCAAAAAGCTCCTGTTAAAAGCAGTGACTGGGGCCATGAAGTTAGGAAGTCAAGCTAGGAAACAGGCTACTGGAAAACCAGGGCTCAGAAGGCCACAGGGCCACATCTCCCTCTGTGCAGCAGTGTCCTTCTGGGGTCAGCTGCGCTGGGCAACAGTGGCTGAGGTGCGTCCCAAAGAGTCTACTCACAGAGTCACAGAGAAGTCAGGAAATCCAGCGGCTCAAGCCTGGGTGCATACTTTTTATGACAACGTGTAGGTCCCAAGATAACCCCCACGTCAGGAGTGTTAAGCTGTCTTCTCACAGTTCAGTCCAATCCTGGCATATCACTGTGATACCCAGATTTTTTGAGATGAATTTGAGGGAATAGTATCAATTGAGAAGAGATAAATCAGCTTGATGTTTGTATAAGTTAAGTATTCGCTGCTGTAATAAATGAACCCCCAACATCCATAATGGCTCAGCTGTGAAAGAAATTTAGTTCTTGCATGTGTGAACTCAGAGTAGATGTTACTGATCAACCCATGGCTGTCCCCCAAGGGCTGGGTCAGGAAGCCAAATACCTGCCATTTTGTGATTTAACAAATGTGTTCCAAGATTGCTGAGCTTGTCAAGCTGAGAGGGCTGGGAGGGCTGTGTGGTGGGAGATTTTCTTGTACCAGGCCCAGAAGTGTGTATCTGGTTTCTGCTCACGTCGGCCGGCACCTGGTTACTTGGGCAATGCCAGCTGCCAGGGAGACCCTGTTCTAACAGTAACCCCAGGAAGAAGAGGGAAGGGAAAGCGGGTCTACCAGCCGGTGCCTCCCTACCACACATCTACCGTCCTTGCTCTCTTTCTGGAAGACGATTTACCAAGTGTTCATCCCAGTGTGCTTGGAGACCAAGCAGTGCATGAGGCAGACCTGCGAGTTTCCTTAGGGAACTAGAAGAGGAGGAGAGTTCAAGCAAGCAGCAAATAATTGGGATAATTGCAAATCCAGATCACGGAGTTTTCTAAGAACTCTCAGAAGGCCCAGGCAGCCCCTGCACAGTGAGCAGAGGTGAGAGAGGCAGGAGATGAGTCTGGAGAGGGAAGCAGAGGCAGACCAAGGTCACGGTTTGGAGTCTGGATTTTATTCTTGTGAGTTCCTGTTAGTTTCCAATCTTCTACCTGAAAATAATGAGGGATGCAGGCTTTACTAGACATCCTGGGTTTTTCCTCCATGTCCAGATGAACATTAATGTTTTATGGAGCTTATAAAGCAGCTAGGGGAAAGGTGAAGAGTGTCCTAAGGCAGAGGACCGGAGGTTGTTGTAGGTGCCCCGGTTTAATATTCAAGATGCATGTTGTAAGCTTGCTCGGTGCAGGACAGGGAGGCGACATTGCCTGATCCATAGCCACAGAGCCTGATGCCTCATGCCCCGAGGGGAGCCCAGCATCTTTCCCCGATTTTGGCCAAAGCCACCCAAACATACAGACCTTCATCAACTTTCTAGAACCACACTCAGTGAGTCTGGTATGCCTATAGGTAATTCAGAATCAGATAGTCCTGATACTTAAAGAACTCTTTAGAGGTCATCAGTCCCCACCTGTGCCCGTGGTCTAAAGCTCGTTCAGGGTGATCATCGGGCCAAACTTGGTGTACCTCCAGGAACAAGGGGTTCATGCCGCCAAAGGCGCCCACTCCACCCTCACCCCTGCCCTTAGAACATTCCTTCTCTCCTTGAGTTCAAATACCCCTCCTTATAAAACCCTCCTTTTAGTTCCGTTCTGAACATTAACATTCAGGGTGTCTTCCTTAAGGATATTTGCTCTTCATTACTATCTTGGAGGTGAGAGGGCAGGGTAGCCAGGTGCAGTGCTGGGACCATGGGCTTGACCTGGGATCTTCTGGGCAAACCGTGGTCACCCCATGAGTTTTCCCCTGAAGATCTGATGCCAAGCACTGTGCCATGCCTGTGCCTGTGGCTCCAGGGCTCGCCATCTGGGAGGTCCCCTGATGACCAGGTGCTTCCCAGCACCTGGGAGGCTTATTCCCACCTCGACAGAATCAAGCTTGTCTGTGGATCTTGGCGAATCCACTCACCTGCTAAAGAGGGTCCTCTCTTTTCCCCAGGGACTTTGTGAAGGCCTTTATCCAGTTCAAGAAGCCCATCGTGGTGGCGATCAACGGGCCCGCTCTGGGCCTGGGCGCCTCCATCCTGCCCCTCTGTGACATCGTGTGGGCCAGCGAGAAGGCCTGGTTCCAGACCCCGTACGCCACCATCCGCCTCACGCCCGCTGGCTGCTCCTCCTACACCTTCCCCCAGATCCTGGGCGTCGCCCTGGTAAGCCTCCTCGTCTCCGCGGCACATTTGGGGCGCCAGAGCACCTCTCCCCGGTCCTGGTGTTAGGACGTAGCCCTTCCCGTGGGTCGAGTCCCAGGGCTGCTCCTCCCTGTCTGTAGGTTGTCTCAGCTGCTCCTGCCTCCCTGGGGTTGCTGCCCGCCGGTGCCTACACAGCCTGCCCAGCAGGTGGATTGCAAGGTGGTTTGGACTCAGGAGCCGGGGCCGCTTTCTTGTGGCTTGCAGCCTCAGCAGTGGCAGGCAGATGAGGCAGGCACTTTCCCCTGTGATCTCAGCCTCTTGCTCTGCCCCATTCCTCCCGGCCTTGGTGGTCACAAACATACTAACATTGTAGAGCCTTGTCTCTTCTTTCATTTCAGTCATTTCTGAAACTCCAAGAGTGTTCCCAATTGAGATCTGTTTTTGCCAACTGACTGTGTCCCGTTTGGCTTCTTCCTCGCATTTCTCCTCCCTGAGATGGTGTCTCTTGTCTCTAAATAGAGACAGCGTGTGTTTGTCTTCAAACCTCCAACCAGATGCATCCATTAGCCTGTTACCAACCTGACAAATTTTGCTCCTTGGGCGTGAAAGATTGTCCTTTGGGTCACCGTGACCCGCCCCCGCCAGAGGGGAAGCGGGTGCGCAGATCCAGAGGCTGGGAGAGCTTGGCATTTCAACATCTGCCTAAGAGCAGCTAAGCGTGCCAGGAAGGGGACGGGAGGGGAGGCCAGTTGACAGCAGTCAGGGAGGGGATTGCATGGTCCGCTGTGGGAAGGAGGCAGGGACTCGTCCTGAAGGAGGGAGGGGCTACGGCCGTCTTGCCCTGATTGTCAGTGGGAGAGCCACTCCTGGGTGTCCGTGGTGGTTGCACTGTGCCCCGCCTCTGCCTAGGACCTTGTCCACGTAGCTCCTCCCAGAACACGAATAACAGCTGAGAGAAGGTCTTCGGGGAGCAGAGTGCAGAGGCCTGGGGAAGGCAGGAGGGGTTTCTGCCCTTGGCTGCTGGGCAGTGCCTGCATCCAGCCCTGGGCCCCTGGAAAGGATGGGTTCCCTGTGTTGGGATCATGCTGTTATTCAGGGCCTTTTGGGGCGTCGGTGAGGGAGACACCTGCAGTGGCTTAAAGCGTGGTGTGGGGGGAACAGAGAGTTTAACGGCTCCTGTAACTGGCAGGTCCAGCAGTAGATCCCCTGTTGGGGGTGCCGGGTCCCGGAATCCCAGAGCCAGCAGGGCTCTCGTTCTCCATCCGTCTCTGGAGCAGGGACAGACACAGCAGTGGGTGGCCCTGGGCTGAGTGACTTAAGCCGCCAGAGAAGGAGGAAGATTCTTCCCCATCCTCTCCAGCTTGGAGACCTCACAGAGAGCTTTAATGTCTAGGAGGGTGGCTCCTCTGCTTATTCCCGTATCAGCCATCAAGGACGGGGTGTCAACTCTGCTGTCCCCAGTCCCTCCTGGGGGTCTGCCACCAGACACGGGGAGGGGTATTGGGCAGACGAAGCCTCTGTAGGTACATGACTTCTTTCGGGAATTTAACGGAAGCTGGGGGCCCTCTGCTCAGAAAGATGCATACAGACACAAGCGTTGGCAAGTAGGTCCCATGGCATCTTTGGTCCCCACTTAAGGATGCCGCCTCTGAGAGCTGGGACCATCACCCACAGCACGCTCACTCGTTCACAGCCTCACGGGCGTACCGGCTCTCAGCTCTCTCCTGCCTTTGCTTTTTCAGGCCAACGAGATGCTCTTCTGTGGGCGGAAGCTCACCGCCCAGGAGGCATGCAGCAGAGGCCTGGTGTCCCAGGTCTTCTGGCCGACCACGTTCAGCCAGGAGGTCATGCTGCGGGTCAAGGAGATGGCCTCCTGCAGCGCAGTGGTGAGTTCTGCATCTCGGCGCGCTATTCTCGCAGGTGGGGGCAGCGAGACCAGAAGGGAGTGTCCGACTTGCCAGAGGTCACGCAGGGAGTACATGGGAGGCCCTGTGTGATATCAGAGGCTGAGTCTCGGTGCTGAGAGCTTAACTCCAGAGGGTGATGGTCAGCACTGTTAGGTGTTCCCACATCAGCTCCAGTGTGAAAACCTCAGAAGAGTTGTATAGCCTGGGGCAGAAGTGATGCCTTAAAGTTCCTAAACTTGCACGGACACACAAATCATCTATGGTTTTCAAAGAAAGGGCAGGCAAGAGCAAATAAGGGCAGGGTACGAGCCGGCTGAGAGATGAGAAACAACAGTTCCTGCCGCCCTGGAGCCTCATTTCTCCCGCCCGCCCAGCGTGCGGCACATTTAAAGTCTACAGTTCAACTCTGAAGACTCCTTGAAAACTGGATAAGTGAATAACACCTCCGTGGAGGCACCGGGTTTTAACTGTCGACTTTATCTCATAAAAGTCGCTCTGAGCGCGGCGTGGGAATACCCCGGGGACGGGGAGAAAGGGCAGGGCAGGAGAAAAGGCGCTCTGAGAGCAGAAGGTCCGGACGCTCTCTCTGCTCCAGCGTCACGGGGAGCTGGGCTGGACTGTGGGGGCCGAGCGGCACCCCTCCTTCTCCCCGTCTACCCTGAGTTCCCACCCGCGGTCACTCACCTCCTGATTGCCCCCGCCAGCCTTTACAGATACCCACTGTGTCATCCCTGCCTCCAGGAAGCCTGTGGTCCCAGGGACGGTGGCAGGGTGGGCACAGCCCTGTCTTCTTGGTGGTCGTTTGTCATGGGCCAAGCCCTTTGCTCAGCTCTTTATGTGGAATCTCTTTTAATCTTCCTGATGACTCTGGAAGCCAACTCTTTGCCCAGAACTCTCTGCTGTGGTTTTAGCCCCAGAGATCTCAAGTCCCAGGAAACTGCCTGAGCCCAGGCGGACAGGGGTGGTTGGTGCCATAGAGACTGCTGCCTGCAGGGGTGGGGAGACGTTCTCAGTGGGGTAGCGGTGTGAGGGCACGTGGGGTTCAGGCAATGGCTCCTGGTGGTGTGAGCTGGCGCACAGCGTTTTGGGGGGCCATGAGAGTGAAAAGGCAGGAGGACAAAAAGACCCCAAAGCTCCCCTGAAGAGTCTGACCTCTGGGGGTGCTCAGTCAAAACCGGCTTTTAAAGAAGTCCTGCAAGGAAGACTCTCCTGTCCCCAGATAGGAGTTCAGGAGCTTCGGGGTGATTCACCTGAGACAGGAATCTCCCCCATAGCCCCCGGAGATGGTGGTCTTTGGAGAAATTAGTGGGGAGGAAGAGGTGTCCTTCATCAGCCGGCCCCTTCTTACCACCCGTGAGCCTCCAGCCCAAGCTGAAGGACATGGTCACTGCCCACCTCCAGCCTGCCTGAGCAAGGGAGTTCTTGTCTTGCTGTTTTCTGTTTGAAAGCACTTGGTGAGGCTGAGAACTGAAGTCCCCACGTCCGCAGAGAATGGGGAGGCGAGGAGAAAGATGCTCGGACGCTTTGCTGCCAGCTGTGCCTCTGCCAGACTGAGGCAGCCATAGGGCCTGCAGAATCAGCCAGGGGTTTGCATGCAATGTGCACCAGGCAGCCGTGGGTACGTCCACTTCCCTGAGCTCGGATCCTTCATCTGTAATGCGGAGACAAACATACTGCCTGTCTGTGGAGTGAACCTGAGGTGGAAATAAACGACTGCACGGAGCGTGCCTGTCATAGAGCCGACAGCTGATGGTGGTCGTAGCGGCTTTGCTGTCGCTGTGATTGCTGCGATTGTCCTCACTCGTGATCATGATTATTATTGCTGTTTTTACCACGCTGGCTACTGTATTGCTAATATTCAAATTGTTAATACTGCTGCAATATACTACTATTGTATTACTGCCGCCGGCGTTACTATGATTGCTACTGTAATACTATCATCCTGTTACTACTGTGATCATTACTACCACCACTAACATTACTGTTAGCACAACTGTAATGCTACAGTATTCCTGTTGTCACGATTATTGCTCGTTACTGCCATTTATTGCCATTGTTATTTCTTGCTGTTGCAAGGATTGCTACTTTTATTACCACTGCTCTTACTGTTAAGCCTGTCGAGGCGGGTCCTGTGGGTACTTAGGCAGTCCGTTAGTTCATTTCATTATCTTTCTCTGTGATCCCAGCCATTCTTGAGTTAGGTAGCACATGGAGGTTAAAGCAGTATTTCCCCAAGTTTTTTTCCTGACATCCATAGAAAGTGATACTGAGTATCTGTCACCCTTGGGTAAAAGACCAGGTCCTTGCAGTCGGGGTTAACACAGGTCCCACTCATCCATCCCAGGGACTGAGGGCTTGACATCTGGGCACACGTGCAGCCTGTTCCCGGTGTTGCCAAGGGGCAGGGGCCTGAGAAGCCGGGGACCACAGGAGGCGCCTCCTCTGGCTGTGGACATCAGAAGGTTACCCAGGCCAAGTACGTCCCTTGGGAGCAGAGTCCCTGGCGCCTGGCTGATGAGGCTCGTGCGTTTCCCTGCAGGTGCTGGAGGAGTCAAAATGCCTCGTGCGGAGCTTCCTGAGGTCGGTGCTTGAAGACGTGAACGAGAAAGAGTGCGTCATGCTCAAGCAACTCTGGAGCTCCTCCAAAGGCCTGGATTCCCTCTTCAGCTACCTGCAGGACAAAATTTACGAAGTCTGAGGCCCAGCACCGCAGGGCCCCTGACTTCCAGCTCCGCCCCTGTGTTTCAGAGGTCGGAGCCCAGCGTATGCCCGGCTGGGGCGTCTGTCCAGGCGTCTCTCTGTCCCTAGAGTTGTGTCCATTTTCTTCTGTCCTTTGGTTGCTCCTCATTGGTTTGGTTTTGTGTAACGATGGGAAACGCAGTGTGCTTGGCCTCCTGCCCCGTGTCCGCACCTCAAACCCCAGCTGGCTGGAGGGCCATCGAGGGCTATCTCTTCCCAGGCCTTTGCCAGGCGCCCTTGTCCTGCCCCACTTGCTGAGATGCACCATCCTTGCCCAGGAAGGAAGACCAGTCCCCTCACCCCACCAGTCCTTCTGACTCAGGCTGTGTCTACACAGTGCCTCTGACGTGGAGACTCAGCTGCCATGGCTGTCTGTGGCCAAGGCCAGTGACCGGGGGACGGCCAGTCTTAGGGGATCTTCCAGAGCAATGAGCAGAGCACTTGTGTGGTGCCGGCCTCAGTCTCCTCTCTGATGCACGTCCGTGTGACTTTCAGGGCTTAGTCTTAGCAACCCAACCGAGTGATTTACAAAACCCAGATATTGTACATTTAGGAGCATTTTGTTAAATATATATTTTTTAAAACAATGTAAGTGGAAATTCTGATAATTTATGTGTATTATATGTAAAGCTAGTTTTGCAAAACACACAAATTACTAGCAAAGTGGGTTTTTTTTTTCCCTTTAATTAGACTTATTTAATTTATTTATTTTTGTTTATACGTTACGGTATCTGTTGTTAACGCAGATACTATTTTCATACTGCCCTAGACCAAATCCCATACAGGGTTCGAGCTGTTTGGTGCATTCTAGCAATGAACCACGTAGATGTAAAATTCAGAGAGATAGAAGTGGGATTGCTAGGATTAGCAGGAATGGCTCTGCACCAGATTCTCTGCGTATGAAACAGCTCTGTGGTCACTGAACACTTGTTCTAGGAGAAATCATGGAAGGGTCTTCTCTTTGCCCCGCTGCCTTTAAGGAGATAAAGGGGCCTCCTGCCTGAATGGTCCTGAGACACAGCCAGTCCCTAATCCCTGGATGTTGGGAACAGGTGGGGCTGGGCCCCCTGGGGGTTGCATACTACTGAGGGACATTTCTTCCTTTGGGGCTTGACGTTCAGAGTCCCTTTCTCATGGGCAGTGGTATCTGCCTTCCAGAGAGGTGGGGGAGAGTCCCCGCTCTGTGGGGCTGTCAGCAGCAGGGCTAAGTCTTTCTGCCTCCAGAAGTCCTGTTTTCAGGCTCTTTACTCCCATGAAGGAGCAGTAACCCGGGAGTAAGCCTCTGCCCGTGGGCCCCAGAGGGGCCCCAGCGTTTGTGTTCAGGCTGGCAGCCCAAAGTCCCCAGACTGGCCATGGGGGAGGAGAGGTTTTGGTTTGGGACCTTGGTTTTGGTTGCAGAGGAGAAGGTCAGCATCAGCATTCAAGCAGAGAGGTTACAGGGCCATGTTCATCTGCGTGGGAGTCACACCAGAGGAAGTGTGGTTCTCAGAGTGGCAGGATCTTTCCATTTCCACCCCAGCCCCCAAGTGTTCTCAAGGACCTCCGCTTGCCCTTCTCCTCTGCCCTCTGTCAGTCCCCAGCCCCTCCTGGCCCTTCCTTGGAGAGGGTGGAGGGGAGCGGTGAGAGCTGGGCGCAGCTGAGGGAGGGCAGGGCGGCTGAGGGAGGGTCATTGCTGTGGTTCCCTCTCCCTCTCCGGTCCTCTTCCCTCCTCTGGAGGCAGGTGGACACCCTGGGCCGGGCAGGTGGAGAGGACTCCTGGTGCTGAGCTTTGCGTTTCGGAGGACAGGTGGAGTCTGCACTTGAACCTAGGTTCCCCATCCTTCAGATGGTCCTGGCTCCCCCTGCAGAAAGCCCCACTGCTTTTCCTGTGACCTCAAGAGAGTTCGGGAAGAGCACACATCTCACTTGCTTCCTCCTTTGGCGGGGAGATAGCTGCCTTGGCTAAATCCATCCACAGAAAGATGGGTTGAAGTCCTGTGCATACCACCCCCACCCTCTGCCCACCACCGTGGTCCACGTGGGATCCTGTAGGAACTGTTACTATAGGGAAGCACCTCCCTTTGCCCAGATGCCTGTGGTCACATCTCTATTTGGGTTTGTCTCCTCCTTTGAGAAAGCTAATGTGTGCTCTGCCAAGGCCCCTGGACAGCCTCGTTCTTGGCAGGTAATCTCTCTCCCATCACTAAGTCGTCTAAAGAAAGAGCACCTTGCTTTCTGTTTACCTTCTAGGGACAACCACTTCATCGTCTCTAGCAGCAGAGTTAGGATTCCTGTTGCGTGGAGATGGAAGACAATGTTTGGAAATTTCTTGGGCTCAGTGCCCATCTTTGTCCCCTGCCAGAAAAACCAGAAGTGTTTTAGCTTTGGACTAAAACATAGCTTTGGATCATCAAATCCAAACTTCTAAATACTTCCAGGATCTCTGATGATAAGGTAGGAACGTGAAACCATCACTCAGGTGGAATGCCTGGGCAGGTTCCAAGTACAAGAGGAGATGTTTTACCCGACAGTCCGTGTTTCGGCGATTTCCGTACAGTCAGTTCAAGACGGATGTTCCACAAATTGGGCAAAAGTCAGTTTAATCTGTTGGCTACAGGGTAGACCAAACCATTGAGTTTTTCACTTTCTGAATAGTTGCTTTGATAATGCAGAGATGAGATCCAGGTAACTTACGGCCAACCAACATGAGTTGCCGACTTACGGCCGACATGGGTTGAAATTCGCCAAACCTGTGGCTGTGTCACGGTTTGTCTTCCATAGCCTTCTTGAGATGGGGCCCAGGTTTTCATTTCTTATCTTCTACCCCAGAACCTTCTCTCCATCCATGCGATCCTTTCTCCCCTCTCTCTACTCTGTCTCGCCCCCTCCCCACCCAGTCGGTCATGTCCCAGAGCCTGGGCAGGTCTTAGAGGAATTGTACTTGGTCTTGGCAGCCCCGTCCTGGGGTTGCCTTTGGGGAAGATGAGGGTACTTCTTTAGTCAAGAAGTCTTCTGGACAGTACACCCTGTGCCATCCTGTGAGGCATGTGTAAAGACTCCCTTCTCCTCCAGCCCCTGGTGATTAGCATCCAGGGCCTTGCAGTGGAAGCATCTGAGTTAACAGCATGGTTCAGGAGGGCTTTTTGGAGAACTTTGCAAAGCTGGTCAGAGCTCCTCACCATTTGGAATGGCTCAGCCTAAGCTGATATACCCATATATCCCTTCCTGCTCTGAAATAATGTCTGTGGGTGAAAACCATAGAAAATGACCCTCTAGGAAATGAAATTGGATAACTCTAAGAAGCTAGTAGAGAATTGATTTAAAATATTATTCTTGATTGGTATAAAGTAAACTGCTCTCTGAAGCATGAAAATATGTTTTTCCCATGTGGAGTTTAGTATAAGGATGGAAAAATGATAATCACACTAGACTTTGACCAATGCAACTCTATTTCCAGATATCCATGTTGAAAAATAGCCTTCACTGGATGCTGAATTGCATTTCCCATGATTAACTGTTGGTTTAAAAAATTTTGTACACTTTTTTAATTTGAAATTTAGTCACATTCATATAATTTTTCAAGCCAGTTTCTGTGGAAATTTTTTTAACAAAGAAAAATATAGAAACACCTTCAGATCTTCCTAAGTGAATATTTAAAATGCAGAATCGCTTCTCTTCTGTGTTTCTGTATTCAGATACTGAGACCTGTTGTATATATTAGTTTAGACATCCTCACTAATATACACAGTATTTAAGACTCTAAATGAGATTTCTTAAGTATTTTATTTTATTCTCTGTAAATGGTTTTGTATGATCTTTAAAAATCTACACTTTGCTTTTGTAGATATTTAAGGGAAACCATTTGGGGGTTGTCTTGCATGTATATTTTTGTTGTAGATAAGTGTTGCTTAGTTATTTCTGCAAATTTTGGTTGAAATGCTTACAGACTTTAATACAGTATATATATTTTCAGAATATAAACTTTTATATTTCTGTGGTAAGTTAGGATCTGCGTTTTAGGCAATCTTTTCCATTAATATCACTTGTTCTTTCAAGAAATAGCATTCTGGTTTGGTGCCAATGGTTTTCTATTTTTTTTTTTTTTTCCCATTAGAATCGAGTGCTCCTAAATTGTTAGAGAGCCGGTTAATTTTCTTTTTTTCAAAGTCATTGAGTTTGAAAAAATGTATTGAATTTGTGAATAAGCCTTACCATTAGGATCGGTAAAATTTTCCAACCTTTGCAACTCTGTATGTAGTTGAGGATCTCCCCATAAATTCTCACTGTGTGGCAGTTGATGGAGTTTGTGAACAGAGCCTTAAGCTTGTTGCAAAAAAAAAAAAAAAGGTAATACGGGTTGTTTTTTTTAAGCAGCGTAAGCCATGTGGATGGACTCTGTGCAGTCTGTACAGCATGGCTAAGTGAAGAGTGCAGTTGAGCTGACGGCAGCAGGGACCAGTTAGACACCGTGATGATTGTCTTTGGCCATACGAAGGGGCCCCAGACAGGCGTTCTGGAGCCCCCTGTGTGCTGTTCATGTGGTGTAGACACGGCCACGGGGAGGGCCGCTGGTCCATCGTTTGTTTTGAACCAGTGGCATTTCCTGCTGCTGACCTTGGCGGTTGACCCCAGGTTCCTTGCAGGTGACCTGGGAACGTCCAGTCTGGCTGTGGTCAGCACTCCTTGAGAGATGTTAACAAAGTTTACATGTCGAGTCTTACTGTGTAGACAATCTGGAGTCGATTTCAGTTATGTCATCCGCATTCCCACATGAGCTGAATGTCTTGTCAGTGAAGTCGGTGTGTTAAGCCATACTGAACCTGAGTGGAGCAGGGCAGAGGCAAGCTAGGTGCGCAACATACGCGCCAGCTGAGCCGGTCTCAGCCCCCTCTGGGCTGTTTGAACGGCGCGTAAGTCGTGGAGCTCACTGGACGGGCATCCACCAGGGTCTGATAAAACCAAGTAAACTCTGAAAATTAAACTTAAAAAAATGACTCTTTCTCGTTGGCCCTGCTTCTGTAGTTACCTCCTGGTTCTCCTTATCAAGGTTTCAAAGATGATATTGAGACCAGGGCCATAGAATGGCTAAAGTCAAGTTATTCGGTTCATCTCAAAATACGTGTTCATAAAGCCAACATATCTCCCACTAGGATGGAGACTGGCTTCAAATATTTGCAGTGTGTGTGTGTCAATCAGAAAAACTGACATCTAGTTTTTAGCCTCTGCTCTGAACTCTCTGTGGGTTGACCCTCCCTCATTGGTCCAACACCTGGCCTCGCTCTGGAGCTCATTAAGGTGACTCTGGGCTGTTTGGAGGGTGTGGAATTTTCCATATAGTATTTAATGCATCCCTGTGCCATTAATCCCAGCCTGAAGTCATTTGCTGATGCCCATATTGACAGGATTGTGAAAATATTGCCTTTCATAAAACCAAGGACCAAAGAATTCCATTATTCCAGCAAAGCACGAGTTCCATAGGTTGTGGGCACATTTAGGCAGAGGTGTACATGCTTCATGGCACAGAGGAGCTGCCCCCGTCCACCAGCCTCGTGCTCCCCCTGGCTGGCCCTACAGAGGGATTTGTCATCCCCTTGTGAAGGCCCTGAAAGACGAGTTTCTCAGATTGAAACACGCTGTCCCAGGCGGGTGTTTCTGCTCTGTGGTCCCAGCCTTTGTCCATGGCAGTACCGTAGAGAGTGGAGGTCCGGCATTCTTCAGGGTCCCTGACCAGTGTATGATTTGTCCATCTGTGTAGACGCCTCCAGCGCGTGTTCTTCAGACGTGTCTACACTGAGCAGCCAGATCCTACAGTTGCCAAATTTCCACCTCCTTTTTGTTCTCCATCTACCCATTCCACTTCCTGTTTAGCCCTGGAAGAAATCTCTTCACTTCTCACACTAGGTAGATGCTCCATGCTTATCCACAATGAAACCATTCATCCATCGGCCGGCTGAGAGATTATCTGATACTGAAGAAGTGGGATTCTAGTGGTAAGGCTTATTACCAAACCTCTGATAATGAAGCAGGCTACCAAAAAATGTATCTGGCCCACCCTGGGAGTGTTCAGATTTGGTCATGGATCTAGCACACACACCCAAATCCAAGGAGACTTTTGCAAATTAGCCTACTCGTTTTCTTTCACCAGGTTATCATGGGAAAGTCTTTAACTAGTTCTGAATATCTGTAAGTATGAGTACTTCATAGACTTATAAAGCAGGTACACCGCCCCTTTCTCACCACGCTGTAAATATTACCCGAGACTGGGTGCAGTACTGAGGGATAATAATCTTCTGATTTATCAAATGCTGACTGTCTAGAGCAAATTGTACACTCTCTTTGTGAATGGTCCTGTAACGTGTATGAACACATTTCTGGGTGCCTTAGAAGTTGTATTTTTCATGTGTGCTAATATGCAGTATTTATACATCGTGAGAAGCTGCTTTGAATAAAAAGGTTGAAACTTGGTCTGCGTTCACTCGTATCCTCCCTTTGGCAGCCTGGCAGGTGAAGTTCACAGACGAGTTCTGTGGTTTCCAAACAGAGACGTTTCTGAGGTCTCCATGGGGCTGCAACATCTGAAGCTTCTAGGTTGTGTCTGGGATCCTGGGGAGCAAAAGTACCTCCCACCCACATTTACCTTCAGCTTCAGTAATTCCGGCTGGTGGATCGCTCGGGGGCAATGGGTTGGTAACAGGACCTGGAAACAGGGAGTGGCGCAGGTAGGATTTGTCAGAAATTGGTAGGAGCATCCACCCCTTCCCTGGCGCACCTAGCATGTTTCTTTGCATAGCGATCCCTCCTCACTGGAGATAAACCTCTGCAGAGCTTGGTTTGATACACTCCCAGCTGCACACGTGACTCACGAGCACGTTTGTCACCATGGAATCATACGAAGTCTGTTCTCTTTGCCTTGGTCCTCACGTGGTGGCTCTCACGAGAAGCATGCTGCTGAGGACGCCTGGCTCTGGAGACGACACAGAGGCCCCAGGAAAGAGGAAGAAGAAGTCTGTCAGGGGCTCGAGGCAGCAGGGAACTCTGTGGAAGGGACTACCTGTCCGTCCATCCAGCGGCAGTGTTGAGCCCCCAGCTCTGCCCCAAAGCCACACCAGTGCTGACAGGCACAGATTATTCAGGCAGTCCCTGTCATGCAGAATCTCGGGGTCCAGGAGTGTGAGAAAGACACGTCACCCTGCCTTAATTCTCAGACTGTCCACAATGTGGTACTGGAAAGAAGAGCTTACATAATCTCCAACACCCTCAGAATCTAGAAGATGGTGCGGTGTTGTTAGCTTTCCGTCGAATCCGCATCCAGCGGCGTGGACCAGCCATCCTAGGCTGGAGCCCAGGGTCGTCCCACTGATGGCCCCCTTCCCTTTTTCTTGATCTTGGTGTCATCAGTGTTGTCTTGTCTTGTGTGCCTCTCTGCCCTTTCTCTGAAGTCCTGACTCCATCCTGAGCAGTCAAGGTCAAACCTGGAAACTCCTTTGCTCCTGACTGTGTCTGGTCCTTCCAGAAGACTGGACGAAGCCTTTCAGATGTTTCAGGGTGAAGTGTCTGTAAGACTAACCCTTCTTCTTTTGACTGTCTCTTCCAGGCTACCTTTGATGTGATGTGATACTGAAAGAAACCCTCACCCAGTAGTGAGAAGAACTGAGCTGAGGGTCTCACGTGGTCAGACACATCAACAATTAAATGGACCGCCAGTATGTTGAATGAACAGTGATGGAGTATAATCCCCAAATTTTGTCTCTCACTGTTTCTTTAAGTTGGGTTAACTGGATAATCATCTCCTAGATGAAAACACAGGCTGTCAGTTCGGTTCAGTCACTCAGTTGTGTCCGACTCCGTGCGACCCCATGGACTGCAGCATGCCAGGCTTCCCTGTCCATCACCAACTCCCAGAGCTTGCTCAGACTNATCCCCAAATTTTGTCTCTCACTGTTTCTTTAAGTTGGGTTAACTGGATAATCATCTCCTAGATGAAAACACAGGCTGTCAGTTCGGTTCAGTCACTCAGTTGTGTCCGACTCCGTGCGACCCCATGGACTGCAGCATGCCAGGCTTCCCTGTCCATCACCAACTCCCAGAGCTTGCTCAGACTCAGTGTCCATCGAGTCAGTGATGCCATCCAGCCATCTCATCCTCTGTCATCTTCTCCTCCTGCCTTCAGTCTTTCAGTAAATAATACAGTGTCACAAACACAATGTCAGTTCAGTTGTCGAAGATGGTTATGTTCCATTTAAGCATCAGTGCTTCCAATTTCATTCAATGTCAAGACTTCACTCATTCTTACTGACGCTCATTTCCTTTCCTGGTTGGATTGGGGAGCGCTTGAAAGATGTTATACGGACCAAGTGGTGCTGTTGTCACATGGGGGCTTTCCTTCTCTGGGCCCCGTAAATGTTTATACTGACCTTCTTTCAGGGAACCCATATGGGTTTCTTGGTGATTTCTTCGGTTGATGGTGGCCAGGCTCTTAGAGTTGCCCGTAAACTCTGTGTCGTTAGCACATTACTCCCTCCTCAGTCCCTAGGAGTCTGGGGCCCACTGCCAGCTTCTTCAGTGGAGGTCTGTTTGTCCCTGTAGGATAAGATGATCCCATATGCCTAGACCCCATCTGGCTCAGGGGAGCATTCATGCAACCTCTGTTCACACAGATCAAGGACTGCAGGCTGAATCCCAAACAGCAGCGACTGCCTCCCTGGTGGGCTAACCAGTCAGCTAGTTGGCCTCTCGTTCACTGAATTTCTCAGGTACGGGTCAGATGCCAACTGTGTTACCTAAGTTTTAGGGGATACATATAAATTGCTAAAGCCTCATTTCCTTTGACTTCAGATGAAAGGGGAGGCCTTCTCACTCCTTCCGGGTGTGTGTGTGTGTGTGTGTGTGTGTGTGTGTGTGTGAAGGGGTGGTAGGTAGCATAGTTCTCACCAAAGAAATCCTTACAAATCCTCCTTAGTAGATGTTAGATTTATACATTACATCCCAAAACGATTCAGGCTCTTGCAAGTGGCGGTTTCAACATGCTGGCAGGTCTTCGTATGGGAGACACATGCTGTACAGCCTCGTGGGTTGGGATGAGGATTCAAGTTTCCACTCTAAGGGAGGTGGGAGGGCTTAGGAAGGAGGAGCCAGGACTGACTTGTGCTTTTAGCAGATTTGCTATAGTTTGGGCAAAAGGGAGCTGAGGGCAAGGGGACCCAAGGAGACTCTGGTAGTTGTCTGCCCTCAATGAAAGCTTGAACTGGGGATGGGGCACTTGCGGTAATAGGAAGGAGTGACACCCTGAGTGTATTTTGAAGGCAGACTTAGAGAGAACAAGTCAGGTTTGGTCCTGGGATTTGGGGTTGCCCCCTAACTGAGGCAGGAACAGCTCTGGGGTTTAGGCGGGGCAGGTCTGAGTTGGGGTGCTTGGAGCTCAGCTGAGTCCTGGCATCACATGCCCAGGGTGTTTGAACTTGCTTAACCATTGGGGATTACAACTGTGCTCGCCTTCTAGGGAGTTTTTAAATGATTGAATGATATTTATAAAAACATACATATATATGTGACTGTATGAATATGTGAGAGTTTATATATATGAGATTTATTTAAACATACAAAGGACACTAATATATAAAATTAGGTTTTAAGAGTTGGCATGAAGTCTTTTTTAATGATTAAATGAGATTTGCATAATTATATAGAGTCTCTAGAACAGTTGCTAACATAGTCCGTATGTAATGGTTAAGTGAGATTTTCTTATATATGCAAAATTTATATAGATGAGATTTATATATAAGTATATATAAGTTTTATAGATTACATATAATTATCATCATATGTGGGCTCAGATAGTAAAGAATCCGCCTACAATGTGGGAGACCTGTGTTTGATCCCTGGTTGCTGCTGCTGCTGCTGCTGCTGCTAAGTCGCTCCAGTCGTGTCCGTCCCTGGTTGGGAAGATCCAAATGGCAACCCACTCCAGTGTTCTTGCCTGAAGGATCCCATGAACGGAGCAGCCTGGAGGGCTACAGTCCATGGAGTCGCAAAGAGTCAGACACGACTGAGTGGCTAGCATACACACAGACCTACATATGTAAATGAGGTTTTATCTGTGTACAAAATGTTTAGAGCAGCTGTTGGCACAGAGTCACTTTTTAAAATGGAAATATAGTTGAATTACAGTGTTGTGTTAATTAATGCTGTACAGCAAAGGGACTCCGTTGTACACAGACATCCTTTTGTAATATTCTTTTCCATTATCACAGGATAGTGAATGTAGTTCCCTGCGCTCTCCAGTAGGACTCTATTGTTTACGTGTTCCACACATGACGGTCTGCATCCGCTAGCCCCAGATTCCCAGTCCATCCCTCCCCCAGGGCCCCTCCTCCCTGGATCACCAGTCTGTTCTCCAGGTCCGTGAGTCTTTTCTGGTTCACGGGTACGTTCCCTTTTGCCATATCTTAGATTCCACATACAAGTGATCTCACGTGGTATTTGTCTTTCTCTTTCTGACTCGCTTCATTCAGGATGATAATCTGCAGTTGCGTCCACGTTGCTGCAGAGGGCCTTATTTTGTCCTTTTTTGGCTGAGTACTATTCCTTCTTCTATATCCATTCATCTGCTGATGGATATTTTGTTTCCATGTCTTGTCTATGTGCATAGCCACTCTTTAGTGATGAAATGAACTTTACATATATGCATGAGTTTATACATATATATATTAGATTTATTTAAAGTGTAAGATTAAGCAGGTACTTACCTACATACATATACAAACACACTCCCATCTTGAGGACCATCGTTGGCAAAGCATTGCTGCTGAATCAAGAGTAGCCTTATCGGTACTTATGCTGGTGAAGGCCGGGGCGAGAGACCTGGGTTACATCAGTTGGGGACTTGGGTACGTCTGTTAGATGGGGGCAAACGCAGGTCTGGGCTCAGGCAGAAGTTGGGTAGGAAATGTAACGTCCCTCTGCTCTCCCAGGTGAGAACTAGTCTCTGCTGGTGGCTGAATGGACGCTTCCCCAGAGAAGGCCCCTGGCTGTGACACCGTGGCACACCCTTTTCCTCACTGGCCCCCGTGTCCTCCTGAATGTGGGGCCCATGCTGCTGCCTCTCTTAAGGTTATTGGGAGGATTCGATGAGAACGTGTGCGAGGCCTGATGCCCTTTTCCTCGGGGATTCCCTAAGGTGGCCCCGTCAGAAGCTCTTGGCTTCTGAGGTATCCAGTGAGGTCTGTACTTCTCCATCCTCCAAACCCCTTCCTGGAAATGCGGATGCAGAGGCTTGGGCCCAGGGATGGTCCAGGAGCCTTCCTAAGCTGGGGGTGAGGACAAGATCCCTTTGGGCACCGTGGCAAGTTGAGAAATCAGTGTCCAGGAGCCGACAGGCTTCATGGGGGCACCAATCTGGAGCGACTGGGAGGTTCAGGGCAGAGAGTGGGAGGGGGACACTTCATAAGGCAGCTGCCGTTTTGTCCAGCGATCAGGAGGAGACTGTCCAGGGCACCAGGCAGGCAGGAAGCACCAATATGTGTATGTAAATCAGTGAAAAGTCCTCCTCCAAGGCTGTCAGTTTGTGAGAAATGTGGCGAGATCTTGCTGAGAAGTGACTGGAGAGATCAATGGCAACGATGTCAATGGAAAGAGCATGATGTATATGATTGTTACATGGGCAGAAAACCTTGCATTTAAGTCTCTGATCTGACTTCATTGAATGGCAATCTTCATTTCTTAATCTGTGCAATGGGCACAATAACTCTCACTACAGGTCATTATGATGCTCATGCAAGCTGAAGGCAGAAAGTGACCGCAGTAGAGCTGGCATGTAGTAGGTGTCCTATACATGTTGATTGCCTGATACCTACCTCCTCCCCTTCCCCGTCTTTAAAGCAGTGGAAACCTGTCTGGAGCACAGGGGAGGAGCGGACGATGCAGACTGGGAGGCAGCAAGGGTCTCTGCAAGTCAATCATCAGGGACTGACATTCAAGCTGGTGTCATTCAGGAAGTGCCAGGAGACCCTACCCACGTGGGACCCCCAGCCAGATGGTGACTTGTGGGGTGTAACTTAACCGCCTGGATTAAGGGCCTTAACAAGGATTTGTGGCTGTAGGACAGTTGGGGTCCACGGGCTTAGCCACCACGTGCAGAACACACACATGCTAAGAGAGCACTTGTGGACTTGCCTGGGGGGCAGGGGTGGGGGACGCGTGTCCTTGGGATTTTCCATCTATTGTCAAACATGGAGCCCTGGGCTCTGCCAGGACAGATGGCAAATGAGCTGTCTCGCGGTGCCAGGGGGCCCGATGGGTTCTAGCTCCAGGCCACACTCGGTGTCCCAAGACGCCTCCTTGTCTCGCGCAGACACACTTGTTTACACTTTCACTTCCAAAGAGGGGCCCCGCAGGCTGCTCTCACAGCCATTTGGATGGTAACAAGCAGTTACTGACAAAAGAAGAGAAAACTCAGACTTTGTGGGCTAGTTCCTGGCAGAGGAGATCTGTGGTTGACAATTTTTTTTTTTTTTTAAGAAGTCTTGTGGTTGTGTCTTTAAGATTGTATCTCCTCTTGGCCACATTTCCTGTTTGATTGCAGAGTCTTTTCCTCCCCCTTCTCCTCCTCCCTGTGTCTTGTGTTGGTTGTAGTATCATCATCATAGCAATGGCCAAGAGGAAGCCAGGAGAACCGGGCATTTGGCATCCAGTGGAGCTGAGTTCACATTCTCCCTTCATCGTGGTGTGATGTCATGTGATGACTCAGCTCCTTCTGCCTTGGTACTTCTTCTAAGTTTTGTTTGTTTGCTTTAAGAATTAAGAAATATTGTACGCTTTCCCATCTGAGCCACCCGGGAAACCCACATGCAGACACACAACTGGAAACGTGTACTCATTTTGCACCCAACGTCCTTGCCTGCCTCAGTCTAATAGGAGAGAAAAACTGGGGCTCAGAGGTGAAATGACTTGCCCAAGGACACACAGTAGTGAGCAGTGCGTGGGAGTTCCAGAGTGCCTTTCTGTCCTTTCATTCTAAAATAATTTGACTTATAAGAAAGCTGCAAAAGTCGTACATCCCCCAATTACACATACCCTTCACCCAGATCCCCCAAATGATAATGTCTTGCATAAACATGGCACGATTTTAAATATACGAAATTAACGTTAACAACAACATTATGATCTAATTATTTAGACTTCACTGATTGTCCCATGATTGTCCTTCTTCTGGTCCTGAGTCCAGTCCAAGGTGATGCATCACATTCAGTTCTCCTTATTCCTCTTTAACCTGGAGCAGTTCCTTCACCTTTCTGAGATTTTCTTGACCTTGACAGTTGGAAGAGAATATAAGAAGCTAGTTACATTGTGCAGTTTGGGGTCTGTCTCATCTCTCCCAGTCATTAAATTCAGGTTATGCATTTTGGGAGGAGGGTCACAGAAGCCACGTCATGTCCCTCTGAGTGCGTCGCATCAGGGCCATTTGTTCTCTTACTGATGATGTCAACTTGATCATTTGGGTTTAGATTCCAAGGCTGCTTTTCTTTTGACTGCACCATGCTACCAACAAGCTGATTTCTATATACTGTACTCAAGCTGTCAGAACCGATCCTGCCGTTAAAGCAGTTGAAAGTCCTACTAAATGATACCACAACTCAAGATGTTGCTTTTATACTGTGAGTTTCCTAGAGGGCAAAAACCAGTTTTGAATCTTTGGCGCTTTTGTGCCTTGCACAGAAAGAAAGCCAAGATGCTGTTTGTTGCATGAAAATGAATAAAATCATGAACATATGAGTGAATGGGATTCTCAGTTCAGCTTGAGGGCAGGAATATATACCTTATATATCCCTTTACTTTCTATATTGCCCACAAACAGTGGGTACTCAAATATGAGTGAATGAAACTAACACTTCCAAGTGGATATTTCCTGACTTACAAGAAGAAGGGGAAAATATCTATTTTGTTTTTTTAAAAATGAAAAGTATATTTTTTTTCCACAGCTCTTTTTTATTAAACAAAGGTATTTCTGCTTTGATCCTGGGTTTGTAAAAATAATTTTCTTATCTTTGGTTGTTTGTGGTGTTTCCATAGATAGAGACCATAACTGTTTAGTTTAAGAAAGCTGGTTAATGATTCGGAACTGTGGTAGGCAGAATACTGAGATGGCTTCAAGTTTGCCACCTGGTATAATCCCCTGTTCTTGAGTGAGGTGGGGCTGCTCTAACCAGTTGAACCATCAGGAGACTAGAGGTCAGAGATGGAGTATTCAGAGGTTCAGACTTGAGAGGCAAAAGGGAGAGAGTCAAATGGTAGGGAATGGTAGGAGGGTTCTAGGAGCTGAGATCAGCCACCAGTCAGTGGCTTGTAGCAAGAAAACAGGGACCTCAGTCCACAAACACAAGGCACTGAATTCTACCAACACCCTGAGTGAAACTGGAAGGGGACCTGGGCCTCAGACGGGACCCAAGCCCATTGACACCTTAACTTTGCCTCATGAGACCTTGACCTCATGAGACCACAGCTACACTGTGCCCCAACTCCCAGACCCTTGGAAACTGAGATGATACATTTGTGTTGTAAGTGGCTAAGTTTGTGATATATAACACAGCAAGCTGGAATCAAGATTGCCGGGAGAAATATCAACAACCTCAGATATGCAGGTGATACCACCCTTATGACAGAAAGTGAAGAGGAGCTAAAAAGCCTCTTGATGAAAGTGAAGGAGGAGAGGGAAAAAGTTGGCTTAAAGCTCAACATTCAGAAAATGAAGATCACGGCATCTGGTCTCATCACTTCATGGCAAATAGATGGGGAAACAATGGAAACAGTGTCAGACTTTATGTTGGGGGTCTCCAAAATCACTGCAGATGGTGACTGCAGCTATGAAATTAAAAGGCACTTACTCCTTGGAAGAAAAGTTATAACCAACCTAGATAGCATATTCAAAAGCAGAGACATTACTTTGCCAACTAAGGTCCATCTGGTCAAGGCTATGGTTTTTCCTGTGGTCATGTATGGATGTGAGAGTTGGACTGTGAAGAAAGCTGAGAGCCAAAGAATTGATGGTTTTGAACTGTGGCGTTGGAGAAGACTCTTGAGAGTTCCTTGAACTGCAAGGAGATCCAACCAGTCATTCTGAAGGAGATCAACCCTGGGAATTCTTTGGAAGGAATGATGCTAAAGCTGAAACTCCAGTACTTTGGCCACCTCATGCGAAGAGTTGACTCATTGGAAAAGACTCTGATGCTGGGAGGGATTGGGGGCAGGAGGAGAAGGGGGCAACAGAGGNAATTCTTTGGAAGGAATGATGCTAAAGCTGAAACTCCAGTACTTTGGCCACCTCATGCGAAGAGTTGACTCATTGGAAAAGACTCTGATGCTGGGAGGGATTGGGGGCAGGAGGAGAAGGGGGCAACAGAGGATGAGATGGCTGGATGGCATCACGGACTCCATGGACGTGAGTCTGAGTGAACTGCAGGAGTTGGTGATGGACAGGGAGGCCTGGTGTCCTGCGATTCATGGGGTCACAAAAAGTCGGACATGACTGAGCAACTGAACTGAACTGAACTGAACACAGCAATAGTTTGGCCTTTTCTGAATGTCACATCGTTGGAGTTGTACAGTATGTAGCTTTTGCAAATGGGCTAATTTCACTTAAGTTTCCTCCATGGCTTCTTTGTGACTTGACAGCTGATTTTTTTTTTTTTTCCCTGCTGAATCAACTTGAGGCTCTAAGAATCACATGGCCAGGAAATGGCAGAATCATACTTTGAACCTAGCTCTAGTTGAGTCATGAAAGTGAAAGTGAAGTCGCTCAGTGGTGTCCAACTCTTTGCAATCCCATGGACTGTAGCCTACCAGGCTCCTCCCTCCATGGGATTCTCCAGGCAAGAGTACTGGAGTGGGTTGCCATTTCTTTCTCTAGGGGATCTTCCCGACCCAGGGATCGAACCCAGGTCTCCCGCATTCCAGGCAGACGCTTTAACCTCTGAGTCATAAACCCACCTTATTTCTTTTGGAGGTCACAGCATGGGGTGGTTCCTGTACCTTGGAAAAGGTGAGGGTGGTTTGTCTCTCTTCGGTCTGCCATTTTCCTTGGGGCTCGCTCGGAATGGTTTTCCCTATCAGCTTGTAGATTAGGTTGTTATCAAGGGAGGGGGATAATTATTGATTACTTTCCATACACCGGGTACCATACATTGCCTTAAAATTTTTTTAAAATACAATTCTAAAGGTTACTTTCCATTTACAAAATATTGGCTATATTCCCCCTGTTGTACAATAGATCCTTACACACAGCAGTTTGTAACCCCCTCCTTTTTACCCTCTCCCTCTGCTGATGACCACTAGTTTATTCTCTGTATCTGTGAGTCTGCTTCTTTCTTGTTCTATTCACTAGTTTGTCTTATTTTTTTAGGTTCCACACATTAGTGATAACACAGAGTATTTGTCTTTCTCTGCCTGACTCACTTCTCTTAACATAATCCCCCCCCCCAACCCCAAGTCCATCCATGCTGCTGCAGGTGGCAAAAATTCATTCTTTTTTGTGAGTAACATTCCACTGTGTATACGTATGCCACATCTTTATGCATTCATCTGTCGGTGGATGGGTAGGCTGCTGCATCTTGGCTGTAGTAAATAATGCTGCTATGGACATTGGGGTGCATGTATCTTTTCAAGGGAGGAGTTTGGGGTTGTTTTGGATGTATACCCAGGAGTGGCATTGCTGAGTCATATAGCTGCTCCAGTTTTTGGTTCTTGAGGAAACTCCATACAGTTTCCCACTGGCTGCACAAATTTACATTTCCACCTTTCTCCACATCCTCGCAAACATTTGCTATTTGTGTTCTTTTTGATAGTAGCCATTCTGCCAGGTGTGAGGTGATCTCTCACTGTGGTTTTGATCGACATTCCTCTAGTGATTAGTGATGCTGACATCTTTTCGTGTGTCTGTCAATCATATGCATTTCCATTTTCTGTTCAGTTCTTCTGCCCATTCTTAAGTAGAGTTGTTTATTTTTCTGATGTTTGTATGAGTTACTTATGTTGGATTTTAACCCCTTATCAGTCATATCATTTGCAAATAAATATTTTCTCCCATTCAGTCTTTTCATTTTGTCAATGGTTTCCTTTGCTGTGCAAAACCTTGTTAGTTTAATTAGCCCCTTTTGTTTATTTTTGCTTTTATTTAATTTAGGAGATGGATCTGAAAACATTGCTGTGATTTATGTTAAAGAGTGTTTTGTCTGTTTTCTCCTAGGAGTTTTATAATATGTAGTCTTACATTTAAGTGTTTAGTCCATTTTGAATTTATTTTTGTATATGGTAGTATAGAATATAATTTTATTCTTTTCCATATAGTTCTCCAGTTTTCCCAGCACCGCTTATTGAAGAGACTATCTTTTCTCTATGGTATACTCTTGCCTCCCATGTTATGGATTAATTGACCATAAGTGCGTGGGCTTAATTCTGGGCTCCCTGTCTTGTTCCACTGATTTCTGTTTCTATTTTTGGCCAGTACCATACTGTTTTCATTATTGTCGCTTTGTAGTTTAGTCTGAGCTCAGGGCATGTGTTTCCTCAACTTCTCATGCACTGCCTTTTATATCTGCTGTTTAATCCTTACAACAAACCAGTTGGTTGGGTAATATTATGATCTGCTTTTTTATAGATAAAGAAAATGAGCCTCAAAGTCATTAAGTCACTTTTCCAAGTCACAATTAGTCCCAACTAGTAATGGCAACTGCTGGGTTTGGAATGTGGAGTGGTCTTGTTTTAAACTTTGTGACCTTTACTCTCTGCTGACAGCCCTCATTCTTCTTGGTCTTAGGCACCTCTCTTTCTCTTAAAAGAGATTGGGCTGCAGCCCCTCATGAGTTATTACATTTAGGTAATTAATGACTGCCATTCCTAGTAATTTCACCAAAAGGGAGTCAACTGGACATTATTTTTCTCCTCATGGAAAGACATAATACCACCTGTCTCTAAATTGGGCTTGCAATGTCCAGGAACTATATGTGAGAGAATATGTTAAGCAAAATGCTATCAATGCAATTAGTCAAATCTAGAATGCAGAAAAGTGCAGAAAAAAAAAAAAAAAACTATTTCAGCATTTGGTTCCTTTACCAGATGACTTTCAAAGGAGAAAATATCAATGGGAGAAGGGAACCTAGGAGAGACATATGTACCAAACATCATATGTAGATTATGTCAGATCTTGATTTGAACAAACAAAAAAAACTGTGTGCATGTGTATGTGTGAATAATATTAAGGAATTGCTGGTAGTTTTTGATAGGATACTGACACTGTAGTTAGCCTTTTAAAAAATGTTCTTCTGGACTTCCTTGATGGTTCAGTGGTAAAGAATCCACCTGACAATGCGGGAGACACAGGTTCGATACCTGATCCGGGAAGATCCCACATGCCACGGAGCAACTAAACCCGTGCACTACAGCTGTGGGGCCTAAGCTCTGGAGCTCGGGAGCCCCAAGTGCTGAGCCCAGGAGCTGCAAGTACTGAAGCCTGCATGCTCTGGAGCTTGTGCTCTGCACAGCAGAAACCACCATGATGAGAAGCCCACGCCCTGCGACCCCAGCGTAGCCCCAGCTCACTGCAGCTAGAGAAAAGCCTCATAAAGCCCACCGAGCACAGCCAACATCAACAGTAAATCCAGTTATTTTAAAAATGTTCTTCCATTTAAAACCTGTGCAGTTAACTTCTAATTGCTTTACTTATCTCACTTCCTCCATTTTTTTTTAGACAAAGTTAGAGGACCCCCTGGAAGCCCTTTGTCAGCCTCACACCTGGGACGCGGCAGAGCTAGGCCTGAGGGCAGGAGGCGCAGGCAAGCCTGTCTGGGTGCAGCTTGTTGCCGTCCCTGTACAGTCTGGTCAACCTTTCTCGGTGTGGACACGCATCGAACTGTGAGAAATGTGCAGTCGAGGAATCTCAGGCTGTGGCTTTCGTGGGATGCAGTTTAGGGGTTTGTTTCCGTGGAAGTCCCTAGGAACAAATTTGAAAAACACCCAGAGTCAGCTCCATGGAAGGAAAGGTAGTTGCCAAAAGCAGCCTGATTGAGACCGAAACTCCAGATATCATCAACTTTGCAGACACACGCAGTTCCGTGGTGAGCAGCGAGCGGCAGCGGAGGCTGCTGACTCACAGGCTGGGAGCCACGGGGCCGGGGCTGTTTCTTCAAGGATGTTTTATAAGCCAGCTGCCATCTTGGCACTACCACGTGGGCTGGGCTGTCCTGAGAGTTGATGGTGGTCCTTCCACGTTTGGGGGTACTTCTTCATTCCAAACATGCATGGAGTTCAGCGAGCGCATCTTGCTTTGGAATTTTCGGTTGACAGCTCAGAACCTCATCTTCCTTACGATTAGCCCATGGGGTCGGGACGTGGACTTGAAGGAGTGAAGTGATGAGTCTGACCTCCCATGAACCCTTTACCTTCCTGATGAGATGAGCGCAAGGAGACAGGAAGGAGGCTGGGCCCAAATCACTGAGTGCTCACCACAAACTGAGAAGCGCTCATACTGCCAAGCAGTTATCTCAGCGATGCACAGGGTTTCTTCCAACAGCGGAGGGAGACCGCGGATGAGTCAGGATGAAACCAGCCCAGGACCGAGAAGACAACCGAAAGACATGGCTGTTCAGCAGCTCAGTCCCAGCCGGACAGCACCAACTCTTGTGTTCACTCGGAAGGCAGCAAAGTCCAGCAAGTCTAAGGGATGATGGGGTGGCCTCGCAGGGTTATTCGCCCAAGGCTTCTGGAAAGAAACGTTCTGAGGGAAGAATGTTCCTGGCTTCTGACCAGGAACAGGGGCATGTGAGGACCTGCCGTAAAGCCTGAGCATAAAATCAGAAGCCTGTTACCCATCCAGACTTGGGAAGGCGTTGAGAGCCCACGGCTGTGGTGTTCTGTAACCAGGGAAACATGATGCAGCACAAACGGGGATGGGTACGTTCACAATTGGGGTGGCTGTTGGAGCACAGAATGAGGCCATGCTAGAGGGTCTCATGCCGGGCAGGGGGGCTTTGGGGACAACAGTGACCCTCCCGTAGAGAAATGGAGCCAGAGCTGGCCAGGAGAGCCATGGGACAGACAGATCACATCGGGCATCCAAGAGAGGCATGCCCTTGGGTTTATGCATGGCACCCCCTGTGTACGCAGGCAAAGAGCTGAGGTGATGTGGCTTGTGTCATAGGGTCAACATGAAGATTACATGAGAGAATAAGAAAAGCGTTGGTGTTGTTATTGCTGTTTCATAATTGTAATTGTTATGTCAAATAAACCTCGGTTCTGAGATATATATATATATACAGACAGAGGAACCTGGTGGGCTCCAGTCCATGGGGTCACAAGAGTCAGACATGACTGAGCGACTCACACACACACACACACACACACACGCATGCATGCATGTGGACTCAGTCGTGTCCAACTCTTTGCGACCTCATGAACTGTAGCCTGCCAGACTCCTTTTGTCCATGGAATTTTCCAGGCAAGAATACTGGAGTGAGTTGCCATTTCCTGCTCCAGGGGAATCTTCCCGACTCAGGGATTAAATCTGCAATTCTTGAGTCTTCTGCGTTGGCAGGTGGATTCTTTACTACTGTGCCATCTGGGAGGACCCTAGAGTTGGGCTGAGCACTGAAGAATTGATGTTTTTGGACTGTGGTGCTGGAGAAGACTCTTGAGAGTCCCCTGGACAGCAAGGAGATCAAACCAGTCCATCCTAAAGGAAGTCAACCCTGAATATTCATAGGACTGATGCTGAAGCTCCAATACTATGGCCACCAGATGCAAAGAGCTAACTCATTGGAAAAGACCCTGATGCTGGGAAAGACTGAGGGTAGGAGAAAAAGGGGATGACAGAGGATGAGATGATTGGACACCATCACTGACTCAATGGACATGAGTTTGAGCAAAGTCAGGAAGATGGTGAAGGACAGGAAAGGCTGGCATGCTGCAGTCCATGGTGTCACAAAGAGTCAGATACAACTTAGTGACTGAACAGCAATGTACTATTAATAACTTAATTAAATTATATAAATTACCAATGTCCGTACATAGTAAGTACTACGTACAGCTGCTAGTTGCTTCTGTTATTTTTATTATGATGATTATCAATGGAGATGATGGTACTAGAATAGCAGGAGGACTTTAAAGATGGAGAAATATATTTTGATTATAATTACCATCATGCCTGCTTTTAATCCGTGGACTAAAAATGGAGCCTGGAACTCATGGGTAATATTGAAATAAATATGTTGAACTCAGTCAAAGAGAAGGAGAAAGAGACTTAGAACAGGGACTTTCAGTCTCCAGTTTTCATCTTGGTTCAGCCGCAGGGGTTGGATGCCCACCGTACACTGCCGGGTTAGGTTTGCTCGTGGTCCAGATGAATATGAGACTGTCGGAGTAGACAGTAGGAGGCTGGAGATGCTTGTCTAAGATCTCCAACTGGTTGGCGTCAGCAGCCAGCACAAACACAGAAACTCCCACCTCTGACTTCAGATCCCTTCCTCCGGCACTGCTGTCTCAGTTATGAGAGGCCCCCGGGGTCCTGGCTGTCTGTGCTCATAGGGACGAGCATGGAGACAAAGCAGGTTGGGATCCAGGCTCCCATCCATGTGGATGGCAACGCCTTGGTCCAGCCCAGAGGAGAGGTGCCGGGTGAGCCGGAGAACTGGTTTGGCTGAATGTTCTAAATTTAGAAGGGGACTTGGATGCACCCTCTGCAGCCTTTGACTGGTGCCCAAGCTCGGAGCATGTTGGTGTTTTTCCTCTTTGGGTTCCCCATCGGGGTGGGGAAGCTGCCGCCCTCTCAGGTTCCTGAGGGCTCAGGCACAGGCACCAGGTTTATAAATACCCTCCCTCTTCCCTGGCCGATTGTCAGTGATTCCAGGGTTTCTCACGGAGCCTCTGCACTTCAGTTCGCTGGGATGAGAATCCAGTGGGTCGCCCCCAGCCCTGGGGAGGGTCTGCGGCAGAGGCTCCAGCGGATGCATCCAGGTGCTGCCTCTCTCCTCCCTGTGCCTTGTGAGGCAGTCAAAACCCTTGTGGGGAAATAACACTTTCCTTTGTCCCATTCAGATAAACCGTTTGGAGGTTCGTGCTGTGTCATTATAGGGGTGGGGGTATGAGACAAGGTTGGGCTTGGGGCATTTGTAGACTGTGTGTGCCAGGCTTATGCCCGGTGATTTAATGCTGGTTGAAAACGTGAGCTGATAATGAGTGTTCTGTGTGTGAAAGCTCCATGCAGCTGTTTTTATGTGGACTGTCTTATTTATTCACCCATGGGATCCTTTAGCATCTGTGGAGTGTTTCGTGGCTGAGGCACCTGAGGATCTGAGAAGTGATGGGACCGACCCAAGTCACACTGCACTTTCTTTCTTTCCACAAGCATCATGGTGAGAACCCCTATCATCTCTAATTTGTATTTAACAGCATCCTGGGCAGTTAAAACTTAAAACATTTTGAAGACGTAGTGTAGTGCATATGTGTGTGTGTGCATGCTCTGTTGTGTCCGACTCTTTGCGACCCAGTGGACTGCAGCCCGCCAGGCTCCTCTGTCCATGGGATTCTCCAGACAAGAACACTGGAGTGGGTTGCCACTTCCTCCTCCGGGGATCGTCCCGATCTAGGGATTGAACTCCCATCTCCTGCATTGCGGGCGGATTCTTTACCACTGCACCATCTGGGAAGCCCAAAGACATGTAGACCGGGGCTCAAATCACAGCATTGCCACTTGCTCTAAGAATCCTCAAATCCTTTAAACTTATCTGGGCCTCAGTTATCTTACCTGTCAAATGGGAAGGAGAGTAGGGACAGTGTGAGGACCAGTTGAGACTGTGTCAAACTACTTGGGAAAGAGTGTGCCCTGAATCAGTGATAATGAATAATTGTAA
This sequence comes from Oreotragus oreotragus, assembly GCA_006410675.1. NCBI lineage: Eukaryota > Metazoa > Chordata > Mammalia > Artiodactyla > Bovidae > Oreotragus > Oreotragus oreotragus. The sequence goes on along the minus strand of SJYX01024247.1, from coordinate 271,957 downwards.
TAATAATAAAATGTTAATTCAGTTGGTCTCCCTACGAGTTAGGCTATTCTATGCACATTATATTTTTTATTTAATGCTCTCAACCATCTTAGAAAGACATACTTTATTAACCTCAGTTTTCAAAAGATCTGAGGGTTAAAGAGGCCAAATGACCTGCCCATGGTCTCATAGCTAGTAAATGGGTGAATGTGTGTTTGAATCCAGAGAGACTCCGAGTCCATATTCTTACCTCATATGTACTGCCTTGGTCATCTTTAGCATCATCGTTTATCATCACCGTCATCGTCATTCACCACCACTGTCATTCACCATCACCGTTATCACCATCAGTATCCTCTCACCATCACACTATTCACTGTCATCAGCGTGGTACCACCCTCATCACCATCACCACTGTCGTCATTCACGGGCCTCATCAGCATCTCTGTGATGACGTCACGGTTATCATTATTCCTAACTGTGTCTGTGAGCTCTGGAGCTCCTCTTGGATAGGGATGGTGCCCATACGAGCAGTAGGATCTCAGCACGTGTCTGTGGATTGGAAGCATGAATGAGATGATCATTCATGAGCTCAGCTCATCCAAGAGGTTTCTCACCCATGTGCCCAGAGCAGTCGAGGGCTGCTGTTGCTGCTGCTGCTAAGTTGCTTCAGTTGTGTCTGACTCTGCATAACCCCATAGACGGCAGCCCACCAGGCTCCCCCGTCCCTGGGATTCTCCAGGCAAGAACATGGAGTGGGTTGTCATTTCCTTCTCCAATGCATGAAGCTGAAAAGTGAAAGTGAAGTCTCTCAGTCGTGTCCGACTATTTGTGACCCCATGGACTGCAGCCTACCAGGCTCCTCCACCCATGGGATTTTCCAGGCAAGAGTACTGGAGTGGGATGCCACTGCCTTCTCCAGCAGTTGAGGGCTAGTGGATCTTAAACCTGAAATTCCCGTGGAAGGGCACTCTGAGAAGCACGTTGTTGGCAAAAACGCTCAGAAGCTGAGGATTCTCTGTTTTCCCTGCACTGTCCAACCAATATGGAAGCCACTAGTGATTAAATTTTAAAAGTCACATTATTTAAAATAAAATAAAATGTGAAATTGAGTTCCATAGTTATGCTAGTCACATTCCATCACTTGTGGCTGGTGGCCACCATACTGGATATGCAGCTATTGACTGTTTGGTGTCTCGTTGCTAAAAGTTCTCTTGGTGCTTTCCTAGAAGGCCCTGATTCTCAGTCCCCATGTGCCCTCTGAGTACACTAATCTTTCAGACAAGGAGGCTGCTCTCGGGCTTGGAGCCTGTGGTCACTGTGACCAGCGCGCACTGGTGGGATGGGGAGACGAGCCAGAGAGAGTCTCCTGGCGGACTCGTCAATCTTGCCGCCATCCTGCGTGAGCTCAATGGGCTTAAGGTCAGGTGGTTGAAGTCACCAGCGTTGGAGTCAGGGCTCAGATCTCCAGTTTTCAGCTGTGCAACTTTGAGAAAATTAATAAACCTCCCTGGGCCTCAGTTTCCTCAACTGTGAAATGTGTATGCCACAACTTCATAGGGACTTGTGGGAAAACTGGAAGAGCTATGTCAAAAGCACTTGCACACACAGGTTATGAAGTGTCCGTTCTCCTCCCCTCCATCAGAGGGAAGGCCAGGGTGGGTGAGGTTCAAAGCCAGGTGACTTTACAAGCTGCAGGGAAGTTCCCCTGCCCTCACCTCAGCCTGCTTCTCTGGACCTGCTTAGTCCTGCTTCAGTTCAGTTCAGTTCAGTTGCTCAGTCGTGTTCAACTCTTTGCGACCCCATGAATCGCAGCACGCCAGGCCTCC
>SJYX01024247.1:249012-264564 GCA_006410675.1 Oreotragus oreotragus | reverse complement strand
GAGGAGGGGTGGGAGGGGAGGAGGAAGGGGGAAGAGACTTCAGGTGGGGGGTGGGCTCAAGGTGAGGAGGGGCAGGACAGGGGGCCAGGGGTCATACCACTCTGGCTTCCTGAGCCCATCAGCCCGAGGCAGAAGTTTGTCTCCATCCAGAGATCAAAGGGAAAGTGTGGAGGTGTTGAGCAAGGGCTGGCATGCTCACACTCATAAATTTGCCATGGGCTGTGCCCTGAATGTGCAAAGAGGGAGTTCCAGGGTGCATCTTGGGGAGACCAGTCAGCAAGTAGTGCCCCAGTCCAGAATGGAGGCCAGGGACAAGGGATCACGGTAATAGCAGTTAGGAAAAGTGGCCAGGCGCCAGACACTGAGTCACTTGGCTGGGTTCTGCAGCCAGTTCAAACCTAGTTCAACTGCACAGCGCCCGTGTGGCAAGTCATTCGGAGCACAGGTGTCCCCCTCACGGATGCGTGACATCATTTTTGTGGGTCACAACCAGCATTTGCAAAAATACATATATGTGTGTGTGTAAAAGGAAAAGGAATGGAATGGAATAAAGTCTAGCACAGAGTGCTGCAGGTGGTAAGGGTGAGGATTACTTCGTGCGGATGTGTTCTGTTTTGTATTCAGATCTACCAGGGTGTGATGTGGCCAGTCGTGGCCAAACAGTTTTGGAGAACGCTGCTCTGAGAGGTTTGAGGGTTCCCCCTCCACCCCCTCTCTCCCGCTGAGACTGGATCCTAGTAAAGGAGTCAGAGGAGAGACTGTCCCCCACTCTCTGAGCACCTCATGCTTTCTCATGATGCAGTGCTGTGAACTGGGGGCCAGAGGGGCCAGATGTATGCCCTGAGCCTCCATGGTGGGGATGTCCAGGGCTAAAGGGAAGGCCACATGAATTCCCCACGACCCGGGGTCCAGCTCAGTCCAGACCCCGCTGGCTGAGAGCTGGGGGCTCACCCCCACCCCTCCTTCCCCGTCTGATCTGCCACAGCATTCAGTGCTGCCAGCCCCTGCTGATAAGTCTGAGTCCTCGTGGCCCCAGCATCAGCCCCCCGTCCCTGGCTGCGAGGCAGGAGCAGGGCTGCAGAGCTGAGAGGCCTTTAATTTGTCTGATGTAAGACTTGGTCTGCAGACAATCTGCATCGCCAAGAAGGCCTGGCTTGGCCTGGCCCCTGAGAACCCTCCCCCACACATCCTACAGGCCCGATCCTGGAGGGCAGGAGGGTCAGGGGCATGCCCTGCCACGCTCTTCTCAGGCCCCGAGAATCCCACCGGCTGGGCCCAGGGAAGGAACAGAGGGTGCTGGGCTTCCAAGTCCCCTCCAGTGGGTTCTGAGTCCCAGCTGTGGACCTTCAGACAGCTTAACTCCTGCGTGGTTTGCACGTGGCTGGCCAGCTTTCCCAACACCGCTTGCTTATACGAGGAGCCTGGATGTCTCTCTGAGACTTCCGTTTTCATTGAGATACAGGACTCCTCAGTGGCTCAGTGGTAAAGACCCCGCCTGCCAATGCAGGAGACATAAGAGACTCCGGTTCCTTCCCCGGGTCGGGAAGGTCCCCTGGAGGAGGAAATGGGAGCCCGCCCCAGTATTCTTGTCTGGGAAATCCCACAGACAGAGGAACCTGGTGGGCTACAGTCCATGGGGTTGCAGAGAGTCAGACACGACTAAAGTGACTAAACACGCACTCAGGCATAGTTCATATACACATATACATACACGTCACCCTCTCAAAGTATATAGTTCAGCTGTGCAGTTCTGGACAGTGTCCAGAACAGTGTCCTCGCTTCAGAAAAGAAACCCTGAACCCCTGAGCACCCTCCCCTCCCCCTCCCCCTCCTGTGGCATCCCTAATCTCCTTTCTGCCCTCTCTGTCTTACCTTTGCTCCTGGATAAGCAGGTCTAATCTTCCCTTAGAGCTACTTTTCCTTATTTGCTCAACATTTGAGCCTCCTTCCCATACGTGTGGAATTCCATAGTGTATGGCTTATTGTCGGAGGCCTCCTATTTTTTTTTTCTTTAGATTTATTTGTTTTTGGTTGCACTGAGTCTTCATTGCTGCTTGTGGACTTTCTCTGCTTTCAGCAAGCAGGGGCTGCTCTCTGTTGCAGGGCATGGACTTCTCCCTGTGGTGGTTTTCTTATTGCAGAGCAGAGGCCTTAGGTGCTCGGGCTCTAGAGCTCTGGCTTAGTAGCTGTGGCACATGGGTTTAGTTGCTCTACGACATATGGGATCTTCCTGGACCAGGGATCGAACCCGTGTCCCTTACATTCAGTTCAGTCACTCAGTCATGTCCAACTCTTTGCATCCCCACGGACTGCAGCATGCTAGGCTTCCCTGTCCATCACCAACTCCCGGAGCTTGCTCAAACTCATGGCCATTGAGTTGGTGATGCCATCCAACTGTCTCATCATCTGCCATCTCCTTCTCCTCCCACCTTCAATCTTGTCCAGCATCAGGGTCTTTTCCAGTGAGTCAATTCTTGGCATCAGGTGGCCAAAGTATTGGAGCTTCAGCTTCAGCATCAGTCCTTCCAATGAATATTCAGAATTGATTTCCTTTAGGATTGACTGGTTTGATCTCCTTGCAGTCCAAGGGACTCTCAAGAGTCTTCTCCAGCATCACAGTTTGAAAGTGTCAATTCTTTGGTGCTCAGCTTTCTTTATAGTCCAACTCTCATATCCATACATGACCACTGGAAAAACCATAGCTTTGACTGGATGGACCTTTGTTGGCAAAGTAATGTCTCTGCTTTTGAATATGCTCTCTAGGTTGGTCATAATTTTCCTTCCAAGGAGTAAGAGTCTTTTAAATTTCATGCTGCAATCACCATTTGCAGTGATTTTGGAGCTCCCAAAATAAAGTCTCTCCATCTATTTGCCAAGGAGTGATGGGACCGGATGCCATGATTTTAGTTTTTTGAATGTTGAGTTTTAAGCCAACTTTTTCACTCTCCTCTTTCTTTCCAGAGGCTCTTTAGGTCCCCTTACATTGGCAGGCAGATTCTCCACCACTGGACACCAGGAAAGCCTAGCTTTGTCTCTATTAAAGCTTTAAAAAAAGCTGAATACATGCTTTCCCAGACTCCCTTGCAGCTGAATCCCTAATGTGGGAAGCTTAGCCAATGATTTTAGCCAATCGTTAACCGATGATTTAATGATCAACCAGTTGATCTTAACCAGTCTGGAGTTAGTGGCCCCTGAAGTCAGGGGCAGTGGGGAATCTTCTGGGAGGTGTGTGGCCTCAGCGATCGTGTCCAAGCCTATGGGCAGCTATGGCGATGAGGCTGGGGCCGAGCTCAGTGGCCCTGCTGTCCCCTCTGGGCTGGTTGGGGTTCTGACTGTGGTTCTGGCTATCAGACTCTCGCATTCCTGGCCATTGTTTCAGCTGGGTCCTGTGTGAACAAGACCCTCTCTTTAAAATAGACTCCCTGCAGCCTTCCTGGTTCCTGTGTGAACAAGACCTTCTCTTTAAAAATAGATTCCCTTCAGCTAAAACCATCTCGAGTTTGTTTCCATGCATGCAACTGAGAACCCTATCTCAGTTTAATGAGACATGTTTTAAAAGACTAAAGTCTTAACAAAACAGCTTTGTGGAGGCTGTCCCCCAGAACACTGCATTTGGAGGGTGCCATGTTTTAAGACTGGCCCTCCCTCCTTCTGTGTTCTTTCTTATTCCTGCTGCGGTGCCGTGGTGAGCAGGCTTCTTCCTCTGGGAACATCCCCTAGGTAACAAGTGAGCAGAGATGGAGATCAAGACTCAAGATCAAAGATGTTCACCTGGGGGTCCCTCAGTCGGGGAGGAGGCCAGGTCTCTCCTCATCCTCGCCGAATCTCATTTAGAAATTTAGAGTTTCTGGTTCTGGCTGCTTGTCCTCTGTTAGAGGTTGAACTGAGTTTTCCCTAAATATACGTTGAAGTACTAACCCCACAGTATAAGAATGGGACCTTATTGGATAATGGGCTTCCCTGGTGGCTCAGACAGTAAAGAATCCACCTGCAATGCAGGAGACTCGGGTTTGATCCCTGGGTTGGGAAGATCCCCTGGAGAAGGGCATGGCAACCCACTCCAGTACTCTTGCCTGGAGAATCCCATGGACAGGGGTGCCTGGCAGGCTGCAGTCCATAGCGTTGCAAAGAGTCAGACACGACTTAGTGACTGAACATCAACAGGAACTTAAACCACAGTTTGAACCCAAATCCCTGGCAAAAGCTCTGCTTGAGAATCTAGCCCTAGAGACAGGCAGAACCAGGCGTGGGGCTTACCTCATCACTACCAGACATGTGGGGAGTCTCCATTTCCTCACCTGTGAATCAAAGATGAATGGGCCTCTTTCAAAGACTGTTAAACACTGGGTGGTCCAGTATTTCAGTGCAGGGGACGTGGGTTCGATCCCTGGTTGGGGAACTAAGGTCCTGCATGCCAAAAAAAAAAAAAAAGACTGTTAAAGATTGGACATAGTGCCTGGCACATAAGTGGCAACTATTGATGTTAACCAAGTGCTCCTTGTCATTCTGAGGCCCCCATGAGCTCTTCCTGTTGGGGGAAAGATGTCAAAGCCTGTTCTTTGAATACAGATCAATGCCACGAATTATTCACAGACAATGAATTTTCTTTTCAAAAGAGAGGATAACTCCGTGCTTGCTGTGTGTCCCCCAGCCTGCACAGTCTTTTTAATATCTTTTCATGCTTCTGAGCTTATGTTGCAGGAAGACCCCCTCCTCAGGAAGGGTGGGTGCTAACAAGCAAGGGAGGCCTCGTGGCCCAAAGACAGAGCCCTCCTCCCCACCAGCCAGGCAGGGTCGAGGGGTGCAAAGGCGGCTCAGAACGGCCAGTGGGGAATCTGGCCTCCGATCTGGGGAAGCTGGGAGTGGCAGGTGGCTTTAATATCCGCTCTCCACGGCTTCATCTCCACTTGAGATGGCTGCTGATTGTGGCGCAATAAAGCTGGAGTGATGGTGGGGGTGGCTTGGCCGTCCCCGGTTATTTCACTCAAAGGCTACTGAAATTCCCTTCAGGGAGAGGTGGGCGTGATTCAAGGTGTTTCAGAAGCTCAGGGCTCCAGGTCGTGTAGGGTTCCCTCTAGCCTGGGGGGCTCTCATGATTCGAGGCTTGCGGCCCCGCAGGAGGGCCATCCTGATTGCAGACATGGGAACAAATTTAACAGGTGTGTGGGTGGCTTATGCAACAATTATCCATGACCCTTGTCTGAGGTCAGTTTCCTTAGAAGTGGGCCTTGCCTGCGGAGTCCTGTGCATGGGACTAGTTCAGGAGCAGGGCAGGGCAGGGGAAGGAGGCCAGCAGAGCTGTGATTCCAGGCTGAGACCCGTGGAAGGGAGTTGTAGGCTGCTCCCGCAGGGGCCTCTGAGTGGTACCCTGTGCCTCTTCTGGGTTTAGGGGAAGCTGATTCTACACCCCACCCCCAGCACCCACTGGCTGAGGGCCCCTGTGGACTGGCACTGTCAGAAACCTGTTTGCACTGGGTGCTGTGGAATCCTCGATTCTCTGAGTGCAAGAATCATCTGAGTATAGAATGGAGTCTGGACCCAGGAAAGGTCCCTGTGTATAAACACTGAAAGATGGGATTCTCAAGGAGCGCAGGCAAAAGGAGGAGGGGGCGTTTCCTTCCTCGTGGGCGGCAGTGGTACCCAGCATGGGAAGGGATAGTGGTCACAGATGAGGGATTGGTCCCCAGAGGCTATCCGTGATATTTGGAGCCCTGTGGCTCTGATAGGAGCACCAAGAGAGTTGGAGTTGTGAAGGCAAAGGTCACGAAGATGCCGCTTTAAAACTGCTGGCCTGACACATGGGCAGCTGAGGTGCCCCAGGGACCCCCCACTGCCTGTATGTGAAACCCGGCTGGGGAATCAGCTTTGCCTGGATTTTCCAGGTCATCTCCTTCCTCTTTTTCTCTTTTTTTGGGGTCAGGATGGGGGCATAAGTTGACTGCCATATGGCATCCTTTTCCTTGTCTCTCTAGCTCTTACTATTAGCCCAGGCTTTCGGTGGCCTGGGCTTGGCAGTGGAGGGAGATTTCAAGAGAACAAGGGTGGGCTGGCAGTGCTCATAAACTCCCATCCTAACCCCTCTCCCGGGGACACTTGTTGGCAAAAACATAGGTTTCCTCGTCCAACTTCAATGGGAAGAACACAGGTCCCTAGGAGTCTTTCTAAAGCCAGAAGCTGATTCAGCAGGTCTGGGGTGGGGTCCCTGAAGGACCGTTGTGTGTAAGTGTGGTGGCGGGGGGCAAAGAGCAGGGGAGGACAGAATGGAGGCGCACCCCCCCAACTTCGTAGAGAGCGAGCAGCTTTACTCATCACTGTGTGTGAACGACAGTCTATTCCTAAAGCAAGATAAAAAGACCGCTGACCTAGAATGTGCCTTGCTTTACACACCCTTAGCCCGAGTTGCTCTTTATCTCCCCCTAACTTTGTAAACTCCTGTTCAGCCTTCAGCCTCCAACTCAGGGATATTTGCTTGCAAGCCGCTTTCCTTAAACACCAAGCCTTGATCAGTCCTTTATCTGCGTGGTGTTGGCACCGGCCCTCACACATACTGCTTCGGTCGCCATCATCTCACTGTGTCGAAAGTGCATTCTTTGCACACCTCTCCCCTTTCTATGCCCAGAGCTCTTTGAGGGTGGGGATGACGTCACTCATGTCCCCTCCTGGGCAGACTGTTCCGATTTCCATGCTGAACAGGGCCCCACCTGGTTCATGCTTCCCTGCCTAAGAAGCGCACCTCCTTTCAGTTCTCAGATGGAGCCAGTGTTTTTATTCATTTGTAATTTCATAAATGGTTATTCATCTCCGCCTGCATCTCCCGGAAATTACCTGGCTTGGGCAAGAGCAGGTAAACACGTTCAGATAACAGCCTCTTTCCCGTCCTCCTGACATCACAGACGGTGTTGTGTGTGCTTTTTTTTTCCTTTCCCGGATACACTAGATGTTCACGTTCCCCCTCTATCCCTGAGATATGATCAAATACCCAGCCAAAAGGTTCAGGATTTGTGAACAACTTAAAGTTCATGTTGGATAAAGGATCTGGCTGACAGCACCGTTCGGGACATTGTAATCTGATGAGGCTGGCGCCAGCCCATTCCTGGGTGGTCTGGGACTTGCTGACACAGGCCTCCCATCCACACTTCACAGAGGGTACAGCTGTGAATACTGGACCTCTGCTGAGAAGCTGGGCCTTCTGCTCTCCTGGCATTGACGGGGAGGCCCCAGTATTTCCTGGGAGCCAGTCAGGAAGCAGGAAGTTGTGCAGGAACAGGTGTAGAAGGAGGCCCGTGGCACTCAGTGAGCTGCCTTAATTCATTCTGCAATCTGAATCGAGACATTCTAAAGCTTCTCATTGGCACTAGTGGTAAAGAACCTGCCTGCCAATGCAGGAGATGTAAGAGACGTGGGTTCAGTCCCTGGGTTGGGAAGATGCCCTGGAGGAGGGCATGGCAACCCACTCCGGTATTCTTGCCGGGAGAATCCCCAAGGACAGAGGAGTCCCCGGGCTACAAGTCCATAGGGTCACAAAGAGTCAGACATGACTGAAGTGACTTAGTATGCAAGTGCAAACCTTCTAATTGATCAGAGTCCTGTCTGGAGTATTCTTGGAGGATGTGCACTTCAGAGGTGCCCAATAACTTGGTGAGCCCCTTTTCAACCAAGTCCCGTGATCCAGTGAACAGTGTTTCTCAAATGGGGCCCTGGGGGGAATAGAGACCTTGACTATTTACCTTAAGGACCGAACACCCATCCTGCGCCAGAGTTTCAGCCAGCTGCTGGGGTAGAGGTAAGGACAAGGCAGAGTCTGCGTCCTTAAGCCTCACAGACTGCCAAATGCACAGTGTCTCTTGATTGGACTGTTGAAGCAATGCAACCAGTTAATACGGATCAGAAAATCGGTCTGATGGATTGAATTGATCCATCAATCCAGACTGAATAAGAAAGCTGGTGATGTGCGTACACAGGGTAAGGAGAGGGAAGAAAAGAACAGTTCAAACAGGCTACAAATGTGGATGGTATGGGAGGGGGATTAAACATTGTACAAATTAGTTTTATTGTAGACATCCTGGGAGGGGTAAAACACAGGCTTGGTCAGCATATTAAACAGTAGATGCCTTCTTTTTTTCTTTATTTTTGATTGGAGGATAATTGCTTTATGACATTGTGTCGGCTTCTGCCATACGTCATCGTGGATCAGCCACAAGCACACACGTGTCCCCTGCCTCTCGAAGCTCTCCCACACCTCTGGTTGTCACAGAGTGCCAGGCGGAGCTCCCTGCACCCCTGCAGCAGCTTCCCACTAGCTGCATATTTCACACATGGGAATGTATGTACATCGGTCAACGCTACTCTCTCAGTTCGCCGCACCTTCCCTTTCCCCTGCTGTATCCAAAGTCTGTTCCCTGTGTCTGCATCTCTATTCCTGCCCTGCAAATAGGTTCATCAGTACCATTTTTCTAGATTCCACATGTATGTGTTAATATACAAAATTTGTTCTTCTCTTTCCGACTTACTTCACTCTGTATAACAGGCTCTCGGTTCCTCCACCTCGCTAGAACTGACAAATGCATTTCTCGATGGGGAGATTGGTCCTAAGAGCAGTCCCGGATACAATGACGTTGCATGAATGCAGTGGTGGTTTGACATCCTGGAGACCCAGACGGATGGTTGATTGCAGGAGTCTGATGAAAGGATTAGCAGTAATTGGTCTACGAATGGACCCCACAGAATACTGTCAAATGTCAACATTGTGACACTGATCATATCTCTAATGATGATATAATTGCTGTGATGGTCATCTCCCGGCACTTGCTGCTTCTCTTGAGAGTGCTGGTGATCATAGCAGCTCCTCTTTGTTGAACATCTCCTCAGTATCAAGGGCTTTATGTAATTTCTTCTTGTCTCCAAACAACCTACATTGTAGGAATTATGGCCTATATATATTTTCGGGTAAGGGTGTTAAGCCTCGGCCTCCCCTGGTGGCTCATGCAGTAAAGAGTCTGCCTGCAATGCAGGAGACCACTCCAGTGCAGGAGACCCAGGTTCGATCCCTGGGTTGAAAAGATCCCCTGGAGGAGGGCCTTGCAACCAACTCCAGGATTCTTGCCTGGAGAGTCCCATGGACAAAGGATCCTGACAGACTACAGTCCATGGGGTCACAAAGAATCGGACATGACTTAAAATCTAAATAACATCAAGCTGAAGTTCAGAGAAGTTGTGGATCCTGCTAATAAGTGAATAGTAGAGTCAGACTGTCGGTCCTATCATGTTTCAACTGCCCCATATTTATATCTCATGGGGTTTAATTGACCAGAGAAAGAGACTTTGAAAATCTTTTCTGCGTATAGCAGGAATGTTTATGGTTGAGGGCGTCAAGAGAGGCAGCCCTGAGGTCATGTATGGTGAGGGGAAGAAGGAGGGGAGGTTTCCCAAAGTCAGAACCCAGAAGGAAGTCTTTTTTTCTGTGTCCAAGACGTGGCTGAGCACGTGGCCAACCCAACCTCTAGGTTAAATCTTGCCTAAGAAATACAGAGCAAAGTGTTCTTAATACTCACCTAAAATATTCAAGATCCTAAAGTAATCCAGACTTCCCTGGGGATGCCAGAGTGTCCATTATTAGAGATGGTTTCGTATTAGGGGAGCAGTCCAGACCCATGATTCCCCAGACTTGAAATACTGGTTTGTCTTTTGTAAGACTCTTGATTGGAGGTGTTACCATCACTCTGAAAGGTCTGCTGTGGCCCAAAACATGATCTACTTTTTTCTTAAGACAGAAACTGTAAGACCAAATATCAGTTGATTGACTACCTCACTTCAGTTCAGTTCAGTCGCTCAGTCGTGTCCGACTCTTTGCGACCCCATGAATCGCAGCATGCCTCCATTCATCTGCTGATGGACATCTAGGTTGTTTCCATGTCCTGGCTATTATAAACAGTGATGTTGCACTGTAGTTTTGAAAGATGTTGCCATGGCGGAAACTGGGTCGAGTACACAGGATCTATGTTATTTCTTACATTTTCATGTGAATCTTTAGTGATCTCAAAATAAAACAATTAGGAAAAAATGGATATAAGGCAAATATGACAAAAGTTGACATCTATGCTCTGTGGGTCATGGAAAATCTGTTGTATTTGTTCTGTCATTGTTATTGTTTTCAGAGTGTTTGCTGTCTCTTATACACATCTTCAAGATCCTAAAGTAATCCAGACTTCCCTGGGGATGCCAGAGTGTCCATTATTAGAGATGGTTTCGTATTAGGGGAGCAGTCCAGACCCATGATTCCCCGGACTTGAAATACTGGTTTGTCTTTTGTAAGACTCTTGATTGGAGGTGTTACCATCACTCTGAAAGGTCTGCTGTGGCCCAAAACATGATCTACTTTTTTCTTAAGACAGAAACTGTAAGACCAAATATCAGTTGATTGACTACCTCACTTCAGTTCAGTTCAGTCGCTCAGTCGTGTCCGACTCTTTGCGACCCCATGAATCGCAGCATGCCAGGGCTCTGGCTGTATTATTCAAGGGCACATATTATTACACATTTTCTAAATGCAGAAGAATAAGGGTATTTCCCTCCATGTCAAAGACATATTGGGGATTGTGATTTATTGAAGGCCAAGAAAGGAGTGGAGCAGAATCCAAGTCTTGATCTATGGCAATTTTTGATTTTGAAGAGGTGAAAAAAAAAGTGAAAATTGTTAGTTGCTCAGTCATTTTGACTCTTTGTGACCCCATGGACTGTAGCCTGCCAGGCTCCTCTGTCTGTGGGATTCTCCGGGCAAGAATATTGGAGCGGGTTGCCATGCCCTTCTCTAGGGGATTTTTCTGACCCAGGGATCGAACCTGGGTCTCCTACACTGCAGGCAGATTCTTTATCATCTGAGCCACCAGACCTACCCCTTTGAAGAGGTGATCTAGCTCAAAAGCCAGAACATACACAGTGAAAGTGGCTTTGAGAGGCAGGTACTCTCTGGATCTTTGGGCGGTTTCCTGACCAAACTCTTCTGAAATGGGCTGGCTGCTCAGTGATGAAAATTTGGGAGCTCATCATGCTAACAATGTGTAAATGCATTTTATCTATTTTATTAAGCTGGTCTTTCCAGGTTCATTCTCATTAATATTGATGGTTGGGATATGTTCCTCCAGAGAGTCTGTGAATAGCTCTCCTGTTGTTCAGATAAAATTTATAGCAAGTAGGACTAAAGGGAGGCCCCAGTGAGTCCAGACTTGTACTTCTCACAGGGAATGAAAACTATCCGTGGTTTTGTATGAATGTGGACCTTGAGTCTATAGATACAGACATCTTGTGATATATTTTTTAAATGAGCTAATTTACTCAGCTGTTAGGAATCCAAGGGGAATGTGAGTTTCTCTCTGCTGAGGCAGAGAGATGTGGCACAGATTTCCTGGTATCACATCCTCCTCCACTGTCACTGGGTTTGGCAAGTCCTCTGCCACAGTCTCTGCCTCCAGCAAAGGGTTACAGTTTCCCTTGGGTGCGAAAGTGCAGGCAGGACGGCAGCAGAGTTCCCTGCCCGGTGGAATGGAGGGAGGTTCTTGCTCAGAAGAGCCACACAGAGTCCTGGCATGTGGACCGGTGGCACCTGCGCCTGCCAGAGCTTTCCCACTGCTGCATCTCCAATGGGGCTTGACATTTCTGGCCTGGCCCGGAGGGAGGAAGTGGCTCTTCCACTCAGCCGTGCATCTGCTGTTGAGCTCTGGGTGGGCTGGGAAACGATGGGGAGAGGACAGATTTGGGGATTGCAATCAAACGTTGCCTCTGGTACATTGTATAACAGTGAGATAATCTCTACCTCGGGGAAGGCAATGGCACCCCACCCCAGTACTCTTGCCTGGAAAATCCAATGGACGGAGCAGCCTGGTGGGCTGCAGTCCATGGGGTTGCTAACAGTCAGACAGACTGAGCGACTTCACTTTCACTTTTCTCTTTTATGCATTGGAGAAGGAAATGGCAACCCACTCCAGTGTTCTTGCCTGGAGAATCCCAGGGATGGGGGAGCCTGGTGGACTGCTGTCTATGGGGTCACACAGAGTCGGACACGACTGAAGTGACTTAGCAGCAGCAGCAATCTCTACCTCCTCAAAACAATTTTTTTCTGGAGGGTAGGGAGGGGGTCTCACAAGAGCATGAGCCCTCTGATGAGATCATGAGCCCCAATTTCAAAAAAGTGAAAAGTGAAATGAAAGTGTTAAGTCCCTTAGTCATGTCTGACTCTTTGTGGCCCCATGGACTGTAGCCCACTAGGCTCCTCTGTTCATGGGATTCTCCAGGCAGGATTACTGGAGTGGGTAGCCATTCCCTTCTCCAGATCTTCCCGACCCAGGGATCGAACCCCAGTCTCTCACACTGCAGGCAGATTCTTTACCGTCTGAGCCACCAGGGAAGCCCATAGCATGACCAGTTCAGTACACACTCACATATTCGATTCCTGAAAGACATTCATTGCACAGCTGGCTCAGGTGAAACCTTCACCTGTAACACCAGGGACTCAGATGGATGATGTCAAGGATCCTCTCCATCAAGAGTGCATTTCCTTGCAGCTCGGCTTCTCACGAGATGTTCTTTATGTTGGAGATGGTCAGCACATGTAGACGCGTCCCCTGGACCACTGGGTATTGTTACGGCACCCAGACCTCTTTGGGTTGAAGGGCGAGGTTGGGTCCATGGTAGTATGTCTGGTCTCTGAGTCATGACAGAAGGAAGGGGAAGCAGTCACGAGTGACGAAGACCTGCTCTAGGGCTGAACTTCCTCTGCTCTTACAGGCAGCCCCTGGGTCCAATCAGGAGGGGCTCAAGGGGGGATGGGGAGCAGATGGCACGGGGGACTCAAGGGAGAACAAGCACCAATTTGATACCACCTCGGAGTGGAGAATAGAAAACAGGGGTTCTGAAAACAGCTGAAAAGCTAGAGACATGACCCCACAAGGTAACATGCTACCCTTGATAGAAAGCAGGATTAAAACTTAGCTATAAAGGACATGAGGGGACCACTGCGGAAATTTGAATATGACTGTATATTAGATAATATTGTTATATCAATTAATACATTTCTTAAGTGTGATATTGAGGCTATAAGTATATAATCGACCCGTATAGTCTATATATGGACTATATGGGGAGAGAGATGAAGAAATGTTGTAAAATATTGAGTCGGTAAATGTGATGAAACTTATGTGGGTGTTGATTCTTCTGCAATGCTGAAATTTTTTAAAATAAGAAGTGTGGGGGAAATGCTTGAAAGTCAAATATGTGCTATCGTATACGGGTTCTCTATCTGTATCTCAATCTGTCTCTTCTGTGTTATTCATCCCCCTTTTAGGAAGAACTCACTTCTGCTGTAATTTAAGCTCATTTCCTCATTTGTTCTGTTCTCTCCAGAGACAGAGTCAGCAACCTCTTTGTAAATCTGGGGCTCAGCTGGCTGGACGATGTGGGGAAACTGCAGGGCTGTTCCCACGCTGGAACTGGTATAATATTTATCTGTTGTCTTGGGCTTCTCTCCTCATCACCCCAGTAAGACCCGGTGTTGAGACCCAGCCTGGAGCCATGCTGCGAATATCTGGAGAGCATTTTCAGAGTATATGCATGTTGGTCTTGCTTTCCAGGGGCGCTGCGATCTGCAGTGGGGCGCAGACTTCTGCTGTGTGGAGAGACTTAGCTGTTTGGCTTCAGCTGCCATGGTCTCTCTCAGCCTTGACCTGCCTCCTCTCCCGTCACCATGTGCTGATCAAACCCCTTTCACCTGAGAGCTTTGCCTTGGCTCTTGCTTACTGCTCAGATTATGCTATGGTCTGCTTGAGTGGGGACTTCCTTCGTAGCTCAGATGGTAAAGAATCTGCCTGGAGTGTAGGAGACCCAGGTTTGACTCCTGGGTCGGGAAGATCCCCTGGAGAAGGAAATGGCAACCCACTCCAGTGTTCTTGCCAGGGAAATCCCACGGACAGAGGAGCCTGGTAGGATGCAGTCCATGGGGTTGCAAAGAGTCGGGCACGACTGAGCGACTAACACGCTGCTTGAGTGGGGCCATGGGAGCCCCCCAGGATGCCAGCTGGCGCTGCGGCAGTGTGGAGCTAAACTTGTCCTGCGCTGTCCCTCGCTCCTGGCGTGCCTTGGAGGACTTGTGGGGGAGTGCCTGTGGACCCCTGTGCAAGGTAACTTGGGCATCCGACAAGGATCCTCGGGGTGGGCTTCCCTGGTGGTTCGGTGGTTACGAACTTGCCTGCCAATGCAGGGGAAACAGACTCAGTCGCTGCTCTGGGAAGATTCCACATGCACGGAGGCAACTAAGCCCATGAGCCACACCTACTGAACCCTCTCTCAAGAGAAGGCGCCAGTGAGAAGCCCATAGGCCACGGCGGAGAGCAGCCCCCACTCACAGCTAGGGCAAGCCCGGCCAGCCGCAGCCGGGCCACGCAGCCGAGACATCTGTCCCTCGCTCCTGGCGTGCCTTGGAGGACTTGTGGGGGAGTGCCTGTGGACCCCTGTGCAAGGTAACTTGGGCATCCGACAAGGATCCTCGGGGTGGGCTTCCCTGGTGGTTCGGTGGTTACGAACTTGCCTGCCAATGCAGGGGAAACAGACTCAGTCGCTGCTCTGGGAAGATTCCACATGCACGGAGGCAACTAAGCCCATGAGCCACACCTACTGAACCCTCTCTCAAGAGAAGGCGCCAGTGAGAAGCCCATAGGCCACGGCGGAGAGCAGCCCCCACTCACAGCTAGGGCAAGCCCGGCCAGCCGCAGCCGGGCCACGCAGCCGAGACAAGTCATTCAATACATCGTAAAACAGATGGACAGACAGAGGAGCAATCAGCTGGGAAAGGAGAGGGCCGAGGGGCAGACGGGCTGCAGTTGTATGCATAATGTTTTTTAATTAAAAAATTTTTTAACACAATATTTTTTAGGGATTCAGATCAGTACATTTATTATTTAAAAGAGGAAGAATCCTATTTAAAGCAATTCCTTTCTCCCCATAAAATTATATACACATTGTGTTTTAATCTTTTTAATTCAAGTGAATAATCAGAAATTTTCCTTATTTTTTGGATGCTCAACAAAACTATGCTAAGTGAAAAAAAAGTCAATCTCAAGAGGCTATGTCCTGTGTGACTCCATCTATCGAACAACTTTCTGGATGTGACAGAATTACAGAAATGGAGGACAGATTGCTGGGTGCCAGAGGTTTGGGGGCTTGCTGCAAAAGGGTACCATGAGGCACTCTGGTGTTTATGGAAATGCTCCATGGCTGGGCTGAATTGGGGTCCACTTCCTGGTTATGATGTTGCACTATAGTTTTTTTTTAGTTGACAATATTATATTGGTTTTGCCACACATCAACATGAATCCGCCACGGGTGTACACGTGTTCCCAATTCCGAACCCCCCTCCCACCTCCCCCACCACACCTGTCTCTTATACACATCTAGATGTGTATAAGAGACAGTTAGGATGCTGTCTAGGTTTGTCATAGCTTTTCTTCCAAAGAGCAAGCATCTTTTAATTTCATGGCTGCAGTCACCATCTACAGTCATTTTGGA
>SJYX01024247.1:194015-242317 GCA_006410675.1 Oreotragus oreotragus | reverse complement strand
GGGATTGCTGGGTCATATGGTGGTTTTATTCCCAGTTTTTTAAGGAATCTCCATACCGTCTTCCATAGTGGCTGTGTCAATTTACATTCCCACCAGCAGTGCAAGAGTGTTCCCTTTTCTCCACACCCTCTCCAACATTTATTGTTTGTAGACTTTTTGATGATGGCCATTCTGACCGCTGTGGGGTGCTATCTCATTGTAGTTTTGATTAGACTTTCTCTAATAATGAGCGATGCTGAGCATCTTTTCATGTGTTTGTTAGCTGTCTGTATGTCTTCTTTGGATAAATAACTGTTTAGGTCTTTTCCCCACTTTTTGATTGGGTTGTTTGTTTTTCTGCTATTGAGTTGTATGAGCTGCTTGTATATTTTGGAAATTAATCCTTTGTCAGTTGCTTCATTTGCTATTATTTTCTCCCATTCTGAGAGTTGTCTTTTCACCTTGCTTATAGTTTCCTTTGCTGTGCAAAAGCTTTTCAAGTTTAATCAGGTCCCATTTATTTGTTTTTATTTCCATTACTTTAGGAGGTGGGTCATAGAGGATCTTGCTTTGATTTATGTCTATGTTCTGCCCATGTTTTCATCTAAGAGTTTTATAGTTTCTGGTTTTACATTTAGGTCTTTAACCCATTTTGAGTTTATCTTTGTGTATGGTGTTAGGAAGTGTTCTAATTTCATTCTTTTACATGTAGCTGTCCAGTTTTCCCAGCACCACTTATTGAAGAGACTGTCTTTGCCCCCATTGTATATTCTTGCCTCCTTTGTCAAAAATAAGGTACCCATAGGTGCATGGATTTATTTCTGGGCTTCTACCTTGTTCCGTTGGTCTATAAGTCTATTTTTGTGCCAGTACCATACTGTCTTGATGACTGTAGCTTTGTAGTATAATCTAAAGCCAGGAAGGTTGATTCCTCCAGCTTCATTCTTCTTTCTCAAGACTGCTTTTGCTATTCGGGGTCTTTAGCATTTCCATATGAATTGTGAATTTTTTTGGTTCTAGTTCTGTGAAAAATGTCATTGGTAATTTGATAAGGATCACATTGAATCTGTAGATTGCATTTGGTAGTAGAGTCATTTCCACAGAATTGATTCTTCCTACCCAGGAACTTTTCTTTTTCTTCTCTGATTGCTAGGACTTCCAAAACTATGTTGAATAACAGTGGTGATAGTGGACACCCTTGTCTTGTTCCCAACCTTAGGGGGAATGCTTTCAGTTTCTCACCATTGAGAATAATGTTTGCTGTAGGTTTATCATATATGGCCTTTACTATGTTGAGGTAGATTCCTTCTATGCCTATTTTTTAAAGAGTTTTAATCATAAATGGGTGCTACATTTTGTAAAAGTCTCTTTCTGCATCTATTGAGATTACCATATGGTTATCTTTCAATTTGTTAATATGGTGTATCATATTGATTGATTTGCATATATTGAAGAATCCTTGCATCCCTGGAATAAACCCAACTTGATCATGGTGTATGAGCTTTTTGATGTGTTGCTGAATTCTGTTTGCTAAACTTTTGTTGAGGAGTTTTGCATCTATGCTCAACAGTGATACTTGCCTGTAGTTTTCTTGTGTGTTTGTCTTTGACTGGTTTTGGTATCAGGGTGATGATGGCCTTGTAGAATGAGTTTGGAAGTGTTCCTCCCTCTGAAATTTTCTGAAAGAGTTTTAGAAGGATAGGCATTAGCTCTTCTCTAAACATTTGATAGAATTCTCCTATGAAGCCATCTGGTCCTGGGCTTTTGTCTTTTGGGAGACTTTTGATCACAGCTTCAATTTCAGTGCTTGTAACTGGATTCATAATTTCTATTTCTTCCTGGTTCAGTCTTGGAATATTGAACAGTCCATTTCTTCCATTTCTGTCCATTTCTTCCAGGTTGCCATTTTATTGCCATATAGTTGTTCATAATAGTCTCTTGTAATCCTTTGTATTTCTCCACTGTCTGTTGTAACCTCTCCTTTTTCATTTCTAATTTTGTTTGATTCTTTCTCTTTTTTTGTTGGTGAGTCTGGCTAAAGGTTTGTCTATTTTGTTTATCTTCTCAAAGAACCAGCTTTTAGTTTTATTAATCTTTACTACTGTTTCTTTAAGAAACTTATTTATTATACAGTTAAATCACAAATTTACAATACATTCAAAAGGGACTAAATGAGACATGTGAAGAGTTTAAATGTAAAAATAGAAAGGACTGTCCAAAAGATCACTTAAGATTGGATTATAATCTCAGGAATCTTTAGAGAGTGAAGTGTTTTCAGCCTGGCATCACAGGACAGAATTTGGCTGTTGCAGGTCTATTCACATGGACTCTGAATGACGATCAGAAGATATTCCTTATCTGTGGAGAGAGATGGACAAAGTTAATCCACCCTAAAAAATTGTTGTTTAGTCACTAAGTCATGTTTGACTCTCCGTGACCCCGTGGGCTGTTCCCCACTAGGCTCCTCTGTCCATGGGTTTTCTCAGGCAAGAATACTGGAGTGGGTTGCCATTTCCTACTCCAATGGATCTTCCTGGCCCAGGGATCAAACCTGCATCTCCTGCATTGGCGGGCAGATTCTTTACCACTGAGCCGCCAGGGGAGCCCACCTTATGTGTTAGGCTACCCTAAAAATTAAATAAATGAATGCTTCAGCTCATCTGCTTTTCTCTTCAGCACATCGCTTGGACCTTGTGTAGACCAGTCGTTTGCCAGCCTGGCTGCACATCAGAATCACCTGTTGAGCTTTCAAAAAAAAAAAAAAATTACCTGGGCCCAGCCCCAGATTCTATTGGTCTGGGGTGGTGTTCCAGGTTATCAGTAAAATTTTTTAAAAAGCTCTCCAAGCAATTCTAATGTGCACCTTGTGTGAGAACACAGGTGCAGGTAAAGCTTTACTTAGTTTGTGGGCGACTCTGATTTTACAGCTGCATTATAGAGAAGTTTGCTCTAGACTAGATTTAGGAACATGAGTCCTGTTTTACACTGACATCCACTAACATAGTGAATGCACCTCCTTCAAGGAAAGAAGTACTTCTGTGGCGGCTACCTTTCGGTGGCCCCAGTGAATGGGCTCCGCCCCAGGGAAAGTTTGAGACCCAACAGACCTTTGACCCACCCTCTGCTTTATCCCCTGGATAGGAGACATTTCTCCCACTCTTCAGGAGGTCCCGTGTGCTAA
Source organism: Oreotragus oreotragus (assembly GCA_006410675.1). NCBI lineage: Eukaryota > Metazoa > Chordata > Mammalia > Artiodactyla > Bovidae > Oreotragus > Oreotragus oreotragus. The sequence continues at coordinate 239,157 of SJYX01024247.1, read as the reverse complement.
GTTCACGTAACAGGAAACCTATACCTCCTAAACGTTTTACTAACAGGTACAAACTGGCAAAATCCAACTTCTTGACTAATTTCAAGGAATTTTCAGATTCAGACTTCTTCATTTTATAATTGAGGAACGTGATGTGTCATAGTGCATGTTAAAACCCACAATCCTCATCCTTTGAGACACAAAGCCTTCATCCAGTAAAGTAGAAAGATGCCTGAAATGTGAAATGAAATGGGCCAGATTACCTGGAGCCACCATGATTTCATGTTTCTTGGATCTGATCCTAAGAAAAGTTAGGTCGTTCTGAGGGTCAATGTCGCGGACGGTGCTCTTGGCTTTCATGGTCAGCTGATGCAGGAGACCTGCGTACTGAACTGTTGTTGAGTTGTCCAAGGTCGTTCGGATGGGGATGCCTAGTACAAGATTTAATTATGGGTTAAACATTTTTTTTTTCTTTTTATAAAAGTAATAGGTGCATCATAGAAATACTGGAAAATACCGGTAATTTTAAAAAGGAAGAAAAAGTGATGACTCATATTACTCACTGGAACAATCTTACTTTATTTCCTTCTGATCTTTCTGCCTCCACATGGATTGTAAAATTTAGTTGGATCAAATTATAAAAGTAGATTTGACTGTTGCTTTTTTCTTCATTCAAAGGGCAGCTTACAAGTTTTCTTGTTGACAGTGCCATCGACATTATCTTTAATGGCTGTAGACTTTGCTATTCTTTGGATACAGCATAATATAATCAACCCCCTACTACTGGATTGTTAGGTTGTGTGTTTCTGTTTTCGTACCTAATGGTGATGACCACTTTTGTACACAAATCTTTTGGAAGTTGTTAACTGATTATTTCAGTAGTAACTTAACACGTTTCTATATGAAACTCATTCCCCTAAGCATCCTGTCTGGAGAAAGCAATGGCACCCCACTCCAGTACTCTTGCCTGGAAAATCCCATGGACGGAGGAGCCTGGTGGGCTGCAGTCCGTGGGGTCGCTAAGGGTCGGACACGGCTGAGTGACTTCCCTTTCACTTTTCACTTTCATGCATTGGAGAAGGAAATGGCACACCACTCCAGTGTTCTTGCCTGGAGAATCCCAGGGACGGCAGAGCTGGTGGGCTGCCGTCTATAGGGTCGCACAGAGTTGGACACGACTGAAGCGACAGCAGCAGCAGCAGCAGCAAGCATCCTGTCTACAGTGAGTTCACCGTGAGAAGCTGTGAAAAGTCCACTTGTGACATGGTGCTAGTTTCCTGAGACCAGAGATAGAAGGGGGTATCTGCACATGCTAGAGAGTATATCAAAAGGGGTTTTCAGAATTTCTTCGTAACTTCCTCATACAGTATTTTGCAAACCTTAATTTTTACGCTAGAAAACAGCCACAAAGATGCTGTAGTTTGGCTGGGCATTCCCTGGTTTGCACTCATTCTTGGTTTAAGCGTGATTAGATTTGCCTACTTGTGTGCTCTATTGTTTCATTATGAGTGTAAAACAGAAGCTATTAATTTAGCTGAAAAAACCTAGCCGGACAAATATGCAAGTATAATTTCATTCGTTCAAATCCATCCAGCCTCTCTTCAGCTCACTCGGTGCTTACTGTGGAACAGGTGCTGTGCTAGGTATTTTGCATATGTTGTATCTAATCAGAGCCAACCTTCATAGTATTTTGAAAACTACCTAATAAGCCAGGGAATTCCAAGGACTTGATTTGCAAATGTGCCTTGAGTTTTGGGGGACATATAAAGGTGAATCTGGGATTGCTGTCAAGGTCCTCAGGAACCCAAATGAAAGCCCATCAATAAAGAAGGCTAAGGTGGCTCTCTTGTTTTTTTTTTTTCCCTCAGAGAATGTAGCTCCAGAAACTGGTATGAAAGCTTCTAACTTGGGACTTTGTCTTTCACGAAAATATTTGAGAGCCTCGACTCTGACTTTGAAACAGACTACTTTCCTTCCCCTTTAAGAAATCCATTCTCTCCAGAGTAGGTCTTGCCAAACAACATGAGGAGGATAATATTTATAAGGAAAACCTTTTCAGTAAATAAGGTTTCATAGAAAACTTGTTAATTTCTGTATTATTGTTTGCTGGCTACTTTCTCTCCAGAAGTCAATTCTGTCTTTCACACCTGGCGAACCCTCACAGCGTGTGTGTCTTTACCAACCAGGAGACTGGAAGTGGAGCAAGCACTCCACCTTTTAAGAGCGCTTTTTGACCAAACAGTTTTATTTTGCATCACGAAGAGTGACTACCTACGAAGTCTGCATTGCTCAGTGTCAAAAAAGAAATACAAGCAGAATAAATTATTTAAAGTGCAGATGACAAGATTATGAATCAGATGCTCGGGCCTACTTAGTCAGTCTATTCATGATCCAAGTCAATAAATAATAGACCTAGCCTTCCTGAATAATAAGTGTGCACCGTGGAAACTCTTGGGGTTCTTCATATCGCTGTGGACCCTTGGGGAAAAAAATCAATCAACAAATATTTATTGAGTTCTTGCTTGGGACCATGTGAGGTAATTAAAAAATAATTTATTAGGAAGTAATTTTAGCACATGGTAGAAAATGCACCCACTTCTCCTTCTGAGAGGTAACCACTGCTCTCAGTTTCTTTGGTNTTCTGTCTTTCACACCTGGCGAACCCTCACAGCGTGTGTGTCTTTACCAACCAGGAGACTGGAAGTGGAGCAAGCACTCCACCTTTTAAGAGCGCTTTTTGACCAAACAGTTTTATTTTGCATCACGAAGAGTGACTACCTACGAAGTCTGCATTGCTCAGTGTCAAAAAAGAAATACAAGCAGAATAAATTATTTAAAGTGCAGATGACAAGATTATGAATCAGATGCTCGGGCCTACTTAGTCAGTCTATTCATGATCCAAGTCAATAAATAATAGACCTAGCCTTCCTGAATAATAAGTGTGCACCGTGGAAACTCTTGGGGTTCTTCATATCGCTGTGGACCCTTGGGGAAAAAAATCAATCAACAAATATTTATTGAGTTCTTGCTTGGGACCATGTGAGGTAATTAAAAAATAATTTATTAGGAAGTAATTTTAGCACATGGTAGAAAATGCACCCACTTCTCCTTCTGAGAGGTAACCACTGCTCTCAGTTTCTTTGGCGTCCTTGCAGAGATATTCTAAGTTTATTTAAATATGTTCATGTTTGTCTTCTTTAACTGTATCATTCTCTATTCTGTACCTTAACTTCTTCCATTTGATACACTTGGGAAGTTGTTGCCTTCAGTCCACAGAAGGCTAGGGCATTCCTCTTAATGGCTGTATAATGCGACTGTTGAATGGATGCTTTGTAATGCACGTAACTAAAATATCTTCCCGACAAGCATTTGGGCTGTTCCCAATCTTTGCCTTTTATAAACAAGGTGACAGAATATGTCTGTGTGGATGCCATTTCACATTTGTAATAGGATAAATTACAAAATGTGTGTAGGATAAATTCCTAAAATGTAACTTCTAGAACAAAGAGTATAAATTCAATATTCCTGAATTTATGACACTGCTTTAAATCTATGACTCTTTATGATCCCACTAAGGTGGTTACTCTTCAACTGTACACTTGTATTTTGGTTGCTAGATTATATTTCAAAAATAAAAGGAAATGGCTGGATGGTTGGATAAAATCTAATGAAATTCAAATGATGGATTGTTAGAAATGTCAAGAATATTTAAAATTAAGAGCCTGCAGAAATCAGGCTTATATACATAAGAATACACAACGGATATGACTGTCTGGGAAACGAATATGCATGTTCACCAGTATCTAGTTCAGTGATCAGGGCTGTAATATTATAAACAATGAATTATTTTATAAATGGGAAACCAATGTTAACAAAGAATCTAACAAAAACCTACACCCCTCAGCATTGGGTTAAACTGATAAGCTCACTTCATTGTCATGGATAAGTCAAATAGTGAAACCAAAGGACTCTGTTGAGCATGGCAGAGGATGAGATTTAATGTATAAACATGGTAGAAGCCTTACCTCACCACAATTAAAAACCTAAAAAGCTGGTAAAATGATTTGCCTGGAATTAATCAACTAAAACCACTGGAAGAGAACAAGAACACACAAACAGCAGCTTAGTTAAATATTTACAGTGTTAAATTTCATGGGACTTCTGAATGCTGCAAAGCTACGTTGTAATAAATGGCACGTTCATTTAAACTTGAGTAGGCTGTTGAGATGGAGTATTTCATTTCATTTGAGTCACACAACTTATACCATATGCTATTAATAAACATCCTTGTCATACACTCTGGTTGTTAATAATCTGACCATAAAAATAAGCCCCTCATTTATATTTTTTGGGAAAAGGTTAATTTGGCTTTCAGAAAAGTGCCCCGAACCTTAACACAACCTTTTCCTAGTAGAGGTTAATTAGAAGTTAATGAGTATGAAAAATAATATTGTGTTACCCTTGGATGAGAAAAGTGTTAATTGAGAGACCTCAGGAAAATAAGAGTCATCTTTAATTCAACTGCTCAAGAGATAATCACTGTTAACACATCCCTGCCTTTTCTTCCATATTTCAAGGTGTATGTGTGCCTGGCTGTATTTAGGATTTAAAAATATGGGTTACTGCTTCGTTTCCTGCTTTTTTTTTTTCATCTAATATTGTGAGTATATTCTTCAACATTTTAAATAGAGTAATGGTTCATTGAGTAAATATTACATAATTAATTCAAAAATTTCCCTACTGTTGGGAGAGATTTATTTACTTGTCTGTGTATTTATTGTGAGAGAACTGGGTTCGATCCCTGGGTTGGGAAGATCTGCTGGAGAAGGGAAAGGGAACCCACTCCAGTATTCTGGCCTGGAGAATTCCATGGACTGTATAGTCCATGGGGTTGCAAAGAGTCAGACAAGACTGAGTGACTTTCACTTTATTGCTGTAATATATGATGCCTCTGTGAGATCTTTTGCATCTAAATCTTTTCTTCATTACTCCTTAAATAAATTCCCAGGAGTAGAATTACAGATCAAAAGGTATGGATATTTTTCCGAAATTTAAAGCATATTGCCAGGATTATGAACTTTAGACTAAGTCTGCCATTAGATACATTGTCCTTGGTGTCAGGATTGATGAATGAATGTACCTGAGTTAGTTGCTAAGTTGTATCTGACTCTTTGAGACCCCATAGACTGTAGCCCACTAGGCTCCTCTGTCAGTGGAATTCTCCAGGCAAGAATACTGGAGTACGTGGCCATTCCCTTCTCCGGGGGATTTTCCTGAACCAGGGATTGAACCCAGGTCCTCTGCATCGCAGGCAGATTCTTTACTGTCTGAGCCACCAGATGGGTTGAATAGAGTCCCCTCCGAAATTCAAGCCTCCCCTAAACCTCAGAATGTGATCTTATATGGAAACAGGGTCTTGGAAGATGTGAGGTCATACTAGATCAGTGTGGGACCTAACCCAATGACTGAGGTCCTTATAAGAAGAGGAAAGAGTACAAAGAGGAAAACGCACATGATGATGGAGGCAGAGGTGGGAATGATGGGTTTACAAGCAAGCATACAGCAAGGATTGCTGGAACTCAACAGAAGCCGGGAGAGAGGCAAGGAAGGATGCTTCTTTGAAGAAAGCCTGGACCACTGACACCTTGATTTCAACTTCTAGCCTTCCAGAACTGAGAGAGAATAAACGTCTAATCTTTTTAAGCCACTAAGTATGTAGTGCATTGTTATGGCAGCCAAAGAAAACAAATACAGCCTCTCTGTGAAGTCTTTCAAATCTTAGTGGGTGTGACAGAGCTTATGCAAATCCTGGAACTAAAATCAGTCCAACTAGAACAATGGACTCAGACTGGACTGCCTCCTGGAAATATTAGGCATAGCTCTTGATTTACCTGTAGGCTGATGTTAAAACCTCTCCCTCCTGATCACTCAAGCTGGGTGAATTTATTACTTGACATTCTCTTGACATTGAGCATTTAAAAATTTTATTATTTTGTAAAACACATCAAATATTTTATCTGTACAAATAAATTAAAAATTTCCACATTCACAGAACTCCTTCATTACAATTCTGTTAAGTATTGGGTATTGTGCCAGGCCCTTGACAATTATTTCACTTGCTTGTCACAATCATCAGTAAAGTAGGTTATTTTCCATTTTTAATAATAAGGGATTGAAGTTCAGAGCTTAAACAGACTTCCAGTGGGTAGTTGCTCAATAAATATTTATTGATGGATTTGCTCCATAATAATGATTAGCTGTGAGAGTCCGTTGCCAAGCACTGAGTTGGCAGTGTGCCAGTTCCATGGTTATACCATGAATTATGTGAAGTAGCTACTCTTGTTTCAACTAACATTCTGGGATCTGTGGCACCTCTCGCCCTTACAGATGCCTGAATTAGCAATGAAGCCAGCAGAAGCCTTTAAGAGGCTGCCACCCTAGCTGAGCATGGAACAACGTGCCAGAGAGAAGGCTCTGTGGACTGTTAATAGGCAAGTTTCTGGTAAAAGTCTACAGATTTCATAGGTGGAAATGTATTGGCCCTCCTTAAACTATAACCATGAAGACTATGCTATAAATTACATTAAAATTAATTCTCAAAGATTTCATTAACTATGGCGAAGGAACAATTTCTTTTCAAATGAAAATTGAAACTCTGTACGCTTTACAATTTCAAAATGAAAGCAAACTGCCAACAATGGTATTCTTATCTTCACTGTAACAGTTTTATAGCTCCTCCTGAAATGTGAGAAGAGTGTTTACCAAAGCTTTAAAAATTAGACAATGTACAGCACTTCTTAGGAATATATACATTAAAAATTTTATTTTCCTATCTCTTAGTAGAGTGCTTGGCATGTAATTAATAGATACTCAATAGATGTTTGATAAGTAAATGATGCAGCTAATATATGTAAAATATACTTTTGATTTAAAATTCCAAGATGTTTGCCTAAGACTTCAAAGAATAAAAAGGCTCTTGGTCTGCTTCTGCGTGTCAAGAAGGCAGCCTGTGATGTATTTACCTTCTGCATTTACAACCATCGTTCCTATAACCCCTTTATGGCTCTGGATCCTCTTTAGGGTTTCCTCCACCTCTGCCTGGAAGAGACCAGGAAAAAAGTTAACCAGAATCTTCATGGTGATACCAGTTCTAAAGAGAGTAATGTTTAGAAAGATCCCTACTCCTCTGTCTCCTTAAACTAAGGTATTGGATGCTAAATCCCAGCTTTTGGAAGACAGCTTTGAAACTGTCAAGACCCATATGCAAACTTACATAAGACTCTCTACATACAATCCTGAAAAACATCTTGCCCCGAACTTTTGTTGAGACAGAAATCTTGCCTCACAAGAGCTCACTTCATTTTTATCTGTCTCTATTCGCTGGAAAAGTATCCTTTATGTTGAACAGAAATCTGCTCCTGGTCATCTTTCAATCATTGATCTTTCTGTATTCATACAAAAAATCCCATTTCTACATTATAGATTTGAAAAAATACTTATAGAGCTATACTACTACCTCCTTCCTTCTAAAAGCATCACTTAATAAGAAATCATATTCTCAGTTATAAATGTCATCTAATTGGGAGTTCAGATGATTAAATTAAAAATATTCTGTGAAAACAATGTATCCCAGGATTCTATTGCTAACTACAGCCTGGATCTCAGGGCAAGCTGAATGTTCAACCATAAATGTTATAATCCCATTTTTGGGTTTTAAATTTAGCTTTCTGAATCTTATGCATAGACTATATTGTACCAGTTTCTTTCCTTCTACAAATGCTAAAATCAAGAATAATTTTTCCAGCCTGCATATTTTTTATAACAGGGTAATCACTGGATATTCTGAATTCAAACAGTATTCTGCAGAGTCTTTTGATGAGAGTTTATAAAATAATTTTCTTTCCAACATTGTATGGGTGAATGTTGTTACTTTTGTCAAAAGACAGTTTTCTTTTGACCCTAATGTGGGTGGGAGCACTTATTTCCTCTTTTCACCACTATAGCAGGTGTTTTCTAAATTTCAGGCATTCGTGTAACAGGTTTTCAATTTCTGCCATTATAAATAACATCTATATTATTCACCCAGCACATTTTTAGAATTATCTCACTGCTGAAAGTTTAAATGAATGCATTTTAAAAGGAAACTATACATCACTACCACAAATGCAAACCCTGTATCATTTGTCAAAGGCAGAAATAACCATAAAAAANCCACCTTCCCTGCCTCCAGAGAAGCTTGTATGGTCAAGAAACAACAGTTAGAACCGGACACAACGGACAAGTTCAAAACGGACACAACGGACTAGTTCACAATTGGGCAAGGAGTATGTCAAGAGTATATATTGTGATCCCACTTACCTAACTTACATGCAGAGTACATCAAGTGAAATGCCATGTGAATGAAATAAAAGCTGGAATCAAGATGCTGTGAGAAATATCTACAGCCTCAGATATGCAGATGACACCACCCTAATGGCAGAAAGCAAATAGCCTCTGCTGCAAGGTAGTCTTGGCAAAATGTTAAAGAAAAGGGAAGGAAAGCATTGTCTACTGTATTATGTCCAACCTCCCTGACGTGGGATGCTGTCCCATCCCTGGAGGCTGAGCAGGCTTGGGTCCCACTGCTGAACTCGGGTGGGATCGACACAGCCTGGCAGGGTACGCTTCATTGAATACTTTTGAAAGGTCTACTGTGTGCTCTGTCTGGCTAGGACAAGGGTCCCGCCTGGCATCAGGCCCCAAGGAATTTCAAGGCAAAATTCAGCTAGGCTCAACCTCCCCTGGTGCTGGGGGTCCCAGTCCAAGCCTCCTTCCTGTGAGTGCAGCCTCCTTCCTGAGAGTGCAGCCTCCTTAAGCACCCTCAGCAGTGTACTGTGGACCCTGAAGGGATTAGTTTGGACGTGGTGTTTGTGTGATGCTTTAGGGGAAAAAAAGTAGTGGGACTCAAGCCTTTTCCTGTTTGCTCAGGCACATTCCACTCGATTTCACAGCCCAGGAAGCAAACTCGCATTAAGGCTCTGGTTGCCTTCAGGCACCAAGCGGGGCCTGAAAAAGTGCTGCCGCCTTGTGGACATTTCCTGGAACTACAATTTGATCACCCTAGCTCACAGGCACCTCAATTCACAAGGCCTAGGGTTCTGTGAATGACAGCCCAATGTCCTGTGGCCAGCCCCAGAGAAATAAATTCCAAACACAGCCAGAATCTTTCAGGAATACCCAAAGGTAAGTGTCCTCACACCCTTTAAGGAAAAAAAAAACACAAATCTCCCCCACCAAACAAGATGCTCAGCATTCCTAATTGCTGCAGAAATGCCAGTTGAAAGACGATGGGAAATCAAATCCCACCACTCACAATGGTCAGTGTCACAAATCTGCAACAACAAATATGGGAGGGAGTCTGGGGGAGAAAGAATCGCCCTAAGCTCTCAGTGGGAACATATATCGGCAGCAGCCAGTATCATGGCCAGTCTCCTAATGCCTGATAAAAAAACAATCAAGTCCTGCTAAGCTGAGGCTCCAACGTTCCCCCACTTTGGCCTGTATCCTGAGAAAGCCATCGATCAAAAGGCACAAGCACCCCAACAAACCTCCAGCATGACTTCCAGTAGCTGAGACAAACCACCACAAAATCTCTAACCAGAAGTTAAAGCTTAAACAAGAAATGTACATATATACAGTAGATTATTTCTCACTCACTACAAATCACCACTGAAATTAGGGAATTAGGACACTGGGAGCCACAGGGATGGACCTTGAAGGATCATACACTAAGGGGAGTCAGGCAGGCAGAGGAAGACCATGGTATACGAGGTACATTCCAGGCAAAATAAAAATAGGCCATGCAAGGTCAACAAATTTACAACCCAAAAAGACTCTGAGGACTCAAAGTCAAACATTTAGGGTTTCATAAATAAATAAATAACTGAAGGGTCATGAATGAAATAGGAGGTCTGTACCTACATAGACAGGAAAGGTATATCTGCAGAAGATAATCCACAAGGATGATCCCCTTCCTTCCTTCTTCCTTCTACATATACACAGAAATATGCATCTTGAACCTATATACAGAAATCTCTTTCTCAAAGAGATATACCTGTCTCTTATACACATCTGTCTTACATCTTAATAGGTACAGAAGACTTAATTTGAAACTAGAAGATTGCTAAATGACTTCTATTTATAGAGCAATGTGAACTGAAATCACTATGTATGCATCAAAAATAATGAAAATAAAATGTTTTGTCAGAGAACATTGACAGAAGCATCTTAAATAAGAAAAAATTATTCTGTATTTAGATTAATTGCCTTAACTTCACTGATAAGTTCTTTGTAAAGCATAACTTAAGAGTAAAACTACTTAATGTGACTTTTAAAAATCTCATCAAAATCAGTATCTTGATGGAATCTATTTTTAAAAATTTCCCATTTTCATTTTGCTATTTTGCTGAATAGTATTCAATATATATTTCATATATGAAGATAGATGTATATATTTCATATATGGCAATATAGGTATATATGTATTATATGAAAATATCAGTATATATCCCTATATGACAATATAGGGACTGTCTCTTATACACATCTAGATGTGTATAAGAGACAGATGATGGCCATTCTGACTGGTGTGAGGTGATATCTCATTGTGTTTTTGANACTGTGTTGTATCCTGTACTTCAGAGGGAAAAGAAATACTGGACTGATAACTACAAACACAAAAAATAATCAAGACTGAAGGTAAGCAAAATAAAAATGGGAAAATTTTAGGAATAGAAATTCCCATCAAGAAATTAATTTGGATGAGATTACTAAAAATGTCCACTGGTTCATCCCTGTCTCTTATACACATCTAGATGTGTATAAGAGACAGCTATATGACAATATAGGGATATATCTCATATATAAAAATAGAGGTATATATATGTCATATATAAAATAAGGTATATATTTTTAAATCATCAAATTTAAAATTTTCATAAAATTAAAAACTTTCAAAGAATTAAAGCCTTTAATTGTGTGGATCACAACAAACTGTGGAAAATTGTTAAAGAGATGGGAATACCAGACCACCTTACCTGCCTCCAGAGAAGCTTGTATGTAGGTCAAGAAACAAGTGGTGCTGGGAAAACTGGTCAACCACTTGTCAAATAATAAAACTAGAACACTTTCTAACACTATACACAAAAATAAACTCAAAATGGATTAAAGATCTAAATGTAATACCAGAAACTATAAAACTCCTAGAGGAAAACATAGGCAAAACACCCTCTGATGTAAATCATAGCAGGATCCTCTATGACCCACCTCCCAGAGTAATGGAAATAAAAGCAAAAATAAACAAATGGGACCTAATTAAACCTAAAAGCTTTTGCACAACAAAGGAAACTATAAGCAAGGTGAAAAGACAGCCTTCTGAATGGGAGAAAATAATAGCAAATGAAGCAACTGACAAACAACTAATCTCAAAAATATACAAGCAACTTTGTCATCATAACGTCTTAGGTTCTCCTGTGGTTGTAGCACCCCCAAGCTGCTCTCCCTCAGTTGTAGAGCTGCTGCTTCCCAGTACTTATATTTAACCCACTAGGACTTTGTTTTATTTCTTACAAAGCCATTTGCCCACATTTCTGAGTTGCTGAAAAGTGGCAGGTTAGTACTGAGGTTCTGCAAATCTCCGTAGAAGAGCAGTCCACTGGGTATTTGAGGAACTGAGGGAGGAAACAAGTTAAAGGTCAACTAGGGATGGTTACAAGTCTCTTGGTCTTCCGAGGGACATTGATATATCTTGGTAGTCTGGGAGGAAGAGACAGAGTGTACATGAGGCACAGTGGGAAAATTTTGTGGTTGGGTTGGCATCTCCTCCTGGGGTTTGAAGAGAACTTGAATGACTGAACTCTAGACAGGTCTTCCCGGGTGGCTCAGTGGTAAAGAATCTGCCTGCCAAACAGGAGACAGGGGTTCCATCCCTGGGTGGGGAAGATGCCCTGGAGAAGGAACTGGCAACTCACTCCATTATTCTTGCCTAGAAAACCCCATGGGCACAGGAGCCTAGTCCATGGGATCAAAAGAGAGTTGGATATGACTTAGCGACTGAGCATGCATGCACTAAATCTATGTGGTCAAGTTGGGACTGCATCTCCATAGGGACCCCGCTATAGCGGCTTCCTGTAATACTGACTCAGTTTGTGCTTTTGTTTCCAATAAGTGCATTACACCAATAAGGCATGGTTATTGCTAGGGAAGTCATCTAAAATCTGAATAGGTCCTTGTCTTCCTGGTCAGGGATGCCCTGGAAAAATTTTGAACTTGGCTTGGGACTAGATGATCCATTTCAACTTGGAGTCTTACCCTTTTCTGATACTATGTTATGTACAGAAACACTTGCTGAAGCTCTAGTTCTGCTTCAATTTTTTTTTTTCCTTTGAGAAACTTACTGCTTCTCAAAAAGCCAAGTCACAGTGGCTAACTCGTGCCCCCTTGTCACTCCACACTTGACACTCCAGCCAAGATCATTTGGAATGGGCAACTGAGACTCTGGGGGAGGAGCTGGTGTGTGTGTTTGCAGATCTAGTTCTGCACTGATAACTTGTATGCTTTTCAATGATAAAAGTGTAGGCATATACTGCAATACTGGATGAATTGTATAAGCACTGATTCTTGAGCTCTCTGGGTGTTTTAGATCCAGGATATTCCTACTTGGTTGTGCAGCCATTTGTTTTGCTTCTAAAAATCAGTGGCAGTGCACCATGTTATCACTGATGTCAGTCAACTTTAATGAAGGAACTGACTGCATATGCGTGGTCCGTGAATCCCCTCCTTTCTGCAGTCAGGGTGTCAAACTCATTCAATAGCTGACAGCTGTGATTAGAGCAAAGAGAGACTCCGGCATGAAAGGCACTGGCAGGAGTATCCAACTGCTGAAAAAAGTAATAAGAAGTAACCAAACTGACTTCCAACCAACAGTCAAGTTTGACTCACTGTGCACAGAAAATCAATGAGGAGAATATAAGCCATTTTCTCCATATTGATTTTCACTTCTAATTATTCCTTGGAGGTAGCATGGTTTAATTTTTATGCTTTTTGAGGGACTATAATGAATATCCAGAGCTGTGCTGTATAAAGTATCTTGGCAGCATCTATCACGTTCCCTATACCCATGCTCAGTATATGGGAACCCCTGTTTCTCTTTTTCTCTTCTGTTCATCCCCTCACCACTTCTTTTGACCCACAGTAAATGCTAACTATAGTTCAATAACTTTGAACTAAAGTGAAAGACTTATTAATGAATAATACTTTTTGCAATACTCTTGAGTGACCACCAAAGTTGTGGTACATGCAAAGATAAAGTCTACTGTTCTTCACATATAAATGTGTCAAAGTGAGATGATTTTTTGCTGGAATCTCTCTAATAATTTGTTTCTACTCTCTGGTTAATTTGAAGAAATCCAGGTAACTTCATGAGCTCAAGTTTTTTCTTGGTATTTTCAGTACCATCCCATATAGGAACTGGCATTCCTACCAGTTGGCAAATACTAAATAATGAGCCAAGGAGTATACTTTGTGCCCACTTTCTCATAAGATAAGGCATTATTTGTCAGTTTAAACACAACTTCTCCTAGTATGCTAGTGATTTTGCTCAAAAAAGTGTACACTAGATTCTTTGACTTCCCTGATGGATCTGTGGTAAAGAATCTGTCTGCTAGTGCAGGAAACTCAAGTTCACTCCCTGGATTGGGAAGACCCCTGGAGAAGGAAATGGCAACACACTCTGGTATTCTTACCTAGGAAATCCCATGGACAGAGGAGCCTGGCCTGCTACAATCCATGGGGTTGTGAAAGAGTTGGACATGACTTACGACTAAACGGCAACAGCAACAACAGTTTGCTTGAAAATTGCCCTTAATACTGAAGCAGAATTAGGGGATATCAGTGACATCAGTAAGTATTATAACTGACCCAGTACCATTTTAGAATGACAGATTTAGAGTTTCAGAAAATCACCCATTTTCTACTTTATATTCAGACAAAGGTAACCTCTAGGGTAAGTCTTTTCAGGACTCAAGTGTAACGTAAGCATTTACTTCCTGTAAGGGAATCTTTTCTGTTGTAATTAAATGGTTTCCTAGGGCACAGAATTTGGAGTTACATGAAGCTAGGGTTGATGTTTCTAAGTGTGTTTCTGTGAGTAAAGTAAGCTATAAGAGCTTCTGTTTCCTCATTTATAGGAAAGACAGTATCTCACTTACAGAGTTTATATGAGGTGTCAAAGATATTATGTGGGTAAACTACTTGGCTTGTGTCAGGTGCCCACTATGGGTCATTTAGCCACATTACTTTCTGTGTCATTTCCTTTCCTTAGTGTCCTTCCTTATTTCTTCCATTCCTTTACTCCCTTCTTTCCCTCTTTCTCAGCTTTCTCTTTCTCTAGCCTTTCCCTCCTTACTTCCCTTCCCTATTTCTGTCCTCTCTCCCTTCTTGACTTCTTTCTCTTCAATCTCCTTTTCCTTCATGCCCTCCCTATGAAAAAAATCTAGAATTTGTATTACTGACTTTCTCACTAAAGAACATCTTTCCCTTTGTTCTCTTATTCCTCTTCTCCAGTTAATCACTTAAAATGTTCATCTAATGTAATTTATCTACCTCTCATCTCATTTTTTCACAATTCCCATTTTTAAACTTCTCACTCCAGCAAGCAGTTTCCATCGTTGTGCACTGCACTGAGTAGATAGTCTCAGTATCTTAGGGGTGAGGGAAAATTGTTACTATTTCCTGGTTTATTAATTTTGTTCAAAGAAGAAAGGACTGAAGGGAGCAATAAGAGAACCATGTCCCATATATACCCCCCCACTTTTTTTTTCCTGATAATACAGTTGAAAGGTCTCTAGTCTATTTAGTTTAGAATTACTTTCATTGTTAGGTGTAACAAACAAAACAGTTTGGTGCACAAAAGTTGATTGGTGAGTTACTAACACAGGCCACGTGCCTAAAAGAAAATATATAATCAGTGAGTTACCACAAAGTGAACTCCTATGTAACCCCCAACCAGGTCAGAAAATAGAACGCTGCCTACATTCCAGAAGCTTCCACATGGTCATTTCCAGTCATTACCTTCACATTGTATGGCCTGAAAAGCCTAAAATATTTACTGTCTGGATCTACGCTGAAAAACTTGATGACCTCTGTAATAGACATTTTTTCCCCCTCTCTTGAGTCTTCTAAATATGTCTGATGGTTGAAAACAAAGCATTGTTAAAAATATGTAAATGCAATGTATAAAATATTCACAACACAGAGTAGGGAGGCTAAAGGGAAGTATCCTGACATTTTACCTGACCCGTGTTCAAGTATTACTTTTAAGTAGACTCTGAAGTGAGGTGTGTAATCCATAGAGGAATCAATAAAAATTTATACGAATACAATGAAGTGAAGTCGCTTAATCGTGTCCGACTCTTTGCGACCCCGTTGACTGTAGCCTACCAGGCTCCTCCGTCCATGGGATTCTCCAGGCAAGAATACTGGAGTGGGTTGCCATTTCCTTATTCAGGGGATCTTCCCGACCTAGGGTCTCCTGCATTGGAGGCAGATGCTTTAACCTCTGAGCCACCAGAGAAGCCCCAAAACTCCATTCAGTTCAGTTCAGTCGCTCAGTCATGTCCGACTCTTTGCGACCCCATGAATTGCAGCATGCCAGGCCTCCATAGCATAATAGATAAACTGGAATACTAAAAATTGTTCAAATAACCTAAAAGAGAAAGACAAACAGTGGGATGGAAAACAAATGGAACAATCAGAAAAAAAAGATATAATTGTAGAATTAAATTCTGATTTATCAACAGTTACATTGAATGGATACAGACTAAGCACACCAGTTGAAGAAGAGATTGTTAGAATTCTTCAAAAAAAATGACCAGTGATTTCTGTTTTTGGAAAGATGGAGTAGACGTATGTTTCCCTATTCTTCCCATGGAATATTACTAAAAGTCCTGCAAATTATATGTACAAACCCAAGAAGACTTTGACAGATGGAGTAAATCAGGCAGATTGCTTAGGGACCTTGGGACCCAAGGAATGACATGATTGTAAGTTACTTGGGTTCCTTTATTGCCTCCTATATCCCAGACTAGGAACTGAAGAGGCTGGTAATGTAGAAATGCTGATAGGCACAGAAATGAAAAACAAAGTCCCCCAAAACCTACTCTTGAGTCCAAGGATCAGGAAGGGCCAGCCAACAAGATGGAAACACTTTGAATATAACCACTGTGCTCTAGCCAGCTACTAGCAACCAGCCACCTTCATGTGGACAGGCAAACCCTGTGGAGAGACGCCTCCAGCTGTGTTTATTAGCTCTCTAGTCACTTCCACTAAGGAGCCAGAAATATCATGTAAACATTAATCAAAATAAGCAAGAATGTTAATATCAGCTAAGTAGACTTCACAGCAAAGAAAATTACCACATATAAAAGGAAAATTACTTAAGGATAAAATGATCAATCCACAGAGAAGATACAGCAATTCTAAAAAGGTATGCATCAAACAACAGAGCTGCAAACTATAGAGAGTGACAGAATTAAAAGAAATAGACACATCTTCAATAACAATTGAAGACTTCAAGACCCCTTTCTCAACGATTGATAGAAGAATAACAGAAAAACTACCAGCGATAAAAAACATGGCATTATCAACCAGCAGAATCTACTTGACATTTATAGAATACTCTAACCAACACCAGCAGACTATATGTTCTTTTCATGTACCCACAGAGCATATACCATCCTGGGCAATAAGACAAACCTCAACAAATTTAAATGAACTAAAATCAAACAGAGTATGTTTCCAGGGGCAGTGGAGTCAGGTTAGAAATCAATAATAGGTAATATTAAAATCTCCAAACACTTGGATAGTAAACAACACATTTCTGAATAATGCATGAATCACAGAGATCTTAAGAGAATAGAAATACAGTGAACTGAATGGGAATGAAAATACAGCATATCAAAATTGTGGCATATAACTAAAACAGTGATGAGAGGGAAATTTATAGCCATTAAATTATTACATTAGAAAAAGTAAAACATTTTAAAGTGAGCTCTCATATCGAGAACCTACAAAAAACCAAAGGAAGCAGAAGAGTGTAAATCATAAACATAAGAGCAGAAATCAAACGTTTTAAACCAGAAGACAATAGAGAAGATCAGAGTTGGTACTTGGAAAATAGCAATAAAATCTGCAAACTTCTAGAAAGATGGACAAAGACAAAAAAAGCACACATAAGTAGTATCGGAATGAAGAATGCCACTACATACTTTGCAGAGATTTAAAAAGTTAGGGAATAGTATGCACAACTTTGCATGCATACAGTTTACAATTTAGATGAAATGGACCAATTCCTTAAAATCACCTGCCACAAAAACCCAGTTTGAAATAGATTTAAATAGCTGTGTACCTGGTAGGTTGTAGTCCATGGGGTCGCTAAGAGTCGGGCACAACTGAGTGACTTCACTTTTGCTTTTCACTTTCATGCATTGGAGAAGGAAATGGCAACCCACTCCAGTGTTCTTGCCTGGAGAATCCCAGAGACAGAGGAGCTTGGTGGGCTGCCGTCTATGGGGTCGCACAGACACGGACACGACTGAAGCGACTTTTTACCAAAGAAATCTGTAAAATGTTTAAAGACTAATTAATATCATTTATACACAGTCATTCCAAAAGTAGAAGGGGGAAGACATCCCAATTTATTTAGTGAAGTTAGCATTATCTTGTTATAAAAAACCAAAGACAGTATTAAAAAGGGAAGAGAAAGAAACTATAGACCAGTATCTTTCATGAGTGTACATATAAAACCCTTAACAAGATATTAGCTAGAAATAAAAATAGCAATTATAAAGAATTATAAGCCATTACCAACTGGAGTTTATCCCAGGGAATGCAAGGTTGGTTCATCATTCAAAAGTCAGTCAGTAGTCAATACACTACGTTAACAGACTAAGGAAGAAAAAATAATCACATGATTAATAATTGATGCAAAAAGAAGAATGTGACAGAATTCAATACCAATTCATGATTTAAAAAAAAAACACTCAGCAAACTTGGAATAAAAGGGAATTTCTATTAAAGTGTTAGTCACTCAGTCATATCCGACTCTTTGCAACCCCATGGACTGTAGCTTTATAAAGAGTGTCTGTAAAAAGCTACAGTTAACGCACTTCATGCTGAAAGACAAATGCTTTTCTCCAAAAATTGGGAAAAAGAGAGGATATCCTCTGTTGCTACTCTTTAACACAGTGATGGACCAGTTAGCCAGTGCAGTAAAGCAAGAGAAGGACCCAAAAGGCAAACGATTTTCAAAAGATTGAAAATCAAGAAATAAAACTGTCCCTATTTGGAGATTATTCAATATGTAGAAAATGCCATGGAATCTATGAAAACAACTTGTAGAAATGAAATCTTCAGGAGTAAATATAACAAAACTTGCATAGGATTTGTATGCCTAATACTATGAACTGCTGATTGAAGAAAATGAAGATCAAAGTAAATGAAGGGATGCCAGTTCTCTCCAAACTGATGTACAGGATCAATTCCTGCCAAAATCCCAGCAAAATTTTTTGAAGATACAGAGAAGATTATTCTAATATTTGTATTGAAAAATAAAATATAAGAGCAAAGACAATTCTGAAAAGGAAGAATAAAGTTGGAGAAACCACTATACTGAATTTCAAGATATATAGCTACAATAATCAAGAGTAGGTTATGTTGGTGGAGGTTAAATATATAGATCAGTGCAACAGAACAGAGAACCTTGAAATAATCCCACACAAATATTCCCAACTGATTTTTGTCAAAGGTGAAGCATTCGGTGAAGGAAACATGGCTTTTTAAATAAATGGTGCTGGAGAAATTGAACATCCATAAACAAAAGAAACAAACTAAATTAAAGCAAAATAAACAAAATGCTAGGCATTTGTTGTGCCTTTTGAAACTGTGGCTTGATATCTTTTATTTCAGGAAATTCTTATTCTGTTTTTCCAGTTTTCAGTAATTATGATAAAAACATTTTTTATGAATGAATAAAAACTATAGCTTTGTCTAAGGTGACTGAGTGAAAAATGTTTACTTATCATACTCTGCATGTATATTTCCATCCATATAATTACAAATATGGAAACAAAATGGCACAACTATATATGGTGTTTCCCCTTTTTGATCTCTATATGATCTCTACCTGGTTCTTACTTTCAGAATCTACTGATTATCATTTAGGATATGCGTGGCTAATTTTTCTATAAGTTTCTTTCTTAATTAAACCCATGTGAGGATGTAAGCAGTGAAATATTCTCTCCAGACCCTTAAAAACTAAATGTCATTGGTATTGGGGAAGTCTGTGGTCCTGTTAACAATTTCTTCTCTCTCATTTTTTATAAGCTGGGCATAGTTTTCCAAGCACTTTGATATACCCTGCCTCAGCGTATGATATGCCCTCACAGCGACTCCTTGAGCCTGTCAAGCTTGTAGATACAGTCTCTGAGGCAAAAAAGCCAGTTGACAGAAGAGTCCAGAGTGATAAATCCCATTTCATATCACTCTAAAATTTCCCAGGATGGCTCTGAGTGCCTGTTTTACACTCTTGCGTTTACCTAGCTCCAAAATATCATAGTCCTTCTGTGGATACAGTAAGTGGTCCAATCAGAAACAAAGATATCTTCCTTGCCTTCTTTTTATGCTGTTAGGCCAACTGCATACGAGAGAGAAGACTTTGTTATCTGCTTGTAAAGAGGGAGGGTTCTCATCTTCCAGTTGACTGCTGCTTCCTAAGAGAACAGCAGACATCTGAGAGAGAGCTGCCCTGCAAATATAATCTTTTGACTGACCACTTCTCTTGCAGTGACTCAGTAGCTGAGATGGGTAGTGTGCAGATCCTAGAATCGGTCTGGAGATTGTGACCAGGCTGCCAAGTGGAACTGTTCTAAGCCTTGACTAGCAAGAAGCAGCTTACATGATGGAATCTTGGGTTTTTCTTCTGACCGCTGAACGGATTAAGAGGACAAGGTAAGCAAGGAAGCACAACTGAGGCACATGTTTGGAAGGAAAAGTGACGGAGATAATGTATGAAGCTGCAGAGTCCTTCTTGAGGTGAATCATGCTTACATAGGGGAATTGTTCCTTCAAAAATATTGATGGAGTGTTTGTACAAGTACCATGGGAATACATGGGAATGCAGTGAATAGAATAGGAATAGCCCTGCTTTCATAGCACTTGGGGCTTCCCTGATAGCTCAGTTGGTAAAGAATACACCTGCCATGCGGGAGACCTGGGTTTGATCCCTGGGTTGGAAAGATCCCCTGGAGAGGGGAAAGGCTACCCACTCCAGTATTCTGGCCTAGAGAATTCCATGGACTGTATAGTCCATGGGATCACAAAGAGTCAGACACGACTGAGCAATTTTCACATAGCACAGGGTGAGTCATAAAGAGTCAGACACTCGTTAGGTGAACAGATGTGAAGATTGAATAGAAGGGAAAGAGTGGGCAAGAAAATGGAAGATGTTTCAGAGAACTAAGATTATTGCAGTTTGATGTGACTGGCTGTGGCTTTTCCTTACAGAACGGGAAGAGAGTTCTCTAGGTAAAACCTAGTCTTACTTAGAAAAACTAGGTCGAAGTGCTTAACTTTAAATTTAGAGAATCATCATGACTGTTCCCTCACTGGCTCTCTACTGTTTACTAGTGTGTTTAGGTAGGAACACTGACTTTCTATACATGGGCAGGAAGGTATGGCTAACTCAGATTTCTACATTTTGTCTTGCGTGGCAAGTTGTGAATCTGTCCGTTCTGAGGCAGACAGCACCCTCAAGTGGCAGTGAAGATGAGCACTCTACCTGCCTTACCGAAGGTGCATTTCTGCCATTCACCTCTGAGGTTGCAGTCAGCTGAGAGGAGTCTGCTGAAATTCTGAAACCAAATAACACAAGGAGAGTGCTAGTTCTTAGGAAGAACTCACTTATTATCTAAACATTAATCCTTTTAATTTGCCTCCAAAGCAGTTACCTGGTTGAGAAAAATTACCAAAAAAAACCCAAACAAACAAACAAAAAAAGAGAATTAGGACTATACAAAATGGGAAATGTTCTGTCTTTTCGTTTTCAGCTCCACCCTCAGAACACTGGGCAGCAGAAGGAGTTAGTAAGTGGATCTGCTGGTGTAAACAATAGAAAGTTAACTTCTCAACTCTTCTAAATAAATGTAGGAATAAAACTTAGACCTGTTACCAAATAGCCAGTCTGCATTAAGTGCTCACCTGTCTGGGATTTAGGACAGAATAAGGGGGAAGGCAATGGCACCCCACCCCAGTACTCTTGCCTGGAAAATCCAATGGGCGGAGTAGCCTGGTGGGCTGCAGTCCATGGGGTCGCTAACAGTCGGACAGACTGAGCGACTTCACTTTCACTTTTCTCTTTCATGCATTGGAGAAGGAAATGGCAACCCACTCCAGTATTCTTGCCTGGAGAATCCCAGGGATGGGGGAGCCTGGTGGGCTGCCGTCTATGGGGTCACACAGAGTTGGACACGACTGAAGTGACTTAACAGCAGCAAGGAGGGTTTGGCCCCAGGGAGGGGAACTGCTGTGGTTCACGTCATAGTGTCCCAGGACACACCCAATTTCCCTTCTTCCAGGGGGAAAATTTGGATCCTTTGCACAAATGTGTTGTGATTTTCTGCATATTCAGTTTTATTTAGCTATTCTATAGAAATCTAAAGATTTAAGAAGGTGCCAAATAGATGGATAGAATTGCTTTAAATGACAGAAGACCCAGAATACAGTAGCTACTTTTCTTTCTGCCTAAATAGGAAGAATGGCCGAATCTGGGGAAATGACCCTGTGGTGTTTTTACAAATCCTCTAGGTGGCGCTGTTGCAACACATATCGGCTAGAAAATTTTTAAGCACTTAACTAGCAAACCAAAACTTACTGAACGTCTTATATTCATGGTAATTGCTAATATGATCCTACTGATAATTTATACCGTCACATTTACATCTTATTCTCCTAAGAGTGAGCCTATACACATAAATTCCACAACAAAGTAATTTCAAGAGTTGAAATACATGCACTTCTCCAGTTATTATTGCATAAAATAATGGACTTCCTGTGTGGCTGAATTCTTCCACACATGTTAAAACTGGCTGAAGAATTAGCTCTTTCAATCTCAACTTGTGTTGGATGGTGTAGGACAGTGCCTTGTACAAAGTGGGTGCTAAATTAACATTTATCAAATAAATTGATTCTATTTTGTTTTTCCCCTTTCACTGCTGATTGGAAATGACATGACTGCCTGGATTAAGGTTTTGCAGTGCTGGTCAGACATTGTGTCTTATCTTTGCTAATGCTAATAAAAAGACTGGGGGGCCATTTTTCCTTATTTCTGAAAATAGCCTGAGATATATATATATATATACAAATATATATATATAAATCAGTTCTTTATTTAAAAGCAAATTAGTTTTTAGGTTGGTTTCATTGAAATGCAGGAATGGCATGAAAAATCATGTTTGATAATTGCTTGAATATTAATCAAGATTTTATTAAAATCAATATTTGATATGCTGCTCAATTTAATTAAACTAAACCATAGAGAAATGGCTCATAAATGAGCTTGAAAATCAATCACAGGATAAGCTATGTTTCTTTTAATTAGTTTAACCTATGAAATGTTGGGTTAAGCAATTGCTGACCACAAAAGGAACAACAAAAATCACCACTTTTATTTCTGCAGTATGGACAGCTAATATGAATGTGAACATACTCCGTGCCAGGCACTGTGCTAAACCTTGTATAGTTAATTTCTCCATTTATTTTGAAAGAAAATCTTATAAGGTCTGTCTCCTCAGTTGAGCCAGCTGAGAAGTGTCCCAGGTCATTCAGCCAGTAAATGACAGAGGTAGGTTTTAGCACGATGATCCAGCACTTCCCACTCCATTAAATTGCTCACAACGAGGAAGAAAGAGAATAATTTAATTGTGGCTAATTTTCACATTGGTGAAATTGGTGATCATTTTCTTCCTAAGAGAAGTGTTCCATTTAAGATGACTGATGGATGAGAGGAGAGGGGGAAACCCAAATCAGAAGGCCTGAGTGTTGACTTAACAACTCTGAGTCTCATGAACTGGAAAAAAAAAGAGGTTCTTATTTTTTTGGACAGATACAGAATATGATTATTTACTATATAATTTATGCTTATTGAGAGTGGCAGAGATTTATGGCTTCAGTAAAAAAAATGTTCTAATTGGGATTAGCTAATGAAAAAGTGGTTGCACTGGAGAAGGAGAAAGTTGGAAAATGTGATTTCAGTGGAGGTGTTTCTTCTCTCCTGGGAGGCCAACAAAAGGGCTAGTGTGACACACTAGGGCAAGAATCATACTTTTAATTAGGCCTTCAGCGTTCGGCCTGCACTCTTGATTCTAAGTGTTAGCCATCCAAAGAACTGGCTCTAGGATACTAAAGATATTCTTGTTAAATACCATCAAGAAAGAAAACTGAACTGCAGCTTCAGTTCAGTTCTGTAATAAGTACCTCCCTCATTTTTATTTAGTGCTCATTCAGTGGGATGAAAATGAAAAACCAACAATAGTCACAACTACATAACTGTGCGACTTCTCAGCTCTGGATAATTCTCAACTTCTCAGGCTGAGGATAATTTTTCTTTCAACTCACAGCTTCCCAAACAACAGTCATTCATGTATCACATGCACAGTTTTGGACATCTCCCTGTACCTCTCGTGTTACTTAATATTTTCATTGAAAATGGTTCATTTTTAAAAACTGAAATCAACTACATCTATTTTAGAAGGAAACTTTATGTCACAACCACAAATGGAAGTTAAAGTTACTTGCACTAAGAAGGATATGAGTGAAAAGAAATATAGTTAAGTCCAAACACTTATCAAATTTTAACTCCAGGAGAGTACCCAGAGGCCATAAAGACATACTTGTACCAAACTGAGACTTCCTCTTTTATTGTATCCAAGGAATAAAAAAGATTTGAAAAGGGAATGATTTTTTTCATTACGTGAATCAATTTTGTCCAGCAAAGTGTCTATATACCACTTAAAATCATCTTCCCCACAAGAGGTGCATCCTCCAATCTTTATGATTAACAGCCCATGAAGCTTTGTCTGCTGGCCACACAAGCCTTTACCACTTCCCCCCACCCCCTACCCTACCCTTTCTTTACTTCCCGGCTTCCTTCCAATAGAATTTGAACCTTGCTCTCCACCCATCCAATTCCACTGACCTTATTTCTAAACATTTAGAGAATGCTGTTAAGCAGACAGACTTGGGATGGGAAACAGATTACAAAATGAATGGTTTCTATTATTGGTTAACACTTCTGTTCTCCATATATGATGTTTGAGATAATTTTCCTTTAACCAGATGTGGCAAGCTTCTAATAATAGTAAAGTAAACATTATGAACATGATGTCTGTTTACCACTCCTGACTTCATATACCCAGTTCTTGCCTCCAGAGGCAACCGCTGTTGTCACTTTCGCAGTATTTTTCCAGAGATAGTCTGTGTATGTGCAAGTTTACTTGAACCCGTATTCCTCTACTTCAGTGTCACACAAATGGAAGCACATTCTACACGTAAATGGATAGAATGCTACATTTTGTTTATTTTAATCCAACAAAGTGTTTTGGATGTAGTTTCATATTAGAATCTATAACCCTAGCACATTCTTTTGAATACTCTGTAGATAGACTCTTTGCATGTAACTAATCCCCTTTCTATGGGAACTTGGGTCATTACTTTCCCTTCTGTAAACAATGCTGTATGCAGTATCCTTGCATAATTCTCTTTGGGCCCATGATGACCATTAAGAAATAAATCTGATGCTGGACAGTACTCATTCAAACGGATGGAGTTTAATCATAATAATTAGAGTGGGCAAACATAGTCATAATTCTTTCAGGAAGATTGGCTTTCTCCTCTTGTTCTTTACACATAATATAAATTCGTCTTTGCCGTGGTGTCCTGCACAGTGTGAAGCATCTTGATGTGCATGTGTAGTTGTGGGTTCTAAGTTACATTTGTTTGATTTGTCTAATACTATTTTTTCCTTGTCATGATCACGTTTGGAATTAGCCCTATAGTTTTGTGCACAATGCTTGTCTCTTTCAGTGGATGACAAACTCCATGAAGCCAGGGAGGGACCTGGGGTTGGTGAAAAGTCCTAAACTTCTTTGACCTTAGAGAAAATAATTGTCATATAATTTTACTAACAAATAGATACACATTCCTAGTGCCGCCTGAATGGGAAGTATGAAGGGAAAAAAACAGAATGGGAAAACAATCCATGAGAGTTAGGGTTGCTATTTCTGACCAAGCTGGAATTGGGAAATACCAAGAGTCTCATAGGAGATCTTGTCTCTCTGGAAGACCATCCTGTTCTCTTGGCTGAAGAACTGGCATGTGTTTCTGTGTATATAATACTTTCAGACCCAGACAGAGGGCCAGTCTACCTTCTGACTTAGCCTGCCATTTATTATCATTCACAAGGTGGTGTTAGATGCTCAGCTTTTAAAAGAACTGGCTTTTCAGCAGTATTTTTACCCTTGAGAGTGTATAGAGAGAGCTCTGTGTTGTATATTAATCAGAGATTTCATGACTTGCTTTGAATGGTATTCGAAGTGTGTCTGGGAGTGTGGTGAATGAAATATGCCCAAAGTGTGCTCTATTATTTATTACTCAGGAGTCTTTCCATCTGAGACATAGGCTGAAATTAAAGGAACAAAATACCTACCTTTAATAACTCAACATTTTTCACAGCTTCTGTTCCGTATATACCCCTCACCCCCAAAAGGGGTGATACCTCCCCTTGATACCTCCTAAGAGTCAGTTTGTACCTAAAGCTGTACTAAAATTTGTAGTTTTAAATTCCCCAGTCTTTCTGTAGATGTGTAAATCTCAGAGCACATAGTGCTATGCAAACATTTAATACACATGCCTGAGAGCTTTTCCTTCTAGAACCACTTCCCTTCCTTTCCCAGACGGCAAATCTTACTCATCCTGTAAAACCTGGTTCAGATGTCACTTCCTCCTCTGTCCTCTCCGATGGTCCCAGGCAGTGAGTCACCACCTTCTCTGCTCTCCCAGCATCTTTTTTATATACCTTAATCACATGTCTTCTCAGTTGGGCCAATATTGTCCCCAAGGGAGCAAAAATTCATTCTTGGGGGACAAAATTATTCTTTTAATGTCTAAAACATAGATATACATATAATACATAAAATATACTGTATATAAAATTTCATGGTGAGAGGAAATGAGGAAAACAGTATCCCAAAATGCTTGATTAGGGACTTCCCTGGTGGCTTAGTGTTTAGACTCTTGAGTTTCCACTGCATGCATGCGTGTGTGTGTGTGTGTGTGTGTGTGTGTGTGTGTGTGTAGGTGGGTAGGGAGAGATGTGCATGGGTCAATCCCTGTTCTGGGAACCAAGATACTGTGAGGCACAGCCAAAAAAAAAAAAGCTTGACTTGAGGTTGGGGAGATCATGGAAAAACTTTGAGAAACTGCTTTATTATAACACTTGCTTCTTCTGTGACAGTCATTATTTTGTATTATACTGTGTATCTCTTAGGAGTTAGAAAACCCTGGCTCTGAAACCCAGCCTCTAGCATAGTACTCATGTTTACTAGTATTCACCATTTATTCACCTGAAGAAATAGATGATAATTGAGATGTTTGCTTCTAAGTGTAACTGCTCCACATCAGAAACTCCTGTAAAAATTATTCTTAATACCAGTTTCCAGGATCTACCTCCAGGTATGGAGTAGGACCTGGGAATATGCATTTTAAAATGCTTCTTGACTGACTGAATTTGTGAACTATCACTCCAGCCCTAGAATCACTATCCTTTTCTTTTATAAACGTCTCCATTTATAAAAACAAAACCCAGAATAGATGTGGGTAAGAATTTTAGATTGCAGGATCCTGTGAATGTGGCAGACAGTGTGGTCTGGCTCAACACCAGGGGAGCTCTGGGCAGGGTTTCTTTTGCTAGCCTCTGGAAATGATGGACGGATATGAAAAGTTAGGTGGTTTGGGTACTGAGTGAAGGTTTAGGGTGCTGGATGATGGAAGTGTTGGTGATTTTTAATGTCATGACCTGAACTCTTTCTTTAGTTCTGTCCTGGGAAAAGTTGTTTCCTGGAAAAAATGTTTCAGCAGTTTGAATGGCACAATGGGAGACACACTTACCAGATCTACTGATGACACAACTAAAGAGGAATAGCAATTGCATAGAACAACAATTCTTTAACAACTGCCCAGCAGGTTAGAACCGAGATTCTCAGTCCTCTCAGGCCCAGTGCTCTCTCTGTGGAAAATATTTTGGTATCCCACTTTTGGTATTGTGAGAGGAATGTCAGAGATGACATAATCTACCTATTCATTATATATGTAATTCCCAAATATCACTGTAATGTCATGAATGTAGTAATGAGAAATAAAAGGGAAGCAATTTTACAGTAAAATGATGCTAGGAGACATATGTGGTACATTCATTTCTGCCATCATACTTGTTTTGGAAACATGAATTTGTTTCAATGTGACTGCAACATGAGGGGACGGTTTGAGCACTTGTGTTTGTTTATGCACAGTTTTATCCACACAAAGGGAATGCAGAAAACCACACCCAAGTGAATTCAGCCCGTAGAATGCACAAAACAAGTGTGTGCACCACCCAGACATCGGCCAGCTACCTCAGTTCACCTCGAGTTGGAAGCCATGCGTGCCTGTTTAGTCGCTTTAGTTGTGTCTGACTTTGTGACACTATGGACTGTAGCCTGCCAGGCTCCTCTGTCCATGGGATTCTCCAGGCAAGAATACTGGAGAGGGTTGCTGGGCTATCCTCCAGGGGCTCTTCCCCACCCAAGGATTGAACCTGGGTCTCCTGTGTCTTCTGCATTGCCAGGCCACTGGGAAGCCCCAAGTTGGAAGCCACATTGACCCAAATCTGGTGTTACAGCTTGCCTTGCCATCCAGTCAGCCCAGCCTCCTCCACAGTAACACAAGCTGCAGCCCTTCCACTGCTCAGACTTGTGCAAGCAAACCTCAGAGCTCTTCCAAGATGACATGCCTATCGTCACATATGTATTCCTTGGCCACTTAACACATGTAAAACTGCGCTGCCATTTTTATTAGGTTCTTTTTTTTTAATGTGTTGCTATTGAAATATCTGAGCATTGCGGCCCTCATTCCACTTTCCCTGAGGCCCTGTGATTTTATCAGGTGGTTTGCTGTGGACAGGTGACTTTTTAGGAATGCATACATTGTGGTTTGTCAGAACCAACCAGATTCTTGCCTCTGATACAAGGAATTAGTTTGGATTTAATAGATGTGAGACAATTTTCAATTGAATAGTATCAACACTTTTTCTGTTGGACATTTTGAAATCAGGATGAAATAAATATATTAGGACATATGCATAGAATTGTCTTACTATAGCAGCTCAAATGCTGTTGAACTATGCTGGTGACTCAGATACCAGTGGTGCCATTGTTACAAATGATGTGATTTTTCTAGAATGATGAGTAAATTCTAAAGTTCTGACCAAACAAAGCATATCTCTCCCTTGATTTCATAGTAGCTGCATTCCTAGAAAAGTAGCTTACACTAAACTCATGCAAAAACAACAACAACAAAAAAAAACCCCTAAATAACCATATTTATAACTGAAAGGGAATTTTATTCTGTCCAGGTATGTATAAGCATATTTTTTCATCTATACGAATGACATGGGGGAAGTGACTTCTCTTATCGTCTATGAGACATGCAAGGCCCGGCCCACTAAATAACAGTAGTGCCCCTCTTCATCATGTGACAGCCCAAATTGCCTCCCCACCCAAATTTCCGGCATGCCCTTTGGGCTATTTCAGTGGACTCAGGATAACTAGAATCAATGTAAGCTCTTCAGTTAGGCTGAGAAAAATTACTGTATGGAAAACAGAATGGAGAAAAATGACTTTCCCAAAAAAGGGATAAGAAAAGTGCAGAAATGTTTGTTGACAGTAAGTGAAATATGAGTAAATAGTTCCATGTGACCTAATGGCCTTAGGCTGCTTGAGAGAGCACAATAACTAGACCAATGCTGTTTGGTAGAAATATAACATGAGTACATCTATAGTCTCAAGTTTTGCTCCATGACAAGAAAAGCCAGTGCAATGAGAAACCTGTGCTCCACAGCGAAGAGTAGCCTCCACTTGCTGCAACTAGAGAGAACCCTCATGCATCTGTGAAGACCCAGTGCAGGCACAAATAAATAAAACTTTGAAAAATTTCTGGTAGCCACATTAAAAAAAAGGTAAAAAGAAACAGATGAAATTGACTTTATGAATATATTTTATTTAACCCAGCATATCCCAAAATATTTTTTCAAGGTGTGCTCATTATGAAAACTATACTGAGGTATTTTTTTGTACCTCTAATACTAAGTCTTATATTAAATCCTGTGAGTATTTTACACGTTCCAGGTGTTTGAAAATTGTGTACCACTACCAGCTAAGTCTTACTTGGTTATCACAGAGCTTAAATGTTACAACTCGAATTCTGTATTTTCTAAGATGCTGTTGAGGGCAAGTTGAAAATCCCCAATGCAAACTGCCTTAAACAATGAGAACATTTATTCTGTTACTTAAGTCAAGAGTTCGAGTGTGCCCTGGGATTGGTCAGTTTGACAGTTTGTGATGTCATCCAGGCCATGGGTTCTTTCCATCTTCCTGTCCTGACTACCTCTGGTGGGCACTTCTCTCAAGGTTGTAAGATGGCATCCAGGAGCAAGATGATGGCTCACACTTCCTTGTTTGTGTCCAAAAGGAGGGATGAAGACACTTCTCCCCTGGACTTGGAATATTTATTCTTTCTTTCAGTCTTATTGGGCCAAATGCCATGTCCCAATTGGCTTACACAAATCATCTGGGTCAGACTATTGGATTTTCTTGTGTCAGATGCAAGAATGCCTTTGGGCATTCCCTCTTCATTTATTCACCATTAGAGACACCATTTGTTATTTTCTTGTACTTGATTTCTTCATTCATTTACTGTATTCCATTGTCTCTGGAAGTGGTTGAGTTTGTGACCTCTTCATAAAACCTGGGCTCCAATAATTTTTGGCCAAGCCACACATGCAACGTTGTATATAATTTTGCTTTAAGGGGATATTAAAAAATGGAGTAGGTTTAAAGGAGAGACCTAAGGTGACAAAGAGAATTGAAATAATATTATATAAGGAATGTTGAAGGGAAAGGCAGCGTAAACCCATGAGAAATAGAGGGCCGGTGGGCAGGAATAGAGTGTCTTACATGTCTCAGGGATGATGGTAGGTCTATTTGTAACAGTTCTCTGCTCCCATCAATTTAGCTGACTCTAATTTGTTCTGGAACTGGAAGCCAGATAATTAAGCCTGTTAGAATAACATGTACTATGCGAACAAATAGGCTGTGATTGAGAGGCTGAGGTGCTTGCCTGAGAATAAAGTATTTAAGCATCAATCCTTGAACTTGGTTACCCATCATCTACCTCACTCATCTCATTCTCTTTTGATATCCTTGATGCCTGAGCTTCGTTCCGACTAGGTACTATGATTTTATCATTTTCTAGCATATGCTAATAAATTTATGAATTATCACTAGTATATAATACTACTGTGTGTGTGCGCGCTCAGTCTCTCAGTTGTGTCTGACTCTGTGATGCCGTGGACTGTAGCCCACCAGTCTCCTCGGTCCATAAAATTGTCCAGGCAAGAATGCTGGAATGGGTTGCCGTTTCCTACTTGAGGGGATCTTGCTGACTCAGGGATTGAACCCATGTCTCTTGCATCTCCTCAGCTGGCAGGCAGATTCTTTACCACTGTGTGCCCATGGCCTCACAAAGAACTGGACATGACTGAGTGACCTGCTTCTCTCGGAATTGTGCAGAATTGTTTTACCAGGGAGGAAATTTTCAGTTAATTTTGCAGTTCACACCTGCATCCACTCTTGCTTGACTCCACCTGTTTGAGGACTGTATATCCCTCACCTCCATGTTGTAGAGATTGGTTCATATTTAGGACCTCAGACTTTATCTGTGGGCAGTGGGAATGCCATTAATACATTTTTGAGAATGGGAACACTGAGATCAGCCTTACAGTTTATTAGGATTCCTCTTACTTCTTTTGGGGAGATGGGATCAAAGTCAGAAGCCAAGAGAGTTCAAGAGCCCCTCTTTCCCAGGGAATATTTCCCCATCATCTCCAAGTGTCAGCCCAGCTCCACACAGCACTGTAGTCACCTCCATCCAATGTCAGGGGGATGGAGGGAATGTGTTCAGGAAGGGGGCGTTAATCAACCAGCCAGCACATTTCCCTAGGGTCCTCCTGGCCTCTTGTGTCTGTGCATAAGCCCCAAAGGAGCCAGACTCTAACCTCTTGTTGGGCCATTCATGACCAGATGAATACCTGAATCATATAATAACTAGGGAGAAGTTAGAAATCCTCCTAGGACAAAGGGAGTGTAAGCCATTGCCGTTTTCTGAGAGGAAACTGAGAATTGAGGGCTGAAATATTCCTTAATTGCAGGGCGGTTCTAACAGCAGACTTTGACCATACCCTTAATATGGGCCATGCATTGTACAGAGTATGATACATGAATTATTATACTTTATTCCCATCAGAAACATCTGAGGGAGTATTCTTATTCGCATTCAGCAGATGAGAACATTGAGGCCTCAAGGAGTTTGACTGACCGTCTCAAGGTCACATGGTAGTAAATGATGGAGTCAGTTTTAAACCCAAGCTGCCCGACTCCAGAGCCAGCACTCGACACCCTAATGACTTTGGTTTCTCTGATGTTTAATTCAAGAAAGCTGAGACTGTCCCCTTCCACAAAACGATTGATGCCGTACAATGAAACATAGCAAGGCTGAGTACTGCTGCTCTGCAGCACTGCCCAAGTATCACATGATCCTCATCACATGCAACTTAGACATACCTGTAAATATATAATCTCCACATTCCAGTGTGAGGTGTACCATCAGGCAGAATGCAATCAATTGTCAAGCAGATGGCCCCAGCAATTGAAAATTAAACCATCTCTACAAGGTATAAATAAATAACATGGAAAGAAAGAAGTTTGCTATATGCAAGATGCCAGCTGTAATTTCAAGAAAATGTTGATTGCATGCTTCAGGAACTATTTCACAAAGCCTTTCTCCAATACAGATTTTCCTTGTAAGGTAGCATGAAAAAAAAAGAGAGAGATTTTTATTTTTACTTGGTGTTTATTGTTTCTTCGTCAGCAGCTGTGCCGACGTGGTGTTGATTATGCAGAGAAGAATTATTTTGATTATTGACAGTTGGCATTCTTCTCATAATTTGGAGTTCTTCATCTCAGAATTGTTTCCTCACCTCCTCTCCTGTCTGCACATGAATAAAAATCTAAAAGCACTTGCCAGGATTCTTCCCCAAAGCAGCTGTTAGGAGGAACGTAGTTGAAAGTTCAGATGCAGTTTGATTTTAAACTCTCTCTTCCATTTATTCCTTTCTTTGAGCATCACTTCAGAGCAGTGGAGCTTGAGGGGTTCATCACAAGTGTCTGAAAGGCCTTTCGAAAGGACGCCACACTCTTTTGTGGATTGCCTTTCCCATTCACCTTTGTTGGTGGGATGTCCTGTCTTTCCTTGCCATTCCATTCAGAACTGTATGCCTGCAGATTACCAGTTAGAGTTGGCTAAAATGAATAGTCTGTGCTACTTTCCATAATTTTTTTCTCAGAAAAAGACTGCTTGAAAAGCAAAAATGATCTGAAGGTTCCCCTTTTCGGTAATTTTCCCTTGGTGTTTGTAACAGATTCCTTTGGTGTCTCATGTCAAATCTCCTTACCTATCTGTTTAAGCCTGATTTAAGACAAACCACTCCTAGCAAGCACTCTTTCCCTGGAAGGAGTTAACACCCCTGAGGACAACCTTCCATTTAGGGGGTCAGAAGCCAGTGGAAAGTGACCCAGCTCCTCCTCCTGTGGGTGGGAAGTTCTGAGAGGCATTTTATCTACTTCTCAGAAATTCTGGAAGATTCAAGCGTATTGCCCACATCAATGACCCCAAAATACCTCCTTATGTTGGCTTTTTCCCTTCCTTAGCACGTACCTCTTAATCAGGGACATGCACCCAAATCCTTGTCTCAGGCTCTGCTTTTGGGGAAACACAAAATAAAACATTCTGTGTAAAAAAAATTTTTCCCCACTGTATTTCTCTATTACCCTCTTGCTGTTTTTATCCATTTCTTTTGTGTTGGAGTAAATACTAAGAGTCTATTCTTAAAAAAAAATGTAGATACATTAAAAATATTCTTTCTCTTCTTATATATATGTTTTAAAGTATATGCACAAATGTGTATGTGTATCTTTAATTTTTGCATCTCTTTGTGGATAAAGTACATTGTAGGCAGAACTGTCTTAGGTCAGACACCTGGGGTGGAATTGCAGCCCTGTTGCCTTCAAGTCTTCTGAACTTGGGGTAGTTGTTTATTCTTCCTCAGCCTTAGTTCCTGCTCCCATAAACTAAAGTGAGCATATTTATAGGGTTGTTAGGCATATTAATTGGCATTATGCGTGTGTAACACATTAGCATGGTTCTAAGCATTTAGCAAGCACTTAGCATATCTTCTCTGGTAGCTCAGCTGGTAAAGAATCTTCCTGCACTGCAGGAGACCCTGGTTCAATTCCTGAGTCAGGAAGATCCACTGGAGAAGGGATAGGCTACCCACTCCGGTAGTCTTGGTCTTCCCTGGTGACTCAGATGGTAAAGAATCCATCTACAGTGTGAGAGATTTGGGTTTGATCCCTGCACTGGGAAGATCTCCTGGAGAAGGGAACGGCTACCCATGCCAGTATTCTGGTCTGGGAAATTTCTCTATCACACTGTACATTCTTCCCCTACTTTCTGGGAAGGGATGGGATGGGGGCAGGAAGGAAACCATTGTGTCTGCTGTATATCTTTCCAAAACTTTTTCTGTGTTTGTACAAACTTAAAAAATGTCTATGTATATGTATTTTTGTATATTTACTTTCTCTTTTATGCATATGGGACCATAGTATACATACTCTTCTGCAGTTTAACATCAGATCATGGACATTCTTGTATGTTGTTTGGGAAATAGATGGAGAAACAATGGAAACAGTGACAGACTTTATTTTGGGGGCTCCAAAATCACTGCAGTTGGTGACTGCAGCCATGAAATTAAAAGACACTTGCTTCTTGGAAGGAAAGTTACGACCAACCGACAGAGAGCATATCAAAAAGCAGAGACATAACTTAGCCAACTAAGATCCATGTAGTCAAAGTCTAGTCTCATCAAAATCTACTGGTTTCTCCAGTAGCCACTGTCTCTTATACACATCCAGATGTGTATAAGAGACAGGTGTGTAACACATTAGCATGGTTCCAAGCATTTAGCAAGCACTTAGCATATCTTCTCTGGTAGCTCAGCTGGTAAAGAATCTTCCTGCACTGCAGGAAACCCTGGTTCAATTCCTGAGTCAGGAAGATCCACTGGAGAAGGGATAGGCTACCCACTCCGGTAGTCTTGGTCTTCCCTGGTGACTCAGATGGTAAAGAATCCACCTACAGTGTGAGAGATTTGGGTTTGATCCCTGCACTGGGAAGATCTCCTGGAGAAGGGAACGGCTACCCACGCCAGTATTCTGGTCTGGGAAATTTCTCTATCACACTGTACATTCTTCCCCTACTTTCTGGGAAGGGATGGGATGGGGGCAGGAAGGAAACCATTGTGTCTGCTGTATATCTTTCCAAAACTTTTTCTGTGTTTGTACAAACTTAAAAAATGTCTATGTCTATGTATTTTTGTATATTTACTTTCTCTTTTATGCATGTGGGACCATAGTATACATACTCTTCTGCAGTTTAACATCAGATCATGGACATTCTTGTATGTTGGAATACATACATCTGTTGCATTAAAAAATGGCTGTATGATATTGTTTTGCATGAATGAACCCATTTGGGAAGCTAATTTTATGTGTCAGCTTGACAGGGCCATGGGATGGTTAGATATTTGGTCCAACATTATTTTGGGTGTTTCTGTAAGGGTGTTTTTGGAGGAGTTTAACATTTAAATAATTAGAGTAAAGCAGATTGCCCTCCTTCATGTGGGGTGGGCCTCATCTAATCCATTGAAGGCCTGAATAGAACAAAAGGTTGATTCTCTCCTGGGAAGGGAGAATTTCCTCCAGTCTGATTGCCTTCAGTATGAGACATCAATATGTTTTCCTGCCTCTGAACTCAAACTAAAACTCTCTTCCTGAGTCTTGAGCCTGCCTGCATTTGGACTGGAGCTGTACTATCAGCTCTCTTGGGTCTCCAACTTGCTAACTGTACATCTTGGGACTTGTGAGCCTTCATAATTGCATGAGCCAATCCATTATAATAAAAGAGCAGAGACATCACTTTGCCAGCCAAGGTCCATATAGTCAAAGCTATGGTTTTTCCAGTAGTTGTGTATGGATGTGAGAGTAGGACCATAAGGAAGACTGATGCCAAAGAATTGATGCTTTCAAATTGTGGACTCTTTAGAGTCTCTTGGACTGCAGGGAGATCAAACTAGTCAATCCCAAAGGAAATCAACCTAAATAGTCATTGCAAGGACTGTTGCTGCAAGGAAGTTGCAGCTCCAATACTTTGGGCACCTGATGTGAAGAGCTGAATCACTGGAAAAGACCCTGATCCTGGGAAAGATTGAAGGCAGGAGGAGAAGGGGTGACAGAAGATGAGATGGTTGGATGGCATCACCGACTCAATGGGCATGAATTTAAGCAAACTCCAGGAGATAGTGGGGGACAGAGGAGCTTGGCGTGCTGCAGTTCATGGGGTTGCAAAGAGTCAGACACAGCTCAGCGACTGAACAACAACAATAACATGTATCTGTATCCATACTGTGTGTGCTCTGCTGTGCTTAGTTGCTCAGTTGTGTCTGACTCTCTGTGACCCCCGTGGAGAAATGCCCACCAGGGTCCTCTGTCCATGGGGATTCTCCAGGCAAGAATACTGGAGTGGGTTGCCATGCCCTCTTCCAGGGGATCTTCCTAACCCAGGGATTGAACCCAGGTTTTCCTGCATTGCAGGCAGATTCCTTTCCATCTGAGCCAACAGGGAAGCCCGAATCTATACGTGTATGTAAACTAATAGGGGAAGCGTTCATACATTACATAATTAATGGGAGAAAGGGCAAAACAATGGTGTATTATCCAGGCTTCTCCAGAGAAACAGAACCAGTATGTACATGTTTGAGGGAAGCTGGTAAGATGACTGTGGTCTTGTCACAGAGACTCTTTGACTTTTTAAATTCACCAGAGACTTCCCCATTCCCACCAGCGCCTTTAAATAGATCAGCTTTCTTGGACTCAGTCTTCCTTCTTGATTTCCAGGCTCACAGCCTACTGTTTAAGGACACAGTCCCCAGGGATGTCGTGATGATGCAGGATAAAGTCACTCTCAGGAGGATAACAGTCCTGGCTCCAAAGCTGACCCAGGGAGCTGTTAGAACAGTGCTCTCTGGAAGTTCCTGTGCCTTCTCTGAAGATATGAGACATCTAAGAGTCAGATGGATTTTCATAACCTCTTAGCAATATCCAGATCCTTCAATGTAGTGTTTCTGAAGGCTGTAGGCAGACTACCCAGACCCAGAACTCTTTATCTGTGATTTTACTTCAAAAGCACTTTGTTCTGGACATATTTTTATGTCCAGCATCAGCAGCAGCCCTGAGCATGGAGCTTTCCAGCTCCAAGGAAGGCAAAGCTTTAAAGGGGACCATGTGCAGT
The DNA here is from genome assembly GCA_006410675.1 of Oreotragus oreotragus. NCBI lineage: Eukaryota > Metazoa > Chordata > Mammalia > Artiodactyla > Bovidae > Oreotragus > Oreotragus oreotragus. The sequence continues at coordinate 202,314 of SJYX01024247.1, read as the reverse complement.
TTAGGATTTCCCAGCTTCTCTCCTACCTGGAAGTAAAAGAAGATTCCTGGTGTTGGATGCTCTGAACTGAGGGTCTCCTTGATGGAGTGGACTCTTGTCTGTTGAGTGGCCCTAATTTGATCTACAAAGCCCAGCATAAGCTGCTATGGCTCTCAGGAACCAGCTATTCACTCAAGTTCTGCCTCTTGGAGACCACAAGTATAAATAAAGAAGAGTACTGGAACAAGTCAGATGTCACACAACTGTTCTAGTCCATTCTCCTCTCTTCTATTCTCTTCCACTCCATTCCATGCTGTTATATTTTATTACTAGACATTCTAGTCTGTGCGGTCCCATTCCATTTGAACTTGGGACTTTTTATTCTATGTTATTCTGGTTCATTCTATTCCATTTCATCTCTTCTCACTCCATCGCATTCCATTCCATTTTACAGCTGTGTAGAATGAGTGTGTGTGTGTGTATGTACACACATATTTTGAAGAGTAGTTTTCAGGATATCATTATAGTAGACAAAAATTCCATATTTCTTGCACCTGTCTCTAAGAATGTTCAAGAGGCAGTCTTAAGTGAATTTGAAATGTTACAAAGTAAAGACTTACCTGGGCTTCCCATGTGGTGCAGTGGTAAAGAATATGCCTGCCATTGCAGGAGACACAAGTCCATCCCTGGGTCTGGAAGATCCCTGGAGAAGGCAATGGCAACCTGGTCCAGTATTCTTGCTTAAAGAATCCCATGAACAGAGGAGCCTGGTGGGCTACAGTCCATGGAATTTCAAAGAGTCAGACATGGCTGAGCAACTGAGCATGCATGCACAAAGTTTACCTAGAGAGCATTGGTACTTGCAGTGAGTTAAGGAGAATTCAAGGCTTTAAGTCCTTTATGTTTCTTTTCTAGTGATCTGTTAGAAACCATGTTTACTAGCAATGCAAATCCTATGGTAAATTAAGATGAATTTCAGTCTGTATTTAAAAGTTTACGAGGTGGAAGACACCAAATTACAAACAGAACCATAAGCTGTATGTGTGTGTGTGTGGGGGGTGTGCTCAGCCCACCTGGCTCTTCTGTCCGTAGGATTTCCCTGCATACGTACTGGAGTGTGTTGCCATTTCCTCCTTCAGGTGGTCATTCCAACCTAGGGGTCAAGCTCGTGTTTCCCGAGTCTCCTCCACTGGCAGCAGATTCTTTACCACTGAGCCATCTGGAAATCCTGTAAGGTGAATAGAGGAGGTATATGCTTTCAAATGTATTTCTCAACTCTCCTTCTTCAGTGTTGGCTGCAATGTGGACATTGACATCTTTTTGTTTTTGTCTTTTTTCTTGGAAAGTCAGTTATTCTGGGAATAAAATATGTCCTCAAGAGGTAGTCTAGTGTCATGGTTAATAAGATCATAGGCTTTTCTAAAGAACTGAGTTAGAAGGTCAGTTCTACTAATTCTAGCCATATGAACTAGGGCGTGTTCCTTAAGCACTTGGATAATAGTCTCTTTCATGGTGTTCTTGAAAAAAGTTAGATAAGGCATATGGAGTGCTTAGGGTCATATTACCAATATTAAGTGGTCAATAAATGTCAGTTATTAGTTGAGAAATAGGGACACTATAATGCTTTTAGGGATTTTTTTGAGGATAAACTGAGATGCTTTTACAGCATTTAGGTCACATGGTAAGCCCTCAACTAGATGTTCAGATCATCGACACCATTGTTTTTGTTATTACATCTTATCTGTACAATATGGATAATATAATTAACTTAGTATACTTGTAAAGATGAATTGAGATAAGTGTGTGAAGTATATTTAGTGCTATACCTGGCACAGAGTGAGAACCAAATAAATTTTAAACTGCTGGGGGACAGGAGTTGTGTTACTTACACTGAGCACCCCAGCCTCATGCTTGACACATAGAAGGTATCCAATAAGTATTCTGTAAATAAATGAATGAATCACTGTATTATAAATTAGGTTCTATTCTACCACAAATGTAAAAGGAGATCTTGGAAAAATGTTCTGGTCTCCTTTAGAATCTGATGACCCCTGAAAAATGAGGAATAAAATAAACCCGAGGAGACAGGATGTTCCCAAACTCTGAGATCATCATCCTAATCCCCTACATTAGAAAGGTCTTTATGGTTCACAAAGAATGTTCACATCCATTATGTCATCCAATATAAAAAATTAAAATAAAACAAGCAAGAAATGTCCTTAGGGTCCGCCTGGACAAGGAACTCAATCTCTTACAAATGGTTTAAAGCCCCCTCTGTCTTCCTACAGATATTGCTTATAGAAAACTTCAGGCACAGAAATGCTACCCAGCTTGATTTAGCTTAAAGAAACCTTTTGTGACCTTATAAACAAACACAGCCCAGTGGGAACTCAAGTGGAATTTTAGAATTCTGAAGATGAGCTGAGAGAATTTGCTCAGAAATGGGGCATATTAAAACAATCTCTACCAAAGGAGTGAAACAATAAGGAGATCGACTCAGAAGAGAACAAAAAGGCTAGTCCTGCTTATTGGTGAGCAGTGAGCTCCTGACTCATTAGAACTGTTGACTGTAGCAATAATGTTTGGGAACATTGCAGTCTCATGAGCGAGCTTATAATGATGTTCATCTCGTGTGGATGGACAGCCTTACATAAACTCTGACTGCTCGTGGAAAGAGCTTCTTATCCTTAAAGTATGCTATGAGAATGAGGCTGGGCAAGGCTGATTAAAAGACAGATTTATGAATGTAAATGTCAACTTTGAAATGCCTGTCTTCTGATACAGTGCTGTGTGTTCATGCATGCATTGGGTAAATAAATGTGTTTTGACCTTTTGTCCTGAGTGAGTGGGTTAGGCCAGTTGGTTAATTGAGTCATTGAGAGACAAGTGTTGTATTGGTCGAGGTCCCAGCAAGAAACAGATGGTTCAAATGGAGTTTCAAATGGAGAGACTTTATTGACCAAGGTATGAGCAGGGCTGCTCAAGTTGAATAAATAGACAAAAGGACTGAAGTGTGAGCAGGGTTACAAAGTAGGGACAAGGGGTTGTGAGTGAGGTCCTAGACACTAGCCGTAAGAAGCTGTGAACCCCTCAGGTGTATATAGCATTAGGGCAACCCAAAAGCTCACAGGAGCTGAGATCCTGGAACAACACAGATACCATCATAGATGTGGGGAAGCAGGGAGGAGGCTCTGGCCTCTCTCCTGTATCTCATTCTGGTTCCCTGCAGGTATTTCCCAGTGGTCAAACCCATCTGGTTGCTAGCAGGTGAGGGAACCTGGGAAGCAGTCTGCTGGGGCTCCCAGGGACAGAACAGGACAGAAAAAGATGGGTCTCGGCGTGGGTCATACCATCTTTGTCACAACTACTCTTTCTGCCATTGTAGGGTAAAAGCCGGCATAGATAATAAGGAAATGAATGTATATAGCTGTGTGTCATTAAAACTTTATTTACGAAACAGTGGGCCAAATCTCCAGTTGCAGTTCACTGACCCTTGGCCTTAACCTCAGACTTAGAAGAGAATGGTTTACACGTTGAGTCCAGCATAAGCACAGTCACTGAGGTCCTGGGTAGCTGCAGACAACAGCAGCAATGTCCTCATTAACTCTTTCTGGCTGGGACCTGTCTCCACTTGGTTTCTGCCTTGGGTATCATATAAGCTGAAGCAGTTGCCCCACACAGGCTTAATGTACACCAGAGAAGACTTTGGTGGAAGCCTTCAGCACACTTGAAATGAGGACATAAATAATTCAAGTGACTCCATGAATGATTCAAGCTTGTTCCAATAGTGTGTGTGTAGACACAAGTGTGTGTGTTGTGTTCTGTGTCATGAGCAAAAGGGCAACATTGAGGCTCATATATGGGTCAGTGGGCACAGCTCAAAGGCACATAATCTATCTCCTCGTTAAGCCAGTGGACTTTGGGGAGATGAGAGCAGAAGTAAACAGTGACTACCCCAGGAGGAACAAACAGAAGCCTTTTATTAAAAAGCCTGTTATAGCAGGAGAGTCAACCACCATCACCTGTGTTTGGGAAAGACTCAGAGGCAGGTTGGGGAGAGGGAAAGTTGTATAGTGAGAAAAGGGAAGGCTTCAGTGTGTTCTGATTGAAGGCTGTCCTGGGGAGGCTGGGGACAGGCCAGCTAGGAGTGGGACATCCTAGGGGCTTGGTTTGGGAGCATATTTGGCTTTCTTTTGTTGGTCCTGAGTTGGAAGATAAGGCAAAAATGAGAGAAGCTGGCATCATTGACCAAGTCCTGCCCGGTTTGGACTGATTGCTACCAAGTTTGTGGTTTGGCCTCCCAGGCTGGATGTTCAAGTGGTATAGTTGGTCTGGCCATCGGCCGTTTATATATTCAGTCACTCAGTGCTGACCATCTGTCCTGGCTCTGTCTCCACTTGGGTGTTGTTAAGACAGGAAGAACATCTCAGCAACCAGCTTCTCTGCTCTGTACCAACTCAAGTGGGCCTCCGTGGCCATGAACGTTTTCCTTACTGCGATTCACAGTGGATCTCCAGTTGCCCAGTTATCACAACTTAGTGTTACCAGGAGAAGCTATGGCCTCATTCTCTGAATTCCCCTATAAAACTCAGTCTTATGTCAATCCTTTTATATAAATCTCACATCCTTCCCTTAATGACCTCATCCTTGCCAGCATAATCTCCTTGTTCCTCTCCAGGTCTCCCCATGAGGTAGACCCAACTAGGTCATGTACACATGCTTCTCCAGTCATTCCTTGCCTCATTTGCATATAGTTTGCTTGTAATTTTATCACCCCAAGAGACATTCTTGATCCAGGATGACCCGGTGTGGAGTATGCCTAGTGAAATCTCCATTCAGGCCTAAACAGCTGTGGTCAGGTTCCTTCTGCGTTCAGGTTTCTCTTGTGTAGTGTGAGTAAAAGATTGCACATCCGTTTACAGGTCTGTGCATTTTCTCTTCTTGCCTTAGTTCTTCCTTCCAACAAGGTTTATCTCTCTCTCCTCTGCATTTGGTTGGATTGAATAGTTTGTCGTGAATTTGTTAAACTACTGGATGCCTTCCCTTTCTTCTAAAATAAAATGTATAGCTCCCCAAATTTAGTTTCTGATTATCTCTCTCTCAATAGCCACTACCCTCTCTGCTCTGAATCAGACAAGCCCTGTAGGTAGTTTCTTTGTGTGTGTGTGTGTGTGTGTGTGCATTTGTTCACCTGAGTCAAACGGCAACATTCTTTTTCATAGACTTGCAAACCCTTGGAGCTGAAAGGGATCTCAGAAGTCAGGGAGGTTAATATTCTTCAAATGGGATGCATAATACTGGATGGGTGTACATGGTGATGTTGGCTAAGCATTTCATGTAATTTAAATTGTGAATTTATTTTAATCTATTAGAAAAATTTATGTAATTGTTACATTAAACTACATGAGTTCATAAACATTACTGTCAAGGATTAGGCTGAGTCATGTGGTATCTTAGAAACTTATTGTTCTCCATGTATATGAACTGCAGGTACTACAGGTAGTATCTAGGTATGACTAAGATCATGAAAGTAGAATTTTTGGAAGCACCAATCTGCTCCAACCTCCAAAGGCTACACAAGAGGAAACTGAGTCTTTGAAAAGAGATGAGTTTTATCCAGGGCCCCTCAGCTTGATACAAGCAGAGCTAGAGTTAGATCAGGTCCAGATTCCCAGTGTTCTTTCATTCAGTTCCCAAAGACTCCTCCTTGGAAATTCTGAGTTCAGCTGCAGAATGAAGACCATGATCTATAACGGCTCCTGGGGGATGGATTTGCAAAAGCACAAGAAGCTGGACAAAAGCCTATTCTAACTACATGGCGAATTACCTGAACAAGTCCAAGAGCCTCATTTTCAGAGATAGAAACTGCTCGTTTATTGGATCTAGAACAACTGAAACTTTGCTGGATAACAAGGTAAATGAATGCATTGCACCATTCACCGCCATGGAGGCCCACAAGCTGCTGGCTGCTCTGCGTAATGGGAGATTCAGAATGCAGTTAATGGGTTAGTGTAGTTTTTATTGTAAAGGCAAACTAAATTAAACTGATAGTTTTAATTAAATTTGAATTGGCTGTGATTTTACTCAGTTTTAAAGGCCACTTGAGACACTAGCATTGCACTTAAAATCTAGTGTTGTAATTAGTGACATCTACATTTATTATAATGGTTACTGCACTTTATTGAATTTATTCAGGGGTAAACAAAAACTCAGCATCTAAAGACCATGCATTCCAAGCTAGGTTGGCTTTGGGAGCCTGTTTTGTTTCTGTTAGAATGTCAGGTGATGATGCTGATCTTAGAAAGGGAGGTCTGGGGTTTAGCCCTCCAGCCACAAGCTTAACATCATGGGTTACCTCAAACCAGAACTGTCCCCAAATGCTATACTTTTCACTGTATTGTTTTTTATATGGAAAATCCAAATTAGGTATGTGTTTGAGCATCCCTCAATCCTCCAGTTCTTCTAGAGTTCAAGGTCCACTAATCTAGATTTGGAGACACAATCAAGCAACCATTAATTTGATCTGGAATTCATAGAAGCTTCGTGGCAGCTCCAGGAAATGTTAGCGTGGAAAGGTGCTAGCTTCTGGAGGAAGGCAGTGCCTGGGTGGCTCGGTATCATCTATTGTCCCAGACAGAACTGGGCCCTAAAAGGGGGTTCTCATAACTTGGGTTTGTGGAGGATCACCTGAGAGGCTTGTTGTAGTGCAGTGTCGGGGCTTCATCTGTAGAAGTTCTGGTTTAGTAAATGCCTGGGGAAAACTCCATTTTGAGAAAGTCTGCTCTAAAGTGTTAATTCAGTTTAATGAAATCCTCAAAAAGACCCCTGATTAACAGAAGTGGGAGTATCTTCTCAGAGGGTCACTGTGTTACATACTCTGTCGTGAGGCCTGTGTGGTAATAGTCACTTAGAATTGTTTGGTAAGAGTGAGATTAAAGCAAGAATTATATTTTTAATTAAAAACTAGTAAATGCTTATAATTAAGAGGTGTCTAACATAAAAGATAAATTACTTGTAATCCAGTCAGTCCTCCTCCCCAGGGGCAAATAGCTCACTATCTGGTATATTACTTCTGGAGAGATATTTGCCTCTTTCTTTATAAGCATAAATATAAGTAGATGCTTCCCTACTAGATTGCCCTACTTGTTACTTTGTTCTGTGTTCCAAGGGATTTCCTCTGCTTTGTCTTTTTATGTTCTTTGTTTATTCCTTTTATGTACCATCCTATTCTTGTTTAATGGATATATAAACTTTCTCAAGGTTTTTGAAGATAACAGGTTTTTTTTTTAACAGGTTATACTATCTCAATTTTCTCTGTTACCATATTTCTCATTGTTTTTCTTGATCTTTTTCTGGCAAGCAGTAGGCATAGTGGTTCTGTTTCAGATATGAGAATGGAAGCAAAAGGGAGCTCTGGATTTGGAGGGGACTGCTTGACTATCAGATTTCTCTTCTGGTACAACAGGCAAGAATCTGAACTCTTTGCTTTGGGACTCCTAATGGCAACCCGTGGAGTGCTGTCCACATTCAAACTCACTCTAGCTGCCCTGTTTTTCTTTTGTTTATTCAATTTTTTTAGAGGAAGAGTTCTTGCTATTGTTATTGCAGTTTTTTTTTTTTTTTATTGCAGGTAAACATCTGCCTTTAGGACATTCTGAATATCCCATGTGTAGAACTTTAATTAAACTCACTTTCTTCCTTCCTGTTCTCATTGATGTTCATGAATTCCAAACCGCACTGGAACTCTCTCTTTTTTAGACAGAGTGGGCAAAACTCAGAGTTTTTCAGGAGCATGACGCATATGCTTACTAACCAGTCTAAAACTGAACAAACCAGTACTAGTAAACAAACCTGGGTATTTTAGTAGGGACCAATACTTGGGTGCTTCCGCATTATTCAGATGAATTTTAGGTTTGAATCTGTAGGAACTGTGTCTGTAAAGAGCAATGAACTTTGATCAAAGATGAAACAAATCTTGAGTCATTTGTGTCTGATTCCTTCACCCCAAACTCATTGACTTGGAATCTACAGGACTTGAGTCTACATAATGGCAATCAATCAAACAATAAAAAAAAAAATAACAAAAATCACAAATTCAGTGAACATGAATACAACAGGAAAAGTTTTGTGATTTCTTTTTAATCAATATAAATTCAATTACTTGTATTCCTGTTTTCTTTTTTAATTTTTATTTTTACTTTATTTTACTTTACAGTACTGTATTGGTTTTGGCATACATTGACATGAATCCATCATGGGTATACATGAATTCCCAAACATGAACCCCCCACCACCACCTCCCACCCCACATCATCCCTCC
>SJYX01024247.1:163244-189779 GCA_006410675.1 Oreotragus oreotragus | reverse complement strand
ATTAACAAATTGAAAAATAAATGCCATATGATTATCTCAATAGATGCAGAGAAGGCCTTTGATAAAATTCAACATCCATTTATGATAAAAACTCTCCAGAAAGCAGGAATAGAAGGAACATACCTCAACATAATAGAAGCTATATATGACAAACCCACAGCAAACATTATCCTCAATGGTGAAAAATTGAAAGCATTCCCCCTAAAGTCAGGAACAAGACAAGGGTATTCCTGTTTTCAGTGTCATCTTCTGGAGCATTGAACACCAATTTCAGAATTCCAGAGTTTGTTCACAAGAGCTATAATAGTCAAAATATTTTAGACCTTGATAGGGCCTTAATGTATTGGTGAAAAATGAAGGAATTGTTTTGGGAAGAAATTAAAAATTTAGGCTTTGAATTTAGATAGGTCTGGGTTCTCATCTGCCTTGACTTAAAGGTGATACTGTTGCTTCTCACATTCTGCTAATGTCAGAACAAATCATGACTCTATCCTCTGTTATATAACTGCAGGAGAATTTGAGAAATATGGGACCACACAGACTATTTGGGGAGCTCTCTTTGGCAGGTTCAATCATCGCCATTATCAAATCCAAAGAGATGAAGTACCTTTTGTTTTGTCTACAGAACCAGACCAGTTATAGGTAGAATTATGTTTTGAAGCAAGATAAGGAGTTTTGAGCCACAGTTGAGGACTCTATCTTTTATTCTATGTTACAGTTAAAGGTTCCCAGAAGTTGAGCAGTCTTCTCAAGATGCGGGATGAATTAGGAATAGAGCTGAATTTTATTCTTTCTGCTTAACCACCCTGCCTGTCTTCTCCTGGAGATTTCTGTAGTATCTTTTTGTAATTATTTCTGTGACGTTTTTCCTCCAAATTACCAAATTGTTTATTATCACCTAGAAAGAATAAGTCTTTCACTGAAATGTATGAGCATGTAAATTTTATGATAATGAGAAACACTTTCTCCTAAAACTAGGATAGAGCATCTGGAAACATAAAATTCGTATTAAAATGACTGAAGAGATGCCCCTCCTCTCAATCAAAGTAATTAAAGCTTACCAAATTGTTTATTATCACCTAGAAAGAATAAGTCTTTCACTGAAATGTATGAGCATGTAAATTTTATGATAATGAGAAACACTTTCTCCTAAAACTAGGATAGAGCATCTGGAAACATAAAATTCGTATTAAAATGACTGAAGAGATGCCCCTCCTCTCAATCAAAGTAATTAAAGCTTGGTTGTAAGGATTTGTATTAAGATTAGGAAATTCTTCTTTAGGTTATGTTGTGGTGAAATCTTGTTACAATAACAAAACAGTCTTCTAACATGTGGATGACCTCGGGGCTTCATTGTTGAAGAGCATTCTTTCTAGCACTATGAGTCTGAATATTATGTGTCAATAAAAATGTGTGAAGTTAGTGGGGACTATCTACTTACTAGGTTGGCCTTCCATTTTGGTGGATGAGAAATGGCCACAGAGTCTTTAACACACTTCCCAGGGAAAAGTGGGTTTCCCCTGAGAGAACAGCTCTGTGGCTGCTTAGACCAGTAGGCTGAAAGAATATGGTGGAAGGGACAGTTTCCAGCATTAAGTGTACAGGCCCAGGCTAAAGCAGTTTCCATTTCGTATCTCTTAAGATACTCATTCTGGAATCCTTAACCTTCATGTGGACAGACAAACCCTGGGAGAGAGAGGGCTCCAGCTGTACTAGCTCTCTAGTCACTCCTGCTAAGACACCAGACATGGGGAATAGAAGCCATCTTGGACATAGACCCCTCAGCCTCAATTACTGTACATAAAGCTGTGTGGATCAGAGACAAAGGACCTGGCTGAACTTTTTCTGAATTCTTGGCCAATAAAACTGTGAGCAAATAAAATGGTTGTTTAAGCTATCAACTTTTTCTTTTTATAATTTTATTGGGAGTTCGTGTAAAAAAATAAATAAATACAAAAAAAAATTAAAAAAAAAATCAGCTAACTAAAAAAAAAAAAAATTTTATTTCCCATTATGGTTTATATTTTTATTGTTTCTTAGTCACTCAGTTACGTCTGACTCTTTGCAACCCCACGGCTCCTCTGACCATGAGATTTCCCAGCAAGAATACTGGAATGGGTTGTCATTTCCTTCTCCAGGGATCTTTCCAGCCCAGGGACTGAACCTGCGTCTCCTGCATTGCAGGTGAATTATTTACCACTAAGCCTCCTGGGAACCCCTATTGTTTATCATAGGATATTGACCTGATGCGAAGAGCTGACTCATTTGAGAAGACCCTGATGCTGGGAAAGATTGAGGGCAGGAGGAGAAGGGGATGACAAAAGATGAGATGGCTGGATGGCATCACTGACTCGATGGACATGGGTTTGGGTGGACTCCGGGAGTTGGTGATGGACAGGAAGGCCTGGCGTGCTGCGGTTCATGGGGTTGCAAAGAATCGGACACGACTGAGTGACTGAACTGAACTGAACTGATTGAATATAGTTCACTGTGCTGTACAGCAGGACCTTGTTTATCCATTCTCTGAATAACGGTTTGCATCTGCTAACCCCGGATTCCTAGCTCATCCCACCTCCAGCCCCCTTGGCAACCGCAAGTCTGTTCTCTATGTCTGTGAGTCTCTTTCTGTTTCATAAAAGTTCATTTGTGTCATGATTTTGATTCCATATATAAATGATATCGTATGGGATTTGTCTTTCTCTTTTTGGTTTACTTAGTATAATAATCTCTAGTTCCATCCATGATGCTGCAAATGGCATTGTTTCATTATTTTTTATGACTGAGTAGTATTTCATTGTATATATGTACCATATCTTTTTTATTTATTTATCTGTTGATAGACATTTAGGTTATTTCCATCTCTTGGCTATTGTGAATAGTTAAGCCATCAACTTTGGGTTGTTTTATTACATAGAAATTAGTGACTGGTACATCTCTCACCTATGATTCATACCTAGTTTTGAGTTTAAGCTCTGGAACTAGCCTTCTTGGGTTTAAATCTGATCATCAAGTCTTAGTAGCCATGTGATCTCAAGCAAATTATTTTAATTCTCTCTGCTTCAGATTTTTCATCTATAAACTTAACATACTGAAATTCATCTCATAAGGCAGTTGTGACTAAATGTGTTAAATATGGTACTTAAAGCAATACCCAATAAACGCTTATTCAGCAATACACTGAGAGCCTACCAAGTGCAAATACTGTTCTTAGTCAGTACATTCGCTCAGTCGTGTCCAGCTCTTTGCAACCCCATGGACTGCAGCACGCCAGGCCTCCCTGTCCATCACCAACGCCCAGAACTTACTCATGTGAACTCATGTCCACTGAGTCAGTGATGCCATCCAACCATCTCATCCTCTGTCATTCCCTTCTCCTCCCGCCTTCAGTCTTTCCCAGCACCAGGGTTTTTTTTTCAGTGAGTCAGCTCTTTGCATCAGGTGGCCAAAGTATTGAAGTTTTAGCTTCAACATCAGTCCTTCCAATGAACACTCAGGACTGATCTCCTTTAGGATGGACTGATCTCCTTTAGGGTGGACTAATCTCCTTTAGGATCCAACTCCTTTAGGTTGGATCTCCTTGCAGTCCAAGGGACTCTCAGCACCACAGTTCAAAAGCATCAGTTCTTCAGCACTCAGCTTTCTCTGTAGTCCAACTCTCACAACTATACGTGACTACTTGAAGAATCATAGCCTTGACTAGATGGACCTTTGTTGGCAAAGTAATGTCTCTGCTTTTTAATGTGCTGTCTAGCTTGGTCATAGCTTTTCTCCCAAGAAGTAAGCGCCTTTTAATTTCATGGCTGCAGTCACCATCTGCAGTGATTTTGGAGCCTAAATAAATAAAGTCTGCCACTGTTTCCACTGTTTCTCCATCTATTTGCCATGAAGTGTTAGGACCAGATGCCATGATCTTAGTTTTCTGAATGTTGAGCTTTAAGCCAGCTTTTCCACTCTCCTCTTTCACTTTCATCAAGAGGCTCTTTAGTTCCTCTTCACTTTCTGGNATAAAGTCTGACACTGTTTACACTGTTTCCCCATCTATTTCCCATGAAGTGATGGGACCGGATGCCATGATCTTCGTTTTCTGAATGTTGATCTTTAAGCCAACTTTTTCACTCTCCTCTTTCACTTTCATCAAGAGGCTCTTTAGTTCCTCTTCACTTTCTGGCATAAGGGTGGTGTCATCTGCATATCTGAGGTTATTGCTGTTTCTCCCTGCAGTCTTGATTCCAGCTTGTGCTTCTTCCAGCCCAGCGTTTCTCATGATGTACTCTGCATGTAAGTTAAATAAGCAGGGTGACAATATACAGCCTTGACGTACTCCTTTTCCTATTTGGAACCAGTCTATTGTTCCATGTCCAGTTCTGACTGTTGCTTCCTGACCTGCTGTTCCAGGCTTGGGGCATATCAGTGAAAAAAACAGGCAAAAAGTCCTGGCTTTTTATAACATTTATCTTTTTTTTTTTTTTAAGATTAAAAAAAATGTGGACCATTTAAAAAATCTTCATTGAATTTGTTACAATATTGCTTCTGTCTTATGTCTTGGTTTTTCAGCCCTGAGGCATATAGGATCTTAACTTCCCGACCAGGGATCGAACCCACACTTCCTGCATTGAAAAGTGAAATCTTAACCACTGGACCACCAGGGAAGTTTGCCATATACATCTTAAATGAATAGGTGAACAAAACCCAGAACTCATGGAATCAAGGGCCTTCTTAGACTCAGAATGTATCAGTTAAATGGTGCTCCTTTGTCACATTTCTGCACAGCTCTGCTTTCTTATGTTGATAATCTTTGACTATGGTGATGGTTAAGTCACTCTAATAGCAATTATGATGACTTATAGGGGTGATCAAGAGCAGCCTTCAAAAGGAAAGCAGCTGTGTAACTATGGACAACTGATCTCTCTGAGTCGGTTTCATCATCTGTAAAATGGACCAATTATACTGGAAGCAGTTTCAGGTCTCCCCTAGCTCTGATGATTGTGTGTGACAGGAGGCCACCAAGAAGGGTATGTGGGGAGGGAAGTAAGAGCGCTTTCTCTGTTGGCAAAGGTGAGGGGATTAGAGTCATTTGGATGGTTTTTGCTAAACTTGAAATTTGCGTCCATGGTCTGATAGTCTAAGTGCAGTTTCAGGAACAATAGAAAAGCGTATTTAAAGAGTGATTTGAGAACGATAAGGCACATGACTGCCATGCTGCAGAGTTATTTGCATGTAGGTGGCCATGAAGAGGATATTTGCACCAGCAAGAGGCTCCTTCATTCTCATGCTCAGACATTCAGCACACAGCACTCTCTCTCCATCTCTTTCTCAAATTCACGTGCCTTTTACAGCAGGGCAATCACTCTGATTTACTGAAGTCACCAATACCTCTGCTTGGAGCCTCACGAGTTGATATTTTCCTTTATTCATGTGTTTGTTCTATGACCGTGTGTAGTGCAATCATTTAGTGCTGGATATACACAGGTGACTGTAGTGTTTTGTGTTAATTGCACCAACAGAGGTTTGCCCAGGCTTCCATATGAGCTGGGGAACGAGGCTTTGGCCAGGCTGGGAGGCTCAGGACAGGAGTCAAGGACATCTGTTGTTTTTGTCTTTCCAGCATCCCTTCCCTTCTTTGCAGGCAACGGGCCTCTTTCTAGTGAAGGATAAATCCTACGTGTTCTAAGTGGGACTGACTCAGCAACCCCTGGCATGTGACCCAGACACATAAATGTCTCCCCTAGGAATTTTACGACACAGGCATTGGCAGAGACTCATTTTGTTAGGGTTGCTAATCTGAAGGGGTATAAATTAGGGATGGCCACCGATCATCTTTCCAATCATTTGAAGTAAGTCCAATTATGAATGGAACATACATTAAAACAGTTGCAGAGACACTTCCCTAATCAATGGAAAGTAATTGAAATTTGGCTGCAAAGATTTATATGAAAATCAGAAAACACACCTTTTAAATTTTAGGCTGCTGCTTTCCTATTACAGTGATGACACTGTCTTGAATGGAGGGAAAGATGAAGTCCTAATAAATAGCATTCAAGTGCCTGGATCCAACCATGCCTGAAGCTAGACATTTAGTTCTGTACTTGTTATATGATCCAGTGAGTTGCTCCCCCAACTTTTTTCCCCTAAGTTAGTTCAAGGTAGATTTGTATTATCTGCAAGTACAAAGTTTTGCTGGAGTAAATAATGACTTAGCTGACTTTAATGGATGAATAGGAATTCATCAGGTGAGTTGAGGATGAGTTAAGATTTTCTAGTAGATAGATCATATAAACAAAGGCTTGGGGAGAAAATTTTTAAGGAAAGTATCTATACAAAATAATACAGTGGGAATTGTCCTTGGTCCAGGCTCTTCACTTGGAAAAAATACTGCTATGGAGTGGCCAAAATTAATTTGGAAACAGTACCCACAAGAGCATGGCCTTCTGAGTAAAATCCACAAAGCAGTAATGAGTTGTAAAAATACTAGCTCATAAGAGTCACTTAAAAGACTTCTGGGATGAAGTTACAACTGTAGTAGACACATAAGAAGTGACAGAAATATTACCTTTAATAGGAATTTCCATTTAATCTATTCGGACATGCTCAGAAGCATTGGGGGAAATCAATCACATTCATTTGATGCTCTTATTTATTTAGAATGGCTGAAAAATAAGGTGTTTTATAATTGCTGTGACTAAAAAACCATTTTACCTGAGATCTGCCAATTTTCAAACACCACATACTAACTTTAATCCAGCTAATGGTGAAAATGAATCTTTTGTGTCTTTCATAGCCAAAAGTATTTTCAGCACATCAGTCTTCTTGCTTGAAATGAGTCCTGTTTCCTATTCTTCTTTGCCATCTGGATTTACCCATCCTTAAATTCCCACTTCAAATTATGTTCTTTCAAAAAGTTGCTTCTGAATGCTGTAGTAGGATCAAGGCCACCTTCTTCTCAATACATGTTTGAGTTTACCTCCTGGCCTAGACAGTACTTTTGTCTTTATGAAGTTAACTTTGAATTACAACTTAACTTTGGATTAGAGGACTACTTGGATGTAGCATCTGGGGCTGAGGGGGATTTAGTATCTGATCTTGTAGCTGCAGAGTAGATTCTATATATTACTTTCCAGGAGTCCCACCAATATTCCCCTTCCCTGGATGAAAGATGTAGCCAGGAATTATAGTTTCATGGGGTACTGATAAGCCTTATGAAAAAAATGGACCTGTAATGAACATGTTTCATGTTTTAGATGAAATAGTGTAAATTCAGTAGGTCTTTAAAGTGAAGGACTTATAAGAGCCTTCAGTTGATTTTTAAACAACACAAGTTTGAACTGTGTGGGTTCACTTATACATGGATATTTTTCAATAAATATGTACTACCACACCACATGATCCTGGTTGATGGAATCCACAGATACAGAACTATACATGAGGAAAGTGAAAGTGAAGTCGCTCAGTCATGTCTGACTCTTTGCGACCCTGTGGACTATATCCTACCAGGCTTCTCCATCCATGGGATTCTCCAGGCAAGAATACTGGCGTGGGTTACCATTTCCTTCTCNATGGAATCCACAGATACAGAACTATACATGAGGAAAGTGAAAGTGAAGTCGCTCAGTCATGTCTGACTCTTTGCGACCCTGTGGACTATATCCTACCAGGCTTCTCCATCCATGGGATTCTCCAGGCAAGAATACTGGCGTGGGTTACCATTTCCTTCTCCAGGGGATCTTCCTGACCCAAGGATTGAACCCGAGTCTTCCACATTGGCGGCAGATGCTTTAACTTCTAAGCCACCAGGGAAGCCCCATACATGTGGAGGAACCACATATATGTAGGGCAAACTGTAAGTTATATGCATATTTTCAAATGTACAGAGGGTCAGTACACCTAACCACATTGTTCAAGGGTCAGTGGTTTATATTTTCATATATTATCTTGGTCGACTTTTTTTCCATATAATTTGTTCAACACTAGACTCAGTTTTCTAGAGGTTGTTCAATCAACGGCTTCTAGAAACATCTCTTCTCAGATACCTGTTTCACTCGGGAGGCAAAATATTGCAGGCTTGTCATTTTACAATAGGAAACACTTTTGACCCAAGAGACTATGCAGTATTTGCTGGACTTTCAGTTCTTTCTCCTTCTTTAGGATAAGCCAGAAGTGAAGACTGAAGAAGTTTATTTTACTAAATGCAGAATTCTATAACCTTCATTGTCTAGCAGAAAGACACTCTCCTTTGTGAAAACTTAGTTCATAAAATGGCCAACTGGTTTTTCCTGCTGAATTCTTTCAATCATATTTGAATGTAAGAACTATTTTAAACATAGTAATTCACCACATTTACCTTGACTTTTATTTATATGTAGGAATTATACTTATTTCAAGTGGATTTGATGAACAGTGATTTCTTTGCCTATATGGAATTGGTGATTCTGGGAGTCAGGATGTAGAAAAAGTGTGGGCTGTGGTGCAAACCCAACTTGGATACCTGTTCTTTTTCTTGCTAACTTCATTAATCTGGGGAAGGATTTCACCTTTTTGAACCTGTTTCCTCACAAAATTAGAACCCACTTACCTCGTTGAAAAGTTGTGATATTCTCTCGCCCTCCCTTGTCTTTGCAAACTGAAATGTGAGCTGATGCAACGCCTCATTATTGCCCTGTGTCCATCTATTGCTCACCTTGTTTGAAACTGCGTTTCCCTCTGTTGTGATACTTCTTTCTTTTCACACTGGCCTGTGCTTACCATCCACGCCTATTCAGCACTCTGACCTTTTCTGCTTGTCTTATTGCCAGTTTTTCTGCACACGTGACATCCACGAGCAGTAGGTATCATGGGATTATTTCAGAATGTATTTGATCAATTATGTCTTGAGATTAAATTCTGGATTATTTTGTTCAAATAAGATTGCCCAGTATTGGGCCTTATATGCCTTCTATTCTTTTCTGAAATACCTTGGAACAAACTTAACTATAAGAGAAATCAACCTAAATTTATCCCCTAATATTTATGCAAAGCATAACAGTGTATGAGACTCTTTTTTTGTATTGAGGAATTTGTTTTAACTTTCACTATGAAAAATTTCAGACATACAAAATAGAGATAATAACAGATAATAGTATGATGAAATCCCATGTACCTGGCACAGAGCTTTAACAATGACGTTTATGGAAGATTTTGTTTCAACTTTATCTTCCACTTTCTCCTTACCAGTGAATTATTTGGGGACAAATCCAGTATATATTTGCATTTCATTTGTGAATGTATCAAAATGTATATTTTTAAATGATAAAGGCAAGCTTCTAAGAATCTAACTGCAAACAGTTATCACACCAAAAAATGTAGAAGTATGTAAAAAATTTTGTGTCAATCATTTTGAGTGGCGATGGTAGGGGAGATATAAAATGCGCAGTAGTTGAGGTTCACTACAGAGCCATGCAGATTGAGAAAACAATCTGTGCAGAGCCTGAGCACCTTGTGACCGTGACCTTCACCCTGTTTGCAGATCAGAAGAATCTGGCAAATTCTAAAATCATGAAAAAGAAGGAAGGGAGGTCTCTGGAATGATCACTTAGTATTCCTGCTCCTACCCAACAAAGATTACAAGGAACCAGAAGTTTCTGGAGGTTTGTAGATACATGTACTGGGCTACAAGTTTTGANGCATCAGTACCTGTCTCTTATACACATCTAGATGTGTATAAGAGACAGTCTCTGGAATGACCACTTAGTATTCCTGCTCCTACCCAACAAAGATTACAAGGAACCAGAAGTTTCTGGAGGTTTGTAGACACATGTACTGGGCTACAAGTTTTGAGGCTCTCACTGATGTCAGTAATCATTGCATCACTGACAGAGGTGGTCCCTTCTGTTTTGGAGCTGATGGTGTCTGCTGCAGCATGGATTTTGGTCCCAAATGGAAGAATCAGTACACTGATGATACCGTCATTCCTCTCAGAAACTAACAACAAGGAAAAAGGAAAAAAAAAACACACCAGAATAAGTCCTAAATGTGTTACTGAGGACCAGTTAGTATCCCTAAGTGGTAACATTTCTTATCAAAATGTGACAGAAGTTCTTTTCTTAGGAAGGTGCCAAGTAAATTAGCACCTTATAGGGCCTTGTTATAGCGCAGAACAACTTTCCATCTGCTGAAAGTTTTATCGTTATACTCGTGACACAAGGAAATAGAGCTTCACATTCCATTACATAATATAAATCGACAGTCAGTGAATGCTGCTCAGTAGCGTGATGTCATTAATAAGATTGTTTCTTAAACTCATAGCAAATATGAAGTTGTTTTCTCAGTAGGTTAAAAAAATAGAGCCAATCCATGTGGCAGTTTTGAGAGGTGAACCAGCTGGGCACATCTGCCAGGCTTCTGGAAGTCACGGGTTGCTGACGGAAGAAGATCATGTGGGCACTGAGCTTGTTGGAGGTCAGGAAGGTTCTAGAAGGACATCCTGTAGGGAGGGCAGGGTGAAGGACCCTACAGCCGCTGCTCTCCCAGGTTGTCTTTAGCGCTGGGCTAGGGGTGAGGGATGGATGCTGGTCCCACTCTGGAGGCTTGAGACTGGCTGGCGTGGAGATGCAGAGAGGCAGTGCCACACTGGGACGAGGGAAGGAGAGCTTTGTGAGCAGGTGGTCCCTTCTTATGCTCCACAGCCTTTCAGCACTGGGTCCAGAACATTCTCTGATAACATCCTAGGAACCCCTGAGGTCTGGTGCCCCAGCAGAGCAACCCAGGGAGTCAGCGTACACCTGGGGAACAGCATGAGCCACGTCCCTGCTCTGGCCCTCATCCCAGGGCCAGCCTGCATGGTGGGCTCTGTGCTGCCTGGAGAGGAGGCCCCTCCCCTGCTTGTCCCCGGAGTGCCGTCCTAGTCCTCAGCGTGGCTGCAGTCGCTGGCCTCATACAGAGTTGGACACGACTGAAGCGACCTAGCAGCAGCAGCAGCTTGAAACCTGTGTCTGTTTTCTTTTTGGTAATAAATTCATGGTGATTTCAGAAAAATCATGAAATTTAAATAGTAAAAATAAAACAAAGACAAACAAAACACCTCCCAAATATTCTATTATGTAGAAATAAATCAGTCATAAATTTGATGGATTTTCTCCTTTCTTCCTTTCCTCCTCCTTAATCTCCTCTCATGTATTTGTGTGAGTGTATAAATATATCACAAATATATATATATATAGTACTCTACCTTATATCATACTTTTCCTCCTTAATATTGAAGACACATTTTCCTGTGTCTGTAATGTTACTATTGATCACTGAATAGCATTCCACAGTATGAGTTATTCAATCTCACTGCTTAACTATTGACGTGATGGTCTTTCTAGTATTTTCTTTTGGGAGATTATGTTTCCTGAACTGCACCTCTAATAATGAGCCCCTACAATTTGCTGGGAAGAAATGAGGAATGCATATAGCATCACAGACACTCAGGATGGGAAGAGAACTTGGTCGCGGTTTTGGAAAACTCCGACCTCATTGTGATGGTCTTTCTAGTATTTTCTTTTGGGAGATTATGTTTCCTGAACTGCACCTCTAATAATGAGCCCCTACAATTTGCTGGGAAGAAATGAGGAATGCATATAGCATCACAGACACTCAGGATGGGAAGAGAACTTGGTCGCGGTTTTGGAAAACTCCGACCTCATTTTTTTTTTTTTTTGTGCTATATATAGCCATCTCACCTCTTGGGTGGTCCAGCCTGAATTGACAGTGACTGGGAAATCACTATGTGAGAAAGTCAGCAATGAGCTTATTAAATACACATCAGAAAAAAATTTTTTTTCCATAGAATGATCCAGAATCTGCTTTAGAACATGGGGATCTGGAGCCAGATAGACTGAATCTGGTGTCCTGGTTCCTTTGCCCGCTAGCTCTATGGTCTTGGACAAAAGGCTTAAAGCTCTCTAACCCTTAGTTTCCTCCTATGGAAAGCAGGTATGATAAAAGAGGAGGTGCCTCAGATGGTTGTTAGGAATATTAAATGAGATGAGGCATGTGGAATGCATAGTAAGCGCACAATAAAAGTCAGCTGTGATACAATAATATCTGCGCATTATTGTAACGCAGAATATACTTGGTCACTGCCACCTGACAGACCCATGGCAATTCAAAGGTGCTGCTGTGTCCTACCCCTTACCCCAGTCTTCTTTTCTTTCGGGAGAGATTTCATAGGACAACAATTCATATTCTTCATCCCATCCCACCCTCTCTTTCCTGAATATACTCCATGTTTACCCACTTCTTCCTTCTCTTCCCACCCACCTCCACACTTCCCCAGACAAAACCTAAAGCCTTAGGGTGTTTGCATCTTCCAACAGGCTCCGCTGCCTCTCAGTGGTTTGATTAGTGAACACAGGAGAAAAAATTCTTCTGTACTTTTAAGAAAAATGAAATACACAGTAGGGTTTTGGTTGGCAGAGTTCCTAACCTTGCCACAATGGGTAACTCTTTTGGTGCTGGTGACTCAAACTGTTTTGACAACTCATGTGACTAGAGCTGTCTGCTAAAAACCATTATGTGGCCAACAAGGCTGAGTGATTTTCCAGGTCTTTCCACTCTGACCAGACATTTTGTCCAGCCTGGTGTCTTTCTCCCACTGGAATAGATCAGAGAAAATGGTGTCTTGCCTCTAATTAAATTCTCATCTTTGCCCAACTGTTTGAAAGGGCAACTGTCTTAAACCTTTGAACTTTATTTGTAATACAAAACTTCAATTAGATAAAAGACAATAATTAGCAGATCTTTTATCTTTGGGCATAATTAAATCTTTAAGAAGGGACGTCTTAATCAATGAGTTGTAATGACAAGTTCATAAATTAATTAATCCCACCAATGGAGGCTTGGCAGTAATCAATGGATCCTTAAAGAGGTTTGGGGTGAGGGGACACGGCTGTGAGGACACAGATGCTCACTCAGTTCATTTTGCTGTAAAGATTCTAATTTATTAAGGATTAGCTGGTTCAAAAGCTTACCTATTTATTCAAGGGAAAATCATTTAAAATATTAACTTTAATGGGAGGGCAAACCTTCTTCTTGCAAGTTTTTGCTTTTGAATTTTCTTCTTAGAGCACTCAACTCAGACAACTGCTGCTGACATCTGTTTGTACCGTCATTCTGGGGCCGTTTTCCAATTTACTGGCTTGACAGGTAGCTTGAATTAGAGAAACCAAAACTGAGAATGACCACCCTTAGATGTTTAAAGATTCTTCTTCTAAAGCCTCTAAAACCTGAGGGAGTCAGCAAACTTCAGCCCACTTGCCAAATCTGGTCCCCTGCCTGTTTGTGTGAATAAAGTTTCATTGGAACACAGACATGTCCATTTGCTTCTGTATTGTCCATGATCATTTCACACTACAAAGGCAGAGTTGAGTAGTTATTCCAGGGACTATCTGACCTCAAAGTGGAAGATATGTACTATCTATTTGTTTTATAGGAAAAGATGTTTGTCAGCCTCTGTTTGAAAACATTGTGTCCTTTTTACCAAACCTTGAGAACTGTGGTGAAATTTAAACTCAATACAGCACTACATATATGGTGTTTACTGTAAGAATGTAAATTAAATATTTGAAACATGAGGCTCTTTGGCTTTAATATCCTCTAAACCAGATTTCTGGGGGGAAAAAAGCAAGGGAAGAGAGCAGCTAAGGGAAGAGTGTTGTTACTGTTGATGGTGGTGAGAGGACAGCCATGTAAAAGCAGGAGCCTGGTGTGTCCCACAAACAGGAAAAACGTGAGGGTCATGAGTGGTGTAGCAGGAGCCCAGAGGATGGGGGGCTGTGAGGCAAAACTGGAGGCTGGAGCTGTTATCAGGGGCCAGACAAGAAGGCTGGAATTTATTCAAATGGTGAATGGAAGCCATGGGAAAATTCTAAGTAGGGTGCACTTGCTTCCTGATGGTGGTGGTGGTGGGGGGGGGGGCTGTCACAGAAAATACCACAAACTTCATGGCTTCAAATAATGGGAATTTGTTTCCTCAGAGTTCTGAAGTCCAGAGGTCCTAAATTAAGGTGTCAGCAGGACCCTGGTCCCCTGGAAGACTCTAGGGGATGAGCTTTCCTTTTCTGTCCCAGCTTCTGGGGGCTCCAGGCACTCCTTGGCCTGCGGCCGTGTCACTCAAGTCTCTTCCTCTGTCTCCCGTGGCCTCTCCTCTGGGTCTGGGTATCAAGTCTCCTTTCTCTTACAGGAACACTAGTCACTGGATGGAGGGTCCATCCTAAATCCAGGATGACCTCCTTTCAAGGTCCTTAAGTACATCTGCAAAGATCGTTATTCTAAATAAGGTCCCATTCATAAGCACTGGTACTGACTCAATGGACATGGTTTTGAGCAAACTTCAGAAAACAGTGAAAGACAGGGAAGCCTGGTGTGCTGCAGTCCATGGGGTTACAGGGTCAGACATGACTTAGCGATTGAACAACATAGGTACTGGGGGTTTGGAAATAATGTATCCTTTGGGGGGACACAATTCAGCCCATCATCCGGGGGCTAACACGATCCATCAGCTTCTGAATTTAGGACCACAGTGCCTGCTTTCCTGGGGCAGGAGATGGGAAAGAAGTGGCACAAGCATGGAACCAGGGGGCCAGCTCAGAGGCTGCCGTGAGCTTCCACCACTCCCAAATGTGGTGGCTTTGTGGTGGGCAGGGGATGGAGAAGTGCCCAGAGCAGGACCTGTTTCTCTGGAAAGCTGTCTGTGACTTGGGGCGGGGGGTCTTTTACAAAGTTAGTCGATTTTTTTCCTGCTTTCCTGAGAGTGAGTGTTCAAAGAGAAGGACTCAGAAGATCAGGGAGACATGAGTTCTTGGAAGGGTCTAACCCAGCACAAAGAAGATGCTCAAACACTCAACTTATGCTGGTGGAATAGATGCAAGCAGAGGATTATTCCAGAAGCTTCCTTCTCTGAGTGTGTGTTGGCTTTGGGCAAAGATGCAGGTCTCCCCTTCACAAACTGTTTTAAAAAATAAACTCTTTTGAACAGGGCTTAGAATTCTTTGGCAGGAAGACATTGGACACTTGGAAATATTACTATTATTTCTGGAGCCAAATTTAGCAAGGACGGCTCTGTCTTTAATTACTGGTTGATGCTGAGTTGTACAGGCAAATGATTACATGCACAATTAGTTGTTCCCACAAGTAGCCAATTATGGGAACGATTATTTAAGAAAATTGTGGCTCCTGCTAAAGGGACTTTACATTGTAGCCTCAAAGTACATTTCTGTATAAAATTTCCTTTTATTGCATGTATTATTATTTTTTCCCTTCTCCCGGGCTGCTGGAGAAAGTGGCCCTTGTGGTCTCATTTGTGGGGAGAGAGTCGTGGAAACCCAGAACTTTGGGACAAGACTCGGGCAGGAGTAGGGTTGACAACTGGGGCTGACAGCTCTTCCAGGGCCCCTTTTGCTCTGGAGACTGTCTTAACCCCTAAGGTGGAATGACTGGAGGATGACTTAGGTCTCTGAATGGGGACAAGGGACCATCTGGAGGCACATGGAGCCCTGTGGCACAGCCACATGTTACTGTTGACTCAGCCTTGGCCCTTTCCTGCTTCCACATGACTGTGCTTCTTACCTAGGCCACTCCTCTCCTGGAGCATCACAGATCCCACCACGCACCCAAACTGTCCTAAAACCATAACCTCTCAGAATCAGAGGGACAGAGATGATAAAACTGAGGCCAGAGAGGAGAAAGACTCACCCAGTGTTCATAAGCCCAGCTGAAACGTGACGCTAGCTTGCCCAGTTCCAAAGCCTTGGCTCTTTCCATTGGCTGTGGCAGCTTCTGGGGGCAGTAGCCATGGGGCAGTGCAGCCACCAGCATGTTGTGACCGTTACAGTTGAGGGGCTCACTGATGGCTCCCTCCAGGCCCGACACACACTGGGAACCATGCCAAGACACAGGGAAGGGAATCCAGAGAAACTTCTAGTTCCTCTCGTTATATACCTGAGTGGAATTGGAAAATATATTTACCTGAGATCCCCTTTTCCCTTTGAATATTTCTCTTGATACAGACCTTGATACCTGCATGAGCAACCCTGACCTCACTCATGTAGAAGAAACCACAAATCCAAATGCCGGTGTTTGTCATTTGGTCCATAAAACCCTGTTCTGTCCCCCGAAATGTTCAGTTGTGTTTCTGTGTTAACTGCTGTGGATAAATAAGTCTTTCCTCGCCTTGTTTTCATAGCGACACCTACTCTTCTATCCTAATGTGGCTGTATTATGTGACTGGGCCCAACTCTTCTGAACTCGGCACTAGTATTTTTCTGTCATACCCCTGCCACAGCCTCACGGTGGGTGAAATGTACTCTCCTGTTTTTGAATTTGGATTTGGCCACGTGATTTGCTTTGGCTAAAGAGTTGCTAATATATGTGGTATGAGCAGAGCTTTGGGACATGCCCACACATCTGGCCTGCCCTTTGTAAAGGACTGTATCCTCAGTCACCCCACTTCTGGGCCACCCTTCGAATGTCTGGAATGAAGGAATGAATGGGCAAGACACTGCTGTACTGTGACCACAGATATCTCTCTGTGCAAGCAAAGGATTCCTTTGTGTCATATTGGGAGAGAGACAGCAATGTAATGGGTGAGTTTTACATGTAGTTGTCATTTTTTCTCTCCTCGACATGAAAGAAATGGCTTACAGCATTTTATAGCCCTCAACTGGCTGTTTGATAAAGTCACCTGGCAAGACCTAACAGCATTTTGTGTATCTTCCAAAGACCACTGGTGACCTTTGCTCAGTAAGCTGGAAGTAACACCCGGATCTGCTAACCACAAATTTCTCTCCGTGGCCACTCAGGGTTCTTTGCCTTTTGTGGAATCAGGATCCGGCCAGGAAAGACGCTCTCTGCACCTCCTGAGAAAGCAAATCTGATTTGTTCACTGGGGGGACCATGGCACAAACTTCCCTTCTTCCAGAACCAAAGCCTTTCATGGCCTTCCATGACCTTGGCACATCTGAAGAGCACAAACCAGTTATTTTGTAGAGTGCCCTTCAGTTCGGGTTTCTCTGATGTTTGCCACGATTAAGCTGAGGTTGTTGGCAGGAAATCACAGAAGGGATGTGGGGCCCTTAGGTCTCATTGCTGTGAGGTTAGTCTTGATTACTTGGTTAAAGTAGCGTCTGCCAGGTCTCTCCTCTTTAATATTACTCTTTTCTCCTTTGTAATTAATAATTATCTTGAGGGAAGATTCTTTGAGGTTATGCAAATACCCTGTTTCTGCATAATACTATCAGCGCACTAATTTCAACATCTGCAGTTGGGGTTGGTTCTCCACCTGCCTTTTAAATTGGGAATTCTTTAGGCCTTGGCCCTAGGCCCTCATCACCTTCCTATCTTTCCTAGGCAATCTCATGCCCTCCCCCTGCCCCAGCCAGCTTCACTCCTGCTAGAAAGCTGGGAGTTTCCTTTGATAAACTTTTTATTGATTAATCACCAATGCTTGTTGATTCTTTCTCCTTAATATTTCCAGTCGTTTCCATGTCCACAGCCAGTACTACAAATAAAAACCACCGTCATTGTCTCTACCCAGGACTATTGCTTTGCCCTTAAAGCTGGTTCCTGGTGCTTTGCACAGAGCACCCAAATGCAAGGCTGTTCATGTCTCTTTCCTATTATGTAGGAAATGTTGTGTAAATCTCAGAGCCCCACACTTTGAGATACTGTGTAGCCATTGCTAACAATGAGCTGATTATGAACTAGGGGACTTGAGCATATTGAATAAATGAATGAATACATAAATAACAGAAAAAAAGGAACAACTTTCTCTCTTCTTATGGTGCCAGTGGCACCTTCTCAGGGCTAAGATTAGAGGCAGACAAATGAGGCATCCACCTCAGGGTAAAACATAAATGGGGAAGANTCTGGGGGGAAAAAAGCAAGGGAAGAGAGCAGCTAAGGGAAGAGTGTTGTTACTGTTGATGGTGGTGAGAGGACAGCCATGTAAAAGCAGGAGCCTGGTGTGTCCCACAAACAGGAAA
Organism: Oreotragus oreotragus; assembly: GCA_006410675.1. Classification (NCBI taxonomy): domain Eukaryota; kingdom Metazoa; phylum Chordata; class Mammalia; order Artiodactyla; family Bovidae; genus Oreotragus; species Oreotragus oreotragus. Next base: position 171,783 of record SJYX01024247.1, on the reverse strand, counting down.
AACGTGAGGGTCATGAGTGGTGTAGCAGGAGCCCAGAGGATGGGGGGCTGTGAGGCAAAACTGGAGGCTGGAGCTGTTATCAGGGGCCAGACAAGAAGGCTGGAATTTATTCAAATGGTGAATGGAAGCCATGGGAAAATTCTAAGTAGGGTGCACTTGCTTCCTGATGGTGGTGGTGGTGGGGGGGGGGGCTGTCACAGAAAATACCACAAACTTCATGGCTTCAAATAATGGGAATTTGTTTCCTCAGAGTTCTGAAGTCCAGAGGTCCTAAATTAAGGTGTCAGCAGGACCCTGGTCCCCTGGAAGACTCTAGGGGATGAGCTTTCCTTTTCTGTCCCAGCTTCTGGGGGCTCCAGGCACTCCTTGGCCTGCGGCCGTGTCACTCAAGTCTCTTCCTCTGTCTCCCGTGGCCTCTCCTCTGGGTCTGGGTATCAAGTCTCCTTTCTCTTACAGGAACACTAGTCACTGGATGGAGGGTCCATCCTAAATCCAGGATGACCTCCTTTCAAGGTCCTTAAGTACATCTGCAAAGATCGTTATTCTAAATAAGGTCCCATTCATAAGCACTGGTACTGACTCAATGGACATGGTTTTGAGCAAACTTCAGAAAACAGTGAAAGACAGGGAAGCCTGGTGTGCTGCAGTCCATGGGGTTACAGGGTCAGACATGACTTAGCGATTGAACAACATAGGTACTGGGGGTTTGGAAATAGATGTAACCTTTGGGGGGACACAATTCAGCCCATCATCCGGGGGCTAACACGATCCATCAGCTTCTGAATTTAGGACCACAGTGCCTGCTTTCCTGGGGCAGGAGATGGGAAAGAAGTGGCACAAGCATGGAACCAGGGGGCCAGCTCAGAGGCTGCCGTGAGCTTCCACCACTCCCAAATGTGGTGGCTTTGTGGTGGGCAGGGGATGGAGAAGTGCCCAGAGCAGGACCTGTTTCTCCGGAAAGCTGTCTGTGACTTGGGGCGGGGGGTCTTTTACAAAGTTAGTCGATTTTTTTCCTGCTTTCCTGAGAGTGAGTGTTCAAAGAGAAGGACTCAGAAGATCAGGGAGACATGAGTTCTTGGAAGGGTCTAACCCAGCACAAAGAAGATGCTCAAACACTCAACTTATGCTGGTGGAATAGATGCAAGCAGAGGATTATTCCAGAAGCTTCCTTCTCTGAGTGTGTGTTGGCTTTGGGCAAAGATGCAGGTCTCCCCTTCACAAACTGTTTTAAAAAATAAACTCTTTTGAACAGGGCTTAGAATTCTTTGGCAGGAAGACATTGGACACTTGGAAATATTACTATTATTTCTGGAGCCAAATTTAGCAAGGACGGCTCTGTCTTTAATTACTGGTTGATGCTGAGTTGTACAGGCAAATGATTACATGCACAATTAGTTGTTCCCACAAGTAGCCAATTATGGGAACGATTATTTAAGAAAATTGTGGCTCCTGCTAAAGGGACTTTACATTGTAGCCTCAAAGTACATTTCTGTATAAAATTTCCTTTTATTGCATGTATTATTATTTTTTCCCTTCTCCCGGGCTGCTGGAGAAAGTGGCCCTTGTGGTCTCATTTGTGGGGAGAGAGTCGTGGAAACCCAGAACTTTGGGACAAGACTCGGGCAGGAGTAGGGTTGACAACTGGGGCTGACAGCTCTTCCAGGGCCCCTTTTGCTCTGGAGACTGTCTTAACCCCTAAGGTGGAATGACTGGAGGATGACTTAGGTCTCTGAATGGGGACAAGGGACCATCTGGAGGCACATGGAGCCCTGTGGCACAGCCACATGTTACTGTTGACTCAGCCTTGGCCCTTTCCTGCTTCCACATGACTGTGCTTCTTACCTAGGCCACTCCTCTCCTGGAGCATCACAGATCCCACCACGCACCCAAACTGTCCTAAAACCATAACCTCTCAGAATCAGAGGGACAGAGATGATAAAACTGAGGCCAGAGAGGAGAAAGACTCACCCAGTGTTCATAAGCCCAGCTGAAACGTGACGCTAGCTTGCCCAGTTCCAAAGCCTTGGCTCTTTCCATTGGCTGTGGCAGCTTCTGGGGGCAGTAGCCATGGGGCAGTGCAGCCACCAGCATGTTGTGACCGTTACAGTTGAGGGGCTCACTGATGGCTCCCTCCAGGCCCGACACACACTGGGAACCATGCCAAGGCACAGGGAAGGGAATCCAGAGAAACTTCTAGTTCCTCTCGTTATATACCTGAGTGGAATTGGAAAATATATTTACCTGAGATCCCCTTTTCCCTTTGAATATTTCTCTTGATACAGACCTTGATACCTGCATGAGCAACCCTGACCTCACTCATGTAGAAGAAACCACAAATCCAAATGCCAGTGTTTGTCATTTGGTCCATAAAACCCTGTTCTGTCCCCCGAAATGTTCAGTTGTGTTTCTGTGTTAACTGCTGTGGATAAATAAGTCTTTCCTCGCCTTGTTTTCATAGCGACACCTACTCTTCTATCCTAATGTGGCTGTATTATGTGACTGGGCCCAACTCTTCTGAACTCGGCACTAGTATTTTTCTGTCATACCCCTGCCACAGCCTCACGGTGGGTGAAATGTACTCTCCTGTTTTTGAATTTGGATTTGGCCACGTGATTTGCTTTGGCTAAAGAGTTGCTAATATATGTGGTATGAGCAGAGCTTTGGGACATGCCCACACATCTGGCCTGCCCTTTGTAAAGGACTGTATCCTCAGTCACCCCACTTCTGGGCCACCCTTCGAATGTCTGGAATGAAGGAATGAATGGGCAAGACACTGCTGTACTGTGACCACAGATATCTCTCTGTGCAAGCAAAGGATTCCTTTGTGTCATATTGGGAGAGAGACAGCAATGTAATGGGTGAGTTTTACATGTAGTTGTCATTTTTTCTCTCCTCGACATGAAAGAAATGGCTTTCAGCATTTTATAGCCCTCAACTGGCTGTTTGATAAAGTCACCTGGCAAGACCTAACAGCATTTTGTGTATCTTCCAAAGACCACTGGTGACCTTTGCTCAGTAAGCTGGAAGTAACACCCGGATCTGCTAACCACAAATTTCTCTCCATGGCCACTCAGGGTTCTTTGCCTTTTGTGGAATCAGGATCCGGCCAGGAAAGATGCTCTCTGCACCTCCTGAGAAAGCAAATCTGATTTGTTCACTGGGGGGACCATGGCACAAACTTCCCTTCTTCCAGAACCAAAGCCTTTCATGGCCTTCCATGACCTTGGCACATCTGAAGAGCACAAACCAGTTATTTTGTAGAGTGCCCTTCAGTTCGGGTTTCTCTGATGTTTGCCACGATTAAGCTGAGGTTGTTGGCAGGAAATCACAGAAGGGATGTGGGGCCCTTAGGTCTCATTGCTGTGAGGTTAGTCTTGATTACTTGGTTAAAGTAGCGTCTGCCAGGTCTCTCCTCTTTAATATTACTCTTTTCTCCTTTGTAATTAATAATTATCTTGAGGGAAGATTCTTTGAGGTTATGCAAATACCCTGTTTCTGCATAATACTATCAGCGCACTAATTTCAACATCTGCAGTTGGGGTTGGTTCTCCACCTGCCTTTTAAATTGGGAATTCTTTAGGCCTTGGCCCTAGGCCCTCATCACCTTCCTATCTTTCCTAGGCAATCTCATGCCCTCCCCCTGCCCCAGCCAGCTTCACTCCTGCTAGAAAGCTGGGAGTTTCCTTTGATAAACTTTTTATTGATTAATCACCAATGCTTGTTGATTCTTTCTCCTTAATATTTCCAGTCGTTTCCATGTCCACAGCCAGTACTACAAATAAAAACCACCGTCATTGTCTCTACCCAGGACTATTGCTTTGCCCTTAAAGCTGGTTCCTGGTGCTTTGCACAGAGCACCCAAATGCAAGGCTGTTCATGTCTCTTTCCTATTATGTAGGAAATGTTGTGTAAATCTCAGAGCCCCACACTTTGAGATACTGTGTAGCCATTGCTAACAATGAGCTGATTATGAACTAGGGGACTTGAGCATATTGAATAAATGAATGAATACATAAATAACAGAAAAAAAGGAACAACTTTCTCTCTTCTTATGGTGCCAGTGGCACCTTCTCAGGGCTAAGATTAGAGGCAGACAAATGAGGCATCCACCTCAGGGTAAAACATAAATGGGGAAGAGATGCCAAAAACATTCTGTAAGGAAGATAATATTTTAGTTGAATATTTAAAAAATTAAAGCAAAAATCTAAAATGAACAGAAAATAAAAATTTAATTTTTCTTGAAGATTGTTACTCAACTAACCCCAACCCTGGTCTTCCTATTGCTAATGGGAGAATTTAGCCCTACAGATTGTAATCATGTAGAACAGGAGTTCTTAAGAAGAGTGGGGAATGACTTTACCCGCTGGGGTGATAGTTGGCGTTAGGAGAAGTTCTGGGATGTCACACTGGGGTGTGCTGGGTGGGGGCAGGGATGCTACTAAACATCACAATGCACAGGGTGGCCCCCACAACAGATCATTATCTGGTCCCATATGTCAATAGTGCTGAGAGTGATAAACCCTGTCTTAGAGGTCCTTAAAAAATACTGTGTCCTTGTCTTTAAAAGCTCCACATAACTAGAATATATCAAGGAGAGTGTGGCAGGGTAGTAAACAACCTCAGTAATAGGGATATGCTTTTTTCGCCCCCCCTCTGTTGAAAAAAATAAAATAAAAAGAGTGATTAGTCTGAAAAGAAATACTGTGTTGTCTCAACTCCTCAGCCACGGAGTTCTCTCCTTCACACAGAGTGGGCTGGGCTGGAGGAAGGCCAGGTAGCCGGGGCGTCTCCCTGAGCAGTTCCTGCATCTGCCTTTGGTCCCTGGACAGTGAGCTCCCAGTGCCCACACCCGGGGTGACTGGGATTGAGAGACAGGCCCCTTCAGGGGGTCCCCTCCCAGGCCACTGGTTGCTGGCCTGGGGAAGCACGTGGGGGTGTTTGAGGCCGCAGGTGTTCCTCCAGGGCCTCTGCGGGCCTTGTCTGCTGCCTGTCTGTGTGGCTTGGCGCCGCTCTCCTCAGCCTGTAGCGCCGCTCCTCCTCCTCTGCCCTGGCTTGGTCTTGGGGGCGGTCCAGTTTCGCCCCGTGGCTGACCCTGTGCCTGCTCCCTCGTCCCTGTCTGCACCCCGTGAGCCGCCTTTTCGCTGTCACCCGGGCTGTATGGGCTGATGTCCTTGCTGCTGGTGCCCTGCCGGCTCTTCTCATTTCAGTCCTTGGTGACCTCGAGTTTTTCTGCTAGTTTGTCTTCCGCCTTCCAGCTGGACTGAGTTCTCCGTGTAATTAGTGAGGTGACTGTGGGCAGGGCTCTGTGATTCCAGCAGCCTTGGCTTTCTCATCTGTTAAGCTGAGATCATAATTATCTGGTCTCCGGACCTCACAGGGCAATTTCAGCCATCTAAAGAAATCACGTTTGCCAGTGAGCTTTGTGAATTACAAAGCGCGACACAAAACGAAGCTGCTATTACTGTTCTCATTTCTCCACATTCACACCATGTTGTCACATCTGCTTTCAAAAGCCTCCCCAATGAATCCTTAGTGATGTAGGAAGGATGCCTGTTCTTTTTAGATTTCAGACAAAACAGACTCTGCTTCACGCGGAGGTTGGCAATGGGGCTAAACCATGGAAACTGTACATGAGAACCCTCAGCGCATCTCTTCTGAGGTGCAGGGCAGTGGAGGATCCTGGTCATTGGTTAATTTAGCAGGCATCTCCGGCGTGTCTTGCATGAACTGGTACAGTGGTGTATCGCCCAGTGTCTTAGCTTAGGCTGCCATAACAAAATACCATAGAGTGAGTGCCTTATTTACTCACTGTTCTCGAAGGTGGAAGCCCCAAATCAAGATGCTGACAGGAAGGGTTCTCCGTTCTTGTTGAGGGCCCTCTTCCTGGCCTGCATACAGCTGCCTTCTTGCTGTGTCCTTTCATGGCAGGAGAGGAAGCTCTAGTTTCTCTTCCTTTTCTTATAAGGGCACTAATCCTATCAGGGGTCCCCATCCTCATGACCTCATCTAATCCTAACTATCCTGAAGACCCCAGCTGTAAATACCATCACTTTGGGCATCAGGGCTATAACATGTGAATTTTAAGGGGGAGACAGTTCAGTCCATACCACTTAGTAGTATCTGGTTTTTCTATCACCTGGAAAGCTTGTTATAATGTCAGTTCTGACTCTGCAGAAAGTCAGTATGTCTGGGATGTGGTTAAAGAGTCTGTGTTTTAATATGCACCTCAGGTGCATCCAGAGCAAGGGGTCTCTGTGCCGCTGTGTGGGAACATCAGGGGCAATGGTCCAGGGCATGACAGTGGACATTCTCTGCCCCTTGCTGCCTGGGTAGCCCAGCCTCGAGGATTCTCCATCTTTGGCTCTGAGCGATGGGATTTGTTCATGCATAAAATGGAGCTCATCACAGCCCCACTCTTCCATGGGCTTTCTGTGGGGGTTAGTTAATATTATTGTCTAATCATTCATTATTGTTAAGTATTAGTTCTTTATTACTATTCATTACCACTTGCAGACCTTAAATGCTTTAGATATACAACCATCATCACCAACACCATGAGGTTATTTTCTCTGCCTGCACATGATATTGTGACATCCACTTGCCCCTTTTTGGTATCTGAAAGGGTCTTAGGAGCTTGGACCCACAGAATGCCAAGTGGGGAATGCTCAGCTGCCCCCAGGAGCACCCACGTTTGGTGGGTCTTTCTCCATCGATGGACCCTTTTTACCATACCCATCATTTCTCTCCCCTCAGCCACAGATCAGACAGACTGGCCCTGGGCCAGGTTTTGCCTCCTGTGCTGTTGGTAAAGGAATGGTTGGCCTTTGTTTTCCAAATGCCTTCCCTGAGTTTCTTGCAGCCTGAGACAATGGGTAGGGCTGCAGCTTACCTCCAGTGGAGCCACCAGATGGCGATGTCTCCCTTGTCATCGCCAGAGGCCCCGCATCCTCCATTTCAGTGCCCAGCCTCCTGCTCCAGGTGCCAGGCCTCCCTGCTGACCCTCACCGGGCCCCCAGGGGCCATCTCTGGGATGTGAGGAGTGCAACTCCGGCTTCTCTTGGCAGAAATTTCATATCTTTGTAGGCACACAGCATATGTGGTGTTGGCCCAAGAAAAGCAACTTTCCCCATTTCTAGATGACCAAGCTATTGTTTGCTGACAGCTTTGGTCTGTTTTTGGAGAACTATGGCCAGAAACTCACAGGGATCAAACAATTGATTCTATGGATTCAGTTGACTTTCCTTCCTCTCTTCTGTCTCTGAATGCTCCCATTCGTGGCTTTCTGATAAATACCCCAATAACTATCCTCCTTAACATGACTGCAAAACCACTTCCCACACTATTTGAAAAGCAGAGAGTCCCCTGTTACCATGAATTGCCTGAGAACAGAAACAGACTGCAGGCAAAACCCTCTGCCTTGACACTGAGAAAGGACGTCAGCTAAGCATGCGGCCTTGGCCGCCTCACGGTAATTTTCCTGCAGCTTATGTAATGCTGCCATTGGCTGCAGCACTCCCTGTAAACTACTCGTTTCTCCAAGCTGTCCACCTCCACCTCTGCTGGGAATCTACAGACTTGACTTCTGTTTAGATTCCCCACATGGGACCTTTTACTTCTTCTCTATTGTATTGACCANGCAGCTTATGTAATGCTGCCATTGGCTGCAGCACTCCCTGTAAACTACTCGTTTCTCCAAGCTGTCCACCTCCACCTCTGCTGGGAATCTACAGACTTGACTTCTGTTTAGATTCCCCACATGGGACCTTTTACTTCTTCTCTATTGTATTGACCATCTAGCGTACCCTGCAGGTGCCCCCAGGTAATTCACACTAGCAGGCATCACAGAAATTAATATGACATCAGCCATCAGCCTTGTGGGTTTGAGTCCTGACATAATTATTTGTCTCATGTTCTGGTTAAATGATTTAAACTCTGATCCCAAGATGCCTTATCTGTAAAATGGGAAGAGTAACAATACATACATGTCAGGTTGCTGTACAGTGTAAATGAGGTCATATTTGTGAGACGCTTGGGACAATGTCTGGCATACTCGCTTAACTAACTTTCCTTTGGGACCATGTCTGGCATACTCACAGAAGACTTTATTACCTGATTTAACCCTGTCAGAAGATACACAGAAGGAAGGGACTCAAGGCAGGGATGGAAAAGGAAGAGACAGGAGGTCTGAGTGGCACCCAGGGTAGTGGAAATAGACACCATCTGGAGTGGTGGTGGGTAAAGCAGCGATGGTGAGCTTCATGCGGCTGGAGCTGCCAGTCCCTTAGTCTCGTCTTACACAACTGATGCGCCTTAGACTTTGACCCCATGATGAAAAGTCTTCACTAACTGAAGATGTGTGTGTGTGTGTGTGTGTGTGTGTTTTCTCCTTCCCATCCTTCATTCTCTGTTCACAGTTCCTGCCTTTCCCCCTCCGCCCTCTCCCCTCTCAGGGAAAGCCACACTGGCTCTGCAAACGTCGCTCTGTCTTGGTTGTGCCCCAGCCCCCAGCCCCCAACCCTCACCGCCCTGCCCCCTGCCC
>SJYX01024247.1:120811-163063 GCA_006410675.1 Oreotragus oreotragus | reverse complement strand
TCCTGACTCATTTCACCCTAGCTCTGGCCGTGTTATACTTAGAGCACTTACAAATTAAATTATATGATAATAGAAATAATTATTTTCTATGGGCTCCCCGGGTGGCTTAGCTGTAAAAGTATCCATCTGCAGTGCAGGAGATGCAGGAGACCAGGTTCGATCCCCAGTCAGGAGGATCCCCTGGAGAAGGAAATGGCTACCCACTTCAGTATTCTTGCCTGGAGAATTCCATGGACAGAGGAGCCTAGCGGGTTATAGTCCACCGGGTTGCAAAGAGTCAGATATGACTTAGCAACTGAACTATCATTACCACCAATAGAAATAATATCACTAAATATGTTTTTAAAAAAATCAAACATTAATTATAAAGCTCAGATTGTCTTTGACAGCCTTCTTCACTGGATCGTGATCCCCTGTATCTGTCTGGAGTGATGTGGTGGGGCATCTACTGTTACTTATTTTGAAATGTGTCCCTCTAGACTTTTTTTTTTTTGTCTATTACATTTGATACGCTTGTTTGCTTCACTCTAATGCTATTTATGTTTCCCGATAACTATATTTATTGCATTATGTTGAATGTTTTGTTTCTGTATCTGTCTCACCCAAGAGGCTACAAGCTATGACACAGACTGTGTCCTATTTATCTTTCTCTCACCAGGACCCAGCACTGAGGCAGGCACACAAAGGCTGTGTTTCTGTAGGGAGGCCGGTGAGTGTGTGCTCACTGGTGTGAGGTGGGAAGAAGGGCCAGGCAGAGTGTGCCATGGGGAATGACAAGAGGCAGAGAGGAAAGTTTAATTGGAGTGTAACCTCCCTACATGGGCTAACAGTCCTGGAAGATGTCTCAGATCTTTACAGGAGCCACGAGAAAGGGCAAAGTTGGAGCGAGCAGCTGAGCAGAACATTGAGTTAAGTGCGGGCACTGATCCCTGAAGGGCCCGGCTCAGCGAGGGAGAGCAGGGGACCCGGGGTGCAGGACGCGCGTCCCGGGGGCAGAGCCTTCCAGCCCTGTGGCAGCCGTTACGCTTCGCCCGTCATTAAGATGCAGCGGGAGAAGCAGATACTCGGTCGCGGAGAAGCCAGCTGAGAATAGGCTGTGCAGGCTCAGATCTGGACGGTAGAAGGGCTCATGCATTATGTCTCAAAACCTGTGGCAGAAAGCTCTCTGAAGTGGCCTTTGTTATGAGAAGTGTGTTTTATTACCGTGGTCGGGAAGGCTGTTTGCAGACGGGAAAGCTTTCCCCGGGATCCTCCCCACAGGTGGAGAAGGTTTTCTGTATTTGCAGCCTGTCTCCTTGCCTATAAATCATCCTGAGTCTCTCCCCCTGTGCACGTGTCACGGGCCTCTCTCTCTTTGAAGACTTTATCGGTATTTATCTTGTAGCTTTTAATAAATCATTTGTTGATGGCATGTGATCCAGGGTATTTTACATGACTGGAACACCCCCCTAACCCCGCTCAACTACATTTCTTTGACATGTCTGAGTAACTTCTGTTCTGGCTCCCTCTCTCTGAAATGGGAGTGGAAAATGGGCGAAGTTGGCTATGTGAGAATGCTTGTTTGGGAAGAACGGGATTTCACTTGATCTGATTGTCTGCAGTCTTTGTTTTAGTCAGAGGGTGCACGTTAAAGCAGAAGCCTTTGTTAGAATAGTGTATGCCACTAAAATGGAGGTTTGCCTTTCAGTGGGGGGTGCACTTTAATCTCCCACCCTCCTGAGGTTTTCCCATTTCTCCTAGGTCCTAATCCAGTGGAGGGAAAATTACTGGCCTCAGGCCGAGTCTGATTCACCTCCTGGTTTGTCAATAAAGCTTTATTGGCACAGGCCCACACCTGTTTGTTTTACTGTGTTCTAGGCTGCTTTTCATGCTGCAACAGCAGAGATGAGTTGCTGTGGCAGGTACCTTCTGGCCCACAAAACCTGACATGTTTACTCCCTGACTTTTTACAGAACAAGTTTGCTGGCCTCTGTTAATTATTTCAGGGATGTCAGTGGGTGGTGGTGCCAGATCTCTGCCTAGGGGGTCCTCTACCGTTGCTACAAGTCTGAAGACAGATCTGCCAGGGAATGCCGCACATATGCCCCTGTGAGTTTGTATGTGTGTTTGAGATGCACAAGTGTGTGCATGGGTGGAGGTATGGTCCTACAGGCTGTACTCCAGGCCTGTGTTCCTTTTCTCTTCACGTGTGTATATTTTTAATCTTTCTGTAGCTACCGTATGCTAGTTATACAACAACAGCAATGACAAAGCTCCTCCTTTTTGTGTTGCCTAACTTTCCCCTTATGGTTTGTGATGGTGAATTTATATCCCTGTAAGGAAATCGAGCAGAGGAAGTGCCCCTTGTGATCAGGGACTCAAGGAGGCCTATGTGATACATGAGCCCATGGTTGCAGCTCCCCTGACACGTGGAGAAGGAGCAATTGAAATGATCATTTTGGCATTAAAACAGTAGAGTATGTGTATTCGTGTATATACATATAGTACACACATGTAATTATTTTTCTCTCTTCCTCTTTTCTGTGCACCCTTTCTTTTCTCTTTATGTATCATCATCGTTGTCATCATCATTTTGTTCAGAGTAATGAGTATAGGACGTTTTGAGCATACCAAACAATGTCTTTTTAGATAGATTAGTTCATTTACTAATGGATTCCATAGTTTTGAACACCTTCTTTATGCCAGCTGTTGTGCTACGAGGGACCTTTATCACCGACCATATCCTAAATTTCCCCTCCCCCCTCATACACATAGGGTCCTGCAGATTAATCCTCTTCGCTAATGTTCTGTCACCTTGTTACTTTTTCTCCCCTTGGGGCTGCCATCTCCTTCTTCTCCAGAAACATTTCTAGTTGTCATTCAAAACCAAATTTTAGATTTTAACCTCTTCCTGGAATCTGCCTGAAAGCCCCCTAGAGTGGGGTAGCTGCCTCCCCCGACAATGATCTCTCCCCCTGGAATAGGACTGTCTGCAGAATCGTGATTCTCTGAGGGAGGGACGGTGTCTGGTTCTGTGCCTGGAGAGGGAGGACGAGGAGCGCAGATCACGCTGGCCCTGTGTGGGCATCTTCATGCGCTCTGTCTCAGTAGAAGGAGCCGGTAGCGAGGTCCTTCTCACTGTGTGACAGACGGGGAGAGTCACAGAGACGTGAAACCATTTGGTCCAGAGCTGTCAATGGCGGGCCGAGGCTGGAACCAGCTCTGACTTCCTTCAGATTTCGAAGTTCAGGGTTTTCCTATCGCGTTGTCTTCTGTCTGGTGTTCCAGAGAGAGAGGAGGGAACAGGGAGGCTGGAGCGGCTAGTGAAGGGGAGGAGACAGGCCTGCGAAGGCGTGGCAGTGCGGTGTGGTCGTGGGCAGCACTTAGCTGCCCACCGGGCATGAGGGCCGGTGCAGAGATGGGCACCTTGGACGGGCAGTAATGCAAACGCAGAGGAATTGCTTATACTGTGGGAGGGGGCTGGAGCAGGGGTTGGGGACACTGGAACAGATTATCCAAGAGCTGTGGGAAACTATAAAAGCTGTGACAAAGGAATCACTGGAATACCGGAGAAGAAAGAGGAAAAGAAAAAGAAGAAATATTTGAACCAAATATGACTCGGAATCTCCCCCAAATTAATGTCAGACACCAAACCACAGATCCAGGAAGCTCCAGGAACACTAAGTACAATAAATGTCAAATAAAGAAACAACCCTCTACACGTTGGCATATCATATTCAAACAGCAGAAAATCAAAAATAAAGGGAAAAAAAAAGAAGCCAACAGATGTAGAGAATGGATTGGTGGACACAACAGAGGAAGGAGAGGGTGGGACAAACTGGGAGAGCAGCACTGAGTCTATACTCTACCATCTGGAGAAGAGGCGGCCAGTGGGGCTGCTGCGCGACCCAGGCAGTGAGCAGCACTGACTCTATACTCTACCATCTGGAAAAGAGGCGGCCAGTGGGGCTGCTGTGCGACCCAGGGAGCTCAGCTTGGCGCTCTGTGAGGATGGAGAGGGCTGAGACTGGGCGGTGGGAGGTGGAAGGGAGGTTCAACAGGGAGGGGATATATGCTTACTTTTAGCTAATTCCCACATGTTGCTGTATGGCAGAAACTAAGACAACACTGTAAAGCAATTATTCTTCAATTAAAAAAAATTCTTAATTAAAAAATAAGAAGCCAGCAGAAGAATAACACCTTACCTATTCAGAAGTAAACAGAATGATTATACCTGACATCTCAGAAACCATGCAAACAAGGAGAGAACGGAATGAAATAATATTGTGAGAAAATAACCACCAATCAAGGATTATATATCCTGTGGAATTACCCATAAGAAAAAGACAAAGTCTTTCTCAAATAAAGAAACATCAAGGGTATCTGTTGTCACACTGGCCTTGCAAGAAATGTTTCAAAAGTTCTTCAGGGAAGATATAGGAGATATGCATACATGAATGCGTCTGTGTGTGTGTGTGTGTGTGCAGGCATAGGTATAAATGAAATGAAGCACAGCAAGGACACCAGGAACAAAAGAGAGAAATTAGGAATATGAATATTTTGTTACTAGAAGGTGAGTTGTACTACCACTGAAGTGGCACAATGTTATCTGAAAGTGAACTTGGACTAGTTGTAAATGCATATATATATATATATATAGTAAACTCTTAGGCAGTTACACAAAGTAGAAAAAATATATACAACTAATATGCTAAAAAAAAGAAAATGGAATCATATAAAATGTTCAATTAAAACTCCAAAGGCAGGTGGAAGAGTATCAGAAACAGAAATAAAAAAACAAGGGTTACAACTAGAAAATTATAACAGATATGGTAGATGTTTATCAACAATATGAATAATCACTTAAAATGTTAATGGTCTAAATATAGGCAGAGATTGTCAGAGTGATCAAAAAATAAGATACAATTAAATGTCAACTACAAGCAACCCACTTTAAGTATAAAGACACACATATAGAGTAAAAGGATGGAGAAAGATACAGCATGCTGACACGAATCACAAAGAAGTGAGATTAGTTATATTAATGTCTGGTGAAGCCAACTTTGGAACAAAGAAAATCACCATGGACAGAGGCATTACATAATGGTAAAGAGGTCAATTCTCAGAGAAGACAACAATCTTTAACATACACGTGCCTAACTGCTGCTGCTAAGTCGCTTCAGTTGTGCCCAACTATGTGTGACTCCATAGATGGCAGTCCACCAGGCTCCCCCATCCCTGTGCCTAACTAGAGAGTGTCAAAGTAACTGACACAAAAGTCATGTGAACTCCAAAGAGAAACTAAGTCACTAAGTCATGTCCAACTCTTCTGTGACCCCTGTGGACTTTAAGCCCACCAGGCTCCTCTATTCATGGGATTTCCCGGGCAAGAACACTGGAGTGGGTTGCCATTTCCTTCTCCAGGGGATCTTCCTGATCAGGGATCAAACCCATGTCTCCTGCATTGGCAAGTGGGGATCTTTACCACTGAGCCATCAGAGAAGTCCCTTGTTGGTTTACTCTATACCTAAAACAAGGTTACTCTAGACTTACAGACGTCTTTCCAGATCTAAAGTTCTTGTCACTATGCCACAACAACATGCCAAGAACACCTGAACTGATACACTATGTCACCACCTGCACCAGTAGAAAAGATCTGTGTCTGGAGTATTTTCTTTTTTGCCTCTATTGGAATCTGGAGAAAGTCCACCAGGAAAAAAAATGAAGCAAGCAAGATGCAGCTACAAGTAAAAGAATTTCTAGACTCACTAAATTGTTTTAAATGAGCTTCAACCATGAGGGGATCTGTATTAATTCAAGAAACACCAGAGAGCTAAGAAAATTTTGAGCAAGGAAACAATCTGATCAGAGCTGGACTCTTAGGGGAAAAAAAATGAATCTGCTGCCAACATGTAAAAAAACAGTTTGGGAGAGGGAAAAGAAGAAACTATAAGGAGAAACTTAACATAAATCTGGAAACAAAGTAAATGAGCTACTTTGAAAGCAAATGCTGAAATGCTATTAAATGTGTTCTCACTGGCAGGTATGCCAAGATGGTAACAGTAAATTGACCTGTTTAAGCTTCCATAACTGTAAATCCCTTAAAAATAACCACTTCTACTTTGGGTAATTCTTTGAACATTCATGTTTTCAGTCTAAATGCTCAATAAATGCTAAACCTGATCATACAACTGCAATATGAATCCATAAGGGTCATAGAAACATAGACCTTTAGTAACATCTATTTCAGTGTTTTTTTCAAATTTTACTTTTCAATGCAGAAACCGTCTACAAGTTAGATCTAATGCTAGCTACCTGGAGTTACCACACACTTCACAGGTTGAAGGTACAGGACTTCAAGTCTCCCCTCACTTCAGACACAAGAAACAAGCTCTGAGCTTCCCAGGCCACATGCATTCTGACCAACTGGCTACAGATTCAGGGGTTTCCACTATCCCCTTGGGTTCACTGATTCACTATAACCACTTACAGAATGAAGAAAATCACCTATAATTACAGCTTTATTATAAAATATACAAATGTCAACCAGCTAAAGAAGAGAGATGCAAGTGGCTGGGAGGATCTCGAAGGCAAAGCTTCTGCCCCCTCAGGACTCCTCATCCTCCTGGCACGTCACTGTGGATCACCAACCAGGAAGCTCAATGGAGGCGGGGTGTCCATGGTTTTTATTGGGGTTTCATCAAGAAGGTATTGTAGACTGAATGAGGGGCTGCCTCCTGGAACTCCATCTCCAAGCCTCCTCCTCCTTTGTGGAGGTCCAGTTGATACCATGTGACTCAAAGCGCCAGCCATCTAATTCCCAGATTAGTCTTTTTGGAGGGATCAGCCCCCATACTGAATGATTTTACTAGCATAAACCAAAGGATTGTCCCAGGAACCCACCATAAATATGAAAGATGCTCCTACCACTTGGGAAATTCCAAGGACTTAAAGGTTCCCTTCCCTTTTTTTTTTTTTTTTAATTGAAAATGAAAAAGCAGTTTTCTGTTTTAAATCTGGAAACTTACTGAAGAGGAAAACAGCCTTGGTGCCCTCCGACTCTGAGTGCTGAGTTTCCGGGCAGGGCCACTGCCCCCTCGTGGCAGCAGCAGGGACGCTGGCAGACCTGCACCCCGAGGTCTGATGAAGATCTACCCTCTGCTTTCCTGCTATTTGCCAATTGAAAACACACTTGGTACCGACAGGTTTTGGGCAGGGCCCGTCTTCACCAGGTTCGTCATCACACCGGAAATGGAAGAGCCAACATCCCGTTGAGAGAGCTGGACTCAGCTTCTTTGGAAAGAGCCCTGGCCTTGTCCTCCGCCCGCCTCTCCCGCAGGACTCAGGCCTCTGCACTGATACAGTCCTCTCTTTATTACCCCCGGGCACTCTTGAGGCCCTGTGTGGGATTCTGGAATGAAGTCCTCATTGGAAGCAGTGGCTTCCTCCCCTCGCCTCCCATCCAAGAACTTGCGGAATGTGATTTTCCGTTCACGAATCTGCGCCTTTGGACAGAGTGGTTCTCTTTACTGGTGACTGTATTTGGTCTGGTCTCCATTCAACTTTTTAAAGAAAGCCCGTTGCGGCTGTTGTTTTGGCCGCGTGGCCGGGCAAATGGAGCCGAGAGCTGCGCCAGTCATCTGGAAGAAGCAGGCTCCCAAGGTTTCAGCTCCGTATGTCTAGAAGACTGAGCCAGTGATGAAATGTTTGAGGTGGCTCTTTGTGTCCCTTGTTTAGCCATGCTCTCTTGTTATGGGAGGGGACCCTAAGGCCTGAAAGGGGGCAGGTACTTGGCCACCTCTCACAGGACACTGCTGGCAGATGCTGCGTTGGAATCCCTGCCTCTGTCTCCAGATCCATCCCCACCCCATCCCCTCTCCATGTGTCCCTGTGTCACTGCAGCAAATACTTTCCTCTCAGGTCTAAACCCAGTGGGTGGAACTGCAGGGTACAAATATTCTGATATTTTGTCCTTTTCTGGATAATTTTTGTGATAGGGTTTTGCACGGAATGCAAGAAACCAGGCCAATTCTTGATGTTCACAGCCTGAGCCCACTTGGGTGTGAGCATCAACCCAGCCACAGGGGACTGCGGGGCTGGGGCGGGGTCAAATCAGTTTCCTTTCCTGACATCTGGTTTCCTCCTTGCTGTGTTGAGTGTGATGGCATCTTCCTCATAGGCGTCAGGTGTAAATGAGAGACCATGGGAAACGCTGGCATCCCTGTCAGCTCACCACAATGTGCCTCCCTTCTTCCTCCTCTCTTCCTTAGGTGCATCATGTCACCCAATTATGTTCACTTTTGAGATCCCTAAACCCTTGGGGGTGTAGTAACGCAGGAAAAGAGGGGGAAGGGAATATTTGTTGAACAACTACTTTGTGCCAGGCCATATGCTTCTGGAGCCATCTTGTAATTATCTCTGGGGTGTTCTTCACAGGAGAAGTAAAATCTTTCTCTGAAAGCTCTTAGGTTTGGCCACTCATGTTCACATGTTTAGTCCACAAGAATGTTAAAGCAGGCCTTGAACTTAGTCCACATCTTGTATCCCAACTCCAGCCACATCCAAGATGGTGGAGATACAAGAGTGGCTTCATCTCATTCCTCTGCCTGAGAGGGGACATGCTTTGGATTCCCCCACTTGCTTTACTTTCCATGAGAGAGATGATTACCCAATTCATGGATAGGGAAGATGAGGCTCAGAGTGCTTATACAACTTGCCCAGGGTCAAGTGAATGGAGTTGAGTTTTGAACATCGGCCTTTCTAATTTCTAAGCCTGCATTTCTCTTTTGACCCAATCTTAGCTTTGGATTTTCCACAGACCTGTGTGTGAATGTCACAAGGTAATTTTGAATAAACTGAGATCATATTGGAAAATCAAGTCTAGAGAGAAGGCCTGTGTTCTTTAGATCTTTGTATTAACCAGCTCAGACTGCCATTACAAAATACCTTGGATTGGGTGACTAAAATGACAGATATTTATTTTTTTCACAGCTCTGCAGGCTGAAAAATCCAAGGTCAGGGTTCTGGCTAGGCTTGGTTCCTGGTAAAAGCTCTCTTCCTGGCTTGCAGACTCTCGCTGTGTGCTCACATGGAGGAGAGAGGGTTCAGGCTTCTCTTTCTCTTTTCCAAAGGGCACCAGTTTTATGGAATTAGGGCCCCATCCTTATGACCTCATTTAACCTTAGTCACCTCTTAAAGGCTCCATCTCCTATATAGTTGCAGGATGGTTTAGAGCTTCACATATGAGTTTTGGAGACATAAATATGCAGTCCATAACAATCTTTGTGCTGGGGATTCACAGAGTTGGACATGAGTTTAAATGATGGATTCTGATCACAGTCTTCTTAACAGTAATAAGGCCCAGCTACAAAAGGGGAGCATGTTAGAGAGTTGAAGAAAGTGTTTAGAAAAAGCTGGTCTTGTCTGAAGGACTATCCCCTGATTTAGACCACATATCTTGCCCCATTCATTTCTAACTCTGTTTTTATCTTCTTGGCTTGGTTTTCCCAACTTGTAACAAAAGTAGTTAACACTGTGTTGTTGCTGTTTAGTCGCCAAGTTGTCCGCTCTTTTGGACCCCATGGACTGTAGCCTACCAGGCTCTTGTGTCCATGGGCTTTCCTAGGCAAGAATACTGGAGTGAGCTGCCATTCCTTTTCCTAGGGGATCTTCCGGACCCAGGCATTACATCCGCATCTCTTGCATTGGCAGGCAGATTCTTTACCACTGAGCCACCTGGGAAGCCCCAGCCCTGTGTTAGATTATGCCAAGTGTGTGTGAATGTTAGCTCTTATTATTCTCCTGTCTTGCTATGGTAGTTATTAGTGCAATTGACAAACTATTTCTCGATGCCCTTGCCCCGTTCCTAGCATTTCTAGGACCCCTGATTTGCATGTAGTTGTATAACTTGATCTGGCCAATGAAATGGGAATGGAGGTGGTGGGATCACTTCGGGTGAAAACTTTAAGATCTAGCGCCTGAGTCAGCCACTCCACTTTTCCCTCTGTCACTCTAACCAGCAGAGCTCTGTTTAAGGGCTCCTTCATTAGACTGGGTCCTGGAGGGACGACAGTGTCGAACAGAGCTCCCAGCTGATCAGCCATGGACGAGAAGCATGAGCAAGAAATAAACCATATTGTTTTAAGCCCCCAGATTCTGGGGAAATTCATATTGTGGCATAATTTAGCTTTATCCTGACTGTTTCCTGCTTTGGACCCAACCCTCCGCACTGTCTACACCATCAGCTCTTGATTCATTTAGACCCTGGGGGTTCTGGGCTACCATCCCAGTTTGCAAAAGGGGACACCAAGACTCATAGTGATGAAAGCATATTGTAACTGGAGACACAACTAGGAAGTAAGTTTGGTTTTGAACCCAGATTTTTCCAACTTGGGAGCTCATGAGATTGCCACACTATGGGTATACTCTTCTCATTTCTTCTCAGGAGTCTGCTGGCATTTCGACCTCTGAGTCAGGGTCTGAGCTGCCAACTAATCAAAGACTATCAGCCATTAGGTTCAGGGGTCCACAAACTATGACCCCTGGGTCATATCTGGCCTGTTATTTGCATTTATAAATAAAGTTTTATTGGAACTTGATTATCTGCTGCTTTCTCACTCCAGCAGTGCAGTTGAATAGTTGTAACAGAGACCAACTATTTGGCCCACAAAGCCCAAAGTATTTGCTGACTCTTTAGAAAAGGTTTCGTGACCTTTAATCTAGGCAGACTATATTTGATTTGAAAAGTTAGGAAACTGAGACCAGAGCAGTGGATTATGCATTAAAATGGAAAATTATTTTCACGCAAAGCTGTGCATAACGAACCATTAGGCATAAGAAAATAATCTTCGGGGCCTATGTGCATAACCGTTCTAAAATTATATAGTTCCGACATACCATTCATTTCTCTCTGCATTAAAAACTGGCTATGTTTTTGCTTTTCTTAAAGAAAACTAAACTGATTTTTGATAACCCTAACCAAACAGAGATTAAATGAGAGAAAAAAGTCCATTTTTGAATTGGTTTGAAATTAAATGTTATGTTCGTTCTTACAATATGTCATAGATGGCATTGTCCCTGTTTTAGTTCATGCGACCTTATATCATGAGCATTTCCCACGTCATTAACATTTTACATGAATGTAATTACTGATGGTTGCACAATGTTCTGCTCTATAGAAGTGTTATAATTTATATAATCATTATAGTGTTTTTGTTTTTTTAGAAAGTTTTCCATTATACTGCATCTTTTTTTTTGTGTGTGTGTGTGTAAATCTCTGCCCACATTCCTGATTTTTTCTTGGCACAGATTCCTAGAAGTAGAATTCCTGGCCCAAGCATATGAATGTTTTAATGGTTTTGATTCATTCTATAAATTTCTTTTTTGAAAGAATTTTCCAGTTTATATTATACCTTGAGCTTTAGGTTGTTTGTCTTACTACAGTCCTTGAGTCATTGTATATTGCTATTGTTATGTCTTTCCAATGATGATATATACATATAGTATTTTATTTTCATTTCGTTCAGCATGTTTTAATCACCATTCAAGGTGGATTGTTTTCATATGATACTAGCTATTTATGTTTTATGTTCTGAAAATTCTCAATTCTCATTATTTGGCTTTTTATTAAGAACTCAAAATACTTTTTAGAACTTTCCTTGATCTATTTATCAAATCAGTTTTATTGATTACTTCTACTATCTTCATTTTTAATGGTTTTCTTCCTTGGTTGGACATGGCCCTTCCTGACCATAGCCCTGGCTCCTAACCCTCTCTGTCCCTTCACTCCCCTCTGAATGTGATATTTGCCATCCTCACTACCTGCATTTCCTTACCTCAGCCCTATTCTCCTGGGCTACCAACTTCCTTTGCCAACTGCAAAGAGTCTATAAATGTCAATGTTGTGATTGCTCAACCACGACCCTGTGTGTAGTCCCTTCAGCGTCACTTTTGACAGCCTTATTGCCTTGGCCTCCCATTGCTTCCGTCTTCCAAATTCTCAATAAATCCATCTCATGTTTAATAAGTGGGAGAACTTCTAGAGAGAGTCTCAAAAGTGGAGTCATTCAATGCATTTACTTGACACATATTCATTGTGCACCTACTGTGTTTCAGGCACTGTTGTGAATGTTTGGAATATGTCCATAAACAAAGACCACTATGCTCAGAGAGCTTTTAGCCTATGGTGAAGGCACACAGTGGTCAGTAAATTAAATGCGTCAACTAGTTACCAGTGTTGCAGAAAAGGAAACAGTGGACAAGAAGAAAGGTGATCAGGCTAGAGGGTGGTTGTGATTGTAAATGACTGGTCAGGTTAGCCTTCAATAAAAAGGTGAGATTTGAGTGAAGACTTAAACCAGGGAGGGGAATAGATGGGCAGTAGAAGAGCAATGCAAACAATCCAAAGCCCTCAGGTGGCCCAAAGGAGAGAGTGTACGTGGTGCGTTCAAAGAACAGCGAGCGGGGCGGTGGCTGGAGCAGAGCACTAACAAGGAGAGGCAGTAGGAGATGGCCCGAGCCCCGAGCCCAGCCCTAAGCAGACAGGTTAAGCCAGAGAGGCCAGGAAAGAGTGCTGGCCGTGTCGGGCCAGTCGAGGGACCGTGAGTGCTCCTCTGAGATGGGGGAGCCGACCACAGCCACAGCGTTGAGCAGAGGGGTGGCTTGTCTGACGCAGTCTGAAAGGCCTCTTCAGGTTGCTACAAGAAGCCTCAACGGAGGGGCGAAGGCAGAAGCCGTGCACCGTGCGCACTGCTGCAGCGAGGCTTCGGCTTGTTGCTGGGTGGCAGCGGTGGAGGTGGCGGCGGGTGCCGTGCTTGGTCGCTCCGTCGTGTCGCACTCTGCAACCCCATGGACTGTAGCCTGCCAGGCTGTGGAGGTGGGGAGAGGTGGTCAAATTCTAGACTTACTTTGACATTACGGCCAGCTGGATTGACTGCTGGACTAGATTTGAGGTCCTGGAGAAGAGGAGAGAGAAAAAAAAGGCTAACTGCAAGGTTTTGGCATTGAGCAGTTGGTAGGATGGGTTGCCATTACCCGAGAGGGGAGAGTTAGGAGAGGAGGAGGTGTGGGAGTTGAAGACTGGGGATTGCTTTTGGGCCTGCGGCATATGAGATGCCTAATTAGAATTCCAGGTGGAGATGCTGAACGGGTGACAGGATAGCAGGTTACAGGGGCGGGGTCTGAGCTAGAAATACAAAGTTGGGAGTTGCTAGGATATAGGTGGTATTTAAAGCCGTCAGCGTGCATGATATCCCAAGGGAGTTATTGCAGCTACAGGATGACCAGCTCCTCTACAAATTACTGTGCTCTGGTACCAGCTGGACTCTGAGTGGAGTGCAGATTGGTCATTCTTCTTCTTTCCCCTCAACTTACTAGCTCTGCGCTTTTCAATCTGAGTGATGACTCCTGCCAGAAGTCACATGAAGGTTATATGGCATCCCATGCTCTGTATCTTCCTTGACTTTATGATGCAAAAAACTCAGAAACATGTTTATCTTATACTTAGGTTTTATTGAATAGCATACTAGTGATTTTGTTTTTTAAAAGAGAAACCACCATCTTTAACAACAACAACAAAAAACTCATGCTTTTTCTGTGTTTCGTCTCGTCTATCTAATTTGATCAAAGCCAGAGGTATGTGTTCCCCAGCTTAGGTATACTATGGTAGAAAATGAGAGAAGTAACCTCATGAATTAAGAAGAAAGAAAGTCCAGAGTTAAAACACCTTCATTCATTTTTTAATTGGGATATAGTTTCTTTACAATGTTGTGGTAGTTTTTGCTGTACAATGAAGTAAATCAGCTATATGTATACATATATCCCCTCCCTCTTGGACCTTCATCTCACTTGGCTTTAGAACTTTTGACAATTTTTCACGTCACATCTTTCTCCCTTTGTGAAGTTTTCTAAAGCATGCAATATAGAATCTGAATGACTATTCCAAGGAAAGGATAAATGTGGTTTGGGCCATGGCAGCATTTTTATAATAAATATGTGGCCTCCTATGCTAATGATTTTGTATTCAGCCCTCCTAAGATGTGTGATTTTTTGATCCATTTGTTAAAAGTATAATTTTAGGTCTTTACATTTCATATAACTTGGTTTATCTTCATGGTTTTCGCAGTTGCACATGTATTAAAATTTTAGTCTCTCACACAGGATACACATGAGCGAAGCAGTGGGGAATCTGAGGGGCCCAGGAAACAATGGATCCAACTTAGAAGAGTGATGAAGGGAAGTCCTGGGTGTATTAAGCTATGTTCCTACTGCTGCTGCTGCTGCGAAGTCGCTTCAGTTGTGTCCAACTCTGTGCGACCCCATAGACAGCAGCCCACCAGGCTCCGCCGTCCCTGGGATTCTCCAGGCAAGAACACTGGAGTGGGTTGCCATTTCCTTCTCCAGTGCATGAAAGTGAAAAGTGAAAGTGAAGTCGCTCAGTCGTGTCCGACTCTTAGCGACCCCATGGACTGCAGCCTACCAGGCTCCTCCATCCATGGGATTTTCCAGGTAAGAGTACCCCATTCATTTAGACTGAAACAGAAGAGTGTCAGTCTTCAGAAAAGAGATATTTTGGGGAGAAAGTCTTCGATGCCCTCTTGAGACACTAGAAATACTTAAGGATTTGCTAAAGATGAATAGTTGGAGAATAGAAAGGCAACTTAAAATGCCACAAAAAACAAAAAGCTGTACAAACAGAGCAGTGCTATCACTGCACTTTACTTAGCTTGATTATCCCCTCTAAGGGGAAACCTGGACTGTTTTTAACCAAAGGGTCAAGGCTATGGTTTTCCCAGTGGTCATGTATGGATGTGAGAGTTGGACTGTGAAGAAGGCTGAGCACTGAAGAATTGATGCTTTTGAACTGTGGTGTTGGAGAAGACTCTTGAGAGTCCCTTGGACTGCAAGGAGATCCAACCAGTCCATCCTAAAGGAGATCAGCCCTGGGTGTTCTTTGGAGGGAATGATGCTGAAGCTGAAACTCCAGTACTTTGGCCACCTCATGCGAAGAGTTGACTCATTGGAAAAGACCCTGATGCTGGGAGAGATTGAGGGCAGGAGGAGAAGGGGATGACCAAAGATGAGATGGCTGGATGGCATCACTGACTCGATGGACGCGAGTCTGAGTGAACTCCGGGAGTTGGTGATGGACAGGGAGGCCTGGCGTGCTGCGATTCATGGGGTCTCAAAGAGTCGGACACGACTGAGTGACTGAACTGAACTGAACTGAAGACCCTTTTAAAAATTCTTGGGACTTCCCTGGTGGCTCAGATGGTAAGAATCTACCTACAGTGCAGGAGACCCAGGTTCAATCCCTGGGTCAGAAAGATCTAGAGAATAGAATGGCAACCCATTCCCATATTCTTGCCTGGAGACTCCCATGAACAAAGGAGCCTACTGGACTACATACATTTAAGAGTTCTTAAGCTAGTGGTTCTCAATCTGGGGCAGTGTTGCCCCAAAGAGACATTTGGCAGTAAGTGGGGAGTGCTCTTGGCTTGCAGTGGAGACCAGGTATGCTGCTAAACATCTTACAAAGCACAAGATAGTCCCCGCCTCGACCTGAACAAGGAAATACCCAGCCCAGAATATCAGCGATGCTGAGGTTGGGAAGCCCTGCCGTAAATGAAGAGCAAATGCAGAGAAAGGCAACAAATACAATTTGATTAGTATATTTTTACTCCAAATGGCAATTGAGATTTTTGGGTGACTATTTACTTTCTGATATGATTTAGCAGTGTTTTGACATAAAGGTAAAAACTATCCATTTATAGTAATCTGGGTAAAGCAACTACCCACTGATATCCTGTCAAGGTTCAGGTATTTATAAAGCATATTGGTCAATATAATGTATATCCTCTGTGTGAGGTAGATTGTGAGTACATACTGGTTGTTGGGGTCTGCATGTGTGTGTGGGGGTGTGTGTACATGTATGTATGCACTTGCTGGTTTTGATGGAAAGTATAAATTGGGTTTTGGAAAAAGATGCCCCAAACTACCTCCAACTGTAAGCCTTGACTTCTTCCTATTAAGATTTCCCTTGCAACTTGGCCTCTTTTAAACTCCTATCTGGTGCATTCTGTCTTCTAATCTAATACCTCTGCGTACATATCTAAACATGATCAGTGACAGTTTTCGCTGCGGGGTGAGGCTTTCTCTGACAAGGCCAGTGAGCGCTGATTTGAGCCCAGCCATTGTGAGTGACTTCAGCTGTCTCTTCAAGTGACATCCAGCTACTTGAGAAAGGAGTGATGACGAAAGTTCTTTGGGCAGAAAACTTTCGCTGACAAGAAGGTGACAGGTCCTTGCACAGCTGGTCTCTGATATGCCTTGGAAGGGGCCCATGGAGTGACTAATTTGAGCTGTGCAGTAGCTGGGAGGAAGTGTGGGGCCCATGCCTTCTTAGGGCTCGTAGAAATCTGTAAGACACAGTGGCAGTGGGTGCGGACTGGAGGGACCCCTTGTTGTGGGGGCAGCAGGCCAGGGAGCCCCGACTGTTTAGAACACGAGAAAACTGGAAATTTTCATGGTGAGTGGACGTCTGTGGTCTTTGCTTGCCCAGAAGCTGTTCTTCCTCCTCCTGATCACAGCACCTCATTTTCCCTTCAGCAAGTCACCCCATCTCTACTTTCATTTGGTTGGAACCAGCACTGGTTTCCTGGCTCCAGGGATTAGCGATTGACAGACCCGATCCTTTCATCATAGTGGTTGGTTCAGGGAAGGCTCAGTGACTCAAGACGATCCAAAGAGACTCAGTTCTGTGCCTTTGCCACAGCAGTTGGGAAGGAGGTGTTCTTCCTCCCTGAGGTCACCACACTGTGGATGGAAGCTTGGAACTTCTAGGAATCAGGATGTGGAGCAAGTCACCTAGAGAATGAACCAACTCAGAGAATAGAAAAGCTGAGAAATGGAGAGAAAGAGACATTCCAGAATCAGTGAAATTATTTGACTGCCTCATTCAGCTGTCTGAAAGGCCCTGTATCCTAGACTTTTCCATTGTACGAACAATGAGTTCTTGTTTTCCCCTTAGTGCACGTAAACGTTTGTTTCTCAACAGAAAGATTCCTGATTGCTACAAACAGCAACCATTTTTGAGTGCCTGCTCTGTGCCAGGTAGTGTATGTCCAGGAGGTTGTTTATCCTCACAATGACCTGTAGGGTTGGCACTGCAGATGTCCTCATTCTAGAGAGGAGATGAGCACAGACTTGGTGGCAGGAATGTAGGGTCTCACAGTTGTGGAGGCCAGAAGTCTGGGATCAAGGGGTTGGCAAGGCCGCACTCTCTCAAGTTCCCAGGGGAGAGTCCTCTGTGTCTTCCAGCTTCTGGTGACATCAGGTGCTGCTTGGCCCTGGAGACACATCACTGCAGTCTCTGCCTCTTCCTCATGTGGCCGTCTCCCTGTGTGTCTGTGCGTCTTGAATCTTCTCCACTTCTCTTATGAAGACAACTGGTGCTGGGTTTAGGGCCCATCCCAAGTCCAGGATGATCCCATCCTTAATTTAATCACAACTGCAACAACTTTTTTTCCTAAATAAGGTCACATTCATAGGTGGCAGGGGTTAGGACTTGGACGTGTTTTGGGAGCTACTAGTCAATCTACCATGACAGGTGTTTAGAGTCTGAATAAAGATGGGCTAGTGGGGGTGGAGATGAGAAAATCTATACTTGAACAATATCTAGAAGATAATTGAGATTAATGCATAGAATGATACAATGTCCAAGATTTTCTTTACAAAAATCCAAAAGTGGAAGGAAGAGAGTGGGTTATAAATTAAATAAAATTTCCCCAAGTCAGTAAATCACTGAAGTTGGGTGGGTATATGGAGATTATTATACTACCCTCTTTACTTTTGTATATATTTGAAAGTTTCCAAAATAAAAACATTTCAAAAGATAATCAAGAATATTCCATTTATTTATGTTAATTACTTATTAGTTAAATTTCAGTTTTGGTTAAGTCCGCACTATATACCTGGGATTTGCTGAGTCCCTTGTTGGTGGGTCATGGAGTAGTTACAGATGTGCTTGTTTTTCCAGTGATATGACACTCTTGTATCACCTGACAAATAGGCCTAAAGATTTACTGTATGTGGAAACACGCCCATGTGTGAAAAGATTTGTGTCTTAGGATAAATAAAGCTTTCATCACAGGTGAGGGGGAGATTCATGTTACCTTGTCCAAACCCAGAGTCAAAACCTACGACTACCCAGCGTCCTGCTTCAAGGAAGCAGCTTTTTTCCTTAAACATCCCAGTGTCGCCTTAAAGGTAGGAATGAGTGACAGTGATCACGACTCTGTAAATTAACTGTCACAAGGAAAGGTGAGCCTATCTAGCCACCAAAAACACCACAATATTTTAATTGTCTTGTCTCCATAGCACAGGTTAGTTATCAAAGTGGAGTAAGGGGAGAACGCAATGAACTGTTAAATGCAAACTAGACATCTGGGTGAATGTGATTCTGTAGTTTAATCCACGTGCTTTTTTCAGATCCTTCCTCGTTTCTTTGCAAAGCATGGTATAAAAATGATGTCAGAAGAATGGTTCGCTGAGTTGTTTAAAAGCCTGCAAACATCATTTACAAGGTGTGTTGCTGACAGTTAAAAATGCCGTATCTATTATTCATGGTGTCCCCCCTTGACAGAGAAGATGTCGCTTGAACTTGGCGACTGTAAATGAACAAGGAGGGAAGTAATGGAATCTGTGATGTTACCTGTGCTCAGTTGCTTCTGGGGACTGTTTTGGAAGCTCAATACTGAAATTCTCCTAGGAGGGACAACCAGCTTGGGGATGTCTGAGTCTGGCAGGAGCACCGCTTTAATGACGTTTCCTCGTACCTCCAATTGTTTGTCTCAGTCCCTGCGCTCTAATTGTTGTCATTTGGTCTGGTACCTGCAGGCTGCAGGGTTTAGCACACACTTTGTGCTCAGCTGGTAAAGAATCCACCTGCAATGTGGGAGACCTGGGTTCAATCCCTGGCTTGGAAAGATCCCCTGGAGAAGGGAAAGGCTACCCACTCCAGTATTCTGGCCTGGAGAATCCCATGAACTGTACAGTCCATGGGGTTGCAAAGGGTTGGACACAACTAAGCGACTTTCACCCTGCACTCTGGGAGACAGTGAAGTACAGGGGAGCCTGGCGTGTTGTGGTCCATGGGGTCCCAAAGAGTTGGACATGACCTAACGCCCGCATGACAGCAACCCTGCACTGAAGTCCCAGCTCTGTCAATGGCTAATCTGAAAGCCTGAATCTAGCAGCTCAGCCCATCTAAGGAGCAGTTTTCCCCCCTTTTTTTAAAAGTGACCATGTTTCATAAAGCTGTTGCGAGAATTCAGTGGTGTAATGCCTGAGGTACACTGAGCACAGTGTTTGCCTATGTGAATCACTCAGTGAATGTTAGGTGTTACAGAGGGAAGAAAATCAAATCCAAATCCAGGTGCTTAAGTGTGCTTTTCAGGCCTGTGGCAGGATCACCACTAGGGAGCTTGTGAGAAATACAGGTTCTTGGGCCCCACCCTGGACCCGCTGAATGAACGTCTGCACTCTGCGTGGACCCCCCGGGTGATTCATATGTGCATTAAAGACACGAAGCTCTGAACACACTCCTGTTACAGGACTCGGCGACGGAGGCTTTCCCTGTTGCCCTGGGGCTGGAAACACAGGTGCTGAGGAGTCCCTCCATCAGGACACGCTGTGGACGCTGGCCTCACCCCAGCTCGCTGAGGGTCTGTGTGGCTGACTCTCCCACCGTCTGGCGGTCGGTGGAGGGTTATCAGTCAGGAGTGTCTGGCTGTGGTACAGCAGACTTAAACATTTTTCATTTTGCTTCCCCTAAAGCCAGGTAAGGTGTTACCTTCAGGCACATCACTCTCCAAGGCTGGGGATACTTTCAAGAGGCAGAAGGAGATGTGTCATACCCACTGGGCGGTGGCAGGGTTCAGGCCAGCCCGGTGGGGTCATCTGACCAGCATGGAGTGCGGGAGAGATTGGCAGATGCCTGCTGCCTCTGGAAGTGGGTCTGGACATAGGAGGTAGAAGCTGATGCTTCTTCTGGAGGTTTCTGAGGACAGGAAGGGCCTGAGAAGAGAGCTGAGGACACTGCCATCACAGTGCCCGGGAAGGGGTTGGTGCTTCCTCGGCTCCATGTGAAAGGGCGTGGGGTTAGAGGAGTGGGCCCTGCGGTATTGCCGCTCTGGGGTAGGCGAGCCCGGGCTGGCAGCATCAGTGCGGCTGAACAGGAGCAGACGCTGCCTGTTGGGGGAGGGTCCTTGAAGACGGGTGGGGGCCAGGATGACGTTTTCCCCTGCCCGCAGCACCGTGGCTCCTCTCTGCAGAGACCGCTGTGTCGACAAGGCACTTGGCAGTGGACAGGACCCTCAGCCAACATCAAAATGGCTATACTCCTTCCCCACTGTCAGAGAAGCAACTGTTTCCCCCTTGTCCTAGGTTCTGGGGAGGGGTTACCTCAGAACCAGCCTGGGTTTCCATCCCTCAAGTGCTGGGAAGAGGGGTGAAAAGGAAAGTTCCCGGGGCTCAAGCCCAGCTGGGCATGAGGAAGGAGAGGGGTTTCAAAGCAGGTGTGAGTTTGCAGTTTCCAGGGCTGGACTTTGCATAGCTTTTAATAAGTGAGTGTGACCATGGCATTTTGGAATCTACCCAAAATTTAGCCAAGCAGATAGAAAATCACACCACAGTCCGAGGCAGTGACTGGAGAAAAGGCTGTAACATTTCTGAATTACATTTCTCTATGTTGTCCCACTCTGAGCTCCAGACATAGGTTCCTTAGTCTTTTGGGTGTTTAACATCCACAGTTTGGGCCATCTGTCAGCAATCTTTGCTTTCATGATTTCCAGTAACTTTCAGTTTTGCTCAAGGCTGGAGTTGAAGCCCTTGATTGCCACTGAAACCAGGGTGTGGGCACAGCCCACTCAGCAGCCTGCCCTTCTTAACCCTGCTTGGGCAGAGTCTGCTTGTTTTCACGTGCGTGCTTTGCTGTGTTGTTTGCTTGGAAACGGTACTAAGTCACTTTAGTCATGTCTGACCCTTTGAGACCCCACGGACTGTAGCCCTCTGTCAAGGGGTTCACCAGGCAAGAATTCTGGAGTGGGTTGCCAGTTCCTTCTCCGGGAGATCTTCCTGACCCAGGGATCGAACCCACGTCTCTTTAAGTCTCCTGCATTGGCAAGCGGGTTCTTTACCACTAGCGCCACCTGGGAAGCTCTTGCTTGGAAACACTGACACTGAAGAGAAGACAGCTGCCCACTGAGGTAACAGTGGGCTGGTGGAGACATCCAAGAAAAGCGCTTTTCAGAGCTGGAGAGCATACGGAGAGAGGGCTGCCCGCGCTGGTGAAAGCTTCAGTTGACGCTGAGCACATTTTGGTTGGAAGCTCTGGGTAGAGGTGAAGGGGCGGGTTGGACAGTCCGTGCCTCCTCTCCTCAGGGCTGAGTGTACCTTCAGCACACCAGACTCTGCTTGTGGTCTAATCACTACCTCAGAGAGCTGAAAAGACTGTGGCCTTGATTGTATCCCAGGGTACGGCCCAAAACAACGGCAGGGAGCATTTGGGCTCTGGAAATTCACTGGAGCAGTAGGCTGCCTTACGAAGGCAGAGAGTTTCTGTCGCGTGAATCAGGAAGTTTCCGTGTTTTGAGAGCTGTCAGGACCTGTGTTGTGATCGACATCTCCTTATCCAGTGTTCCCGATGCTACACCTGTAGGTGATAAACCCAGGACACTGGCAATAGTGTTGAGATAGAAGGGTGAGCCCTGCTAGAGGGTTAAAGTCAGCGCGTAATGGACCAGAAGGGAAATCTGCAAAGTCGTTGTTACCTTAGTCACAGTAAAATAATGGCTAAGATGACTGGTTACTTGCTACATGCCAGGCACTTTGCTGATCCACTCCTTGTCCGCCCATCCCCCCACCCACCCATCCGTCCCTTCATGCGTCTGTCCATTTACTCCTCATCTTCTTAAATCCCCTGTGGGGTTGGTGTCACCCTCTGGGTTTTATGGCTACGGTGTGAATCCCAAGTCCACAGGTTTGATCTGTAACCTGAGAATATTCAATGTCCAAAGGTAAAATGTGCTTCCAGGGCTGAAGCCAGTCATTCCTGAGAGCATGGAAAAGGACAGACAAGAAGCAGAGTCCCGGAGGGCAAGGCCTGCCCAGTCTCAGATTTATCCAGAGGAAGAGGATTCTTGCCCAAGTGTTCTCCAGCTTCCTGATATCCTGGTCACGCTGACCCTTTCACAGGGGAGGTCATCTACTTCAGGAACTCCTCTTTGCTGTCACTTCTGTGGATGTCAGTTTGGGACAGGAAATAGGTTTTATTTGCATCTCAACGAAACCTCATTAGGAAAGTATAGTCTGTAATGTGTGGATAAGAGAGATCATGAATACATGTGTGCATGTGTAAAGTAGATCACGTGTGACATAGTTGATCATACCTGGCATAGATCTATGAATATAATTTGTGTATGTTATGGTTTACGTCTTCCTCTCTTCTGAATTTTGTACACACACATCCGCACTCATCGTTTGAGATCACCTGAGGCACTGGAGTGGGTGGAGGGCCAAGGCTTTCTCTGTGCTGGGAACCAATATCTGTCGTGTCCCTGCTTTGCACCAGTTCCCTCTGGTATGTGGTAGAGCCAGCATTTGGACCCAACTCTGGCCACTTTGAAATTCAGGGCTCCTCCAGGTGAGAGCGGGAGGAGCTGTATTTCCTGCTCTTTCTTTGGAATACCTGGCAGTCGAGCAATCTTGTCTGTAGCTGAGCATCAAGTAGACATTTGCTCTCTTTAACTTACGCACAACCCAGAAAAGCAGCTGGGAGCAGTGGCATGGGGGCCAGGAGCCCCGTCCCGGGTCTGGGCCCTTCCTCACGGTCCAGTCACTGAAGAGCAACCGCCTCGGCCCTGCGCCTCACGGCTCTGAGCTGGATGTGGAGTGATGAGAGCCGAGGTGTCTGCAGTCCTGAGATGTAAATAAGTCCACAGAGATCAATCTCAGCTGTGGAGGTGCGATTCCACTTCACTCTGTGCTCCTCAGAGGCTTCGAGCAGCAGCAATCGGAGCCTTTGCCCAGGAGGGTGGTCTGAGTCCATCTCACTGAGCTGGGTTTCCGGGGCACCAGCTGGAGATACGGCTGAGCCAGGCTGGACCTCAGGTTAGGAGCAGGGGCTCATGTCCTGACTTTGGCCAAGGGCAAAGTTTCAGAGGTAAGAGATTATTTTAGGAAATGCTATCAAGTATGTATTCCTGTTTTTTTTTTTTTTTCTGTCTGTCTTGGTTTTTGTTATTGTAAGTCTTTTTCAAAACCTACAACCATGTCTTCAAAGTAGGTGATTAGGACATTACAGTGATTAATTTTGTTTCTCCAACAGCAGATTCACATCATGCCTGTGTAGTTTCTTCTTTCCTTGCAAACCCCTCCTCCCTTAGAATGCACCCACAGTGGTGAGCAGTGGTTCCCCAGGGGCTTGAACACTGCCTGCCACACCCAGGGCGATGACAGTGGAGCTGAGGTTGCCTCTGAGTTCACCCTGCACGTGTTTAAAGTCGACTGCTTAGAAAAATGGAGCATTCATTTTTCCAGTCCAGGAATGCTTCTTGCTTTGGGTGGGAATTCTCTTTCCTTCGTGCACAAGGGCTTCATCCATCACTGCGCTTCCTTGTCCAATTTCATTAACCTGAGCTTGTGTTCATCTTGTGGCGGCTTAATAACCTTTATTTGTGGAATCCCTCAAAGAAAGCCTTGGTTATAAATCCCACGTCACAGAAATGAAGGCATAAATGCCAATCTGTGTCACTGCAT
The DNA here is from genome assembly GCA_006410675.1 of Oreotragus oreotragus. Lineage (NCBI taxonomy): Eukaryota > Metazoa > Chordata > Mammalia > Artiodactyla > Bovidae > Oreotragus > Oreotragus oreotragus. The sequence goes on along the minus strand of SJYX01024247.1, from coordinate 139,270 downwards.
AATATTTATTATTTTAATTAAAGAAAATGGATAGTGACATTTATTAGGTCACACGTTACTTGTTAATGGCAACAAATGACAAAAAAAATTACTGATTTTATGAGCAAATCTTGGAACGTTCTTCAGTGATTATTCTGTTACGCTCTCAACGTGAGTGGTGCTAACAATGCATTGGGCACATTTTTGGAAGCTCATGCTGATTTTTGGTGAGACACACTTCCTGTAGGGCTAAGTATTGGCTTAACTGAGATGCGAAGTCAGAGCTGACTGTGAACTCAGTTTCCCGCCCCCTAACCCCCAGGTCTTTCAGCATGTACTTTGACTTCCTGAGATAATTGTGTGTGTGTGTAGGTTACTTCCAAAGCAGAATGAACATAGTTGTGAGAAACAAGGATGTTTATCACAGTGTTGTTCTGCGTTGTGTATCACAGAATACATAGCACCCATTCAGACCGGAGACAAGAGAAAAAGAGTGATATGCAGTAAAACAGTCCAAAGGCTAGGGACTTACAGGGTCTTTAAACATGTATTATTTCATTTAATGTTCACCCTCCTGCTGTGAGAAACGTACTCGCCTATCTCCATCTGTTTATTTATTCACTCAGTCAGTATACCTCATCGGGATTAGTTACTTTAGGGCAGAGTTTATGGATGAGAAAACAGACACAGTTGTTCAGTAACTTGCACGTGGCGCCCCAGCCTGGACCTGACAAATTGGCACGTGAAGCTTTCATTTGTTTGGCTGCAAAACCTGTGATTTTATTAATATCCTGCTCTGTGCCCGAAGCAGTGTCCTCTGACCACAGGGATTTTGGCGACGACAGTGGAGCAACTGAAGCTGGGGAGCTCTGAGGAGCTCACCGTGGCTGAAGTTGGTTTCAGTTGGTTGGGGTATCTGTGAAGTTAGGTTTCGCAGGGTTTATTCTCCTTTGATTATTGTATGACTCGTTTCCTGAGTGAACAGGTTAAGGAACACTGCTGGAAGTTTAAGAAACTGATCTCTTTCACAAAGGTTGTTAGCTTGTTTATAGTCATGACTGGTTGTGGTCTTTGTTTTGATGTATATTTTGTTTTCATCCCACTGATGACTAAACATTAAAATAAAAAGATTGTGTTGTTTTCACTTTAGTATGCTGGTAGATTTTTATCCCTTGAGTCCAGTGACAGCAAGAATAATTTTGTTCTAAACACAGAGTCCACATTTACAAGGTGGGCTTAAAGATAAAGCCACACGAGGAAAGAGAGAGAAACGGGTGTTTATTGAATACATACTTTGTGTTAGCCATTATCCTAAACACTTTCCACATGTTCTAGCATTTAATCTTTTAAGATATACTCTATTATTTTCCCACTTTATAAATGAGATAACCAAGGCTGAGAATCTTCCCACTATACAACCCAAGTGCAATGGTTGATGTGTATTCCCACGAAGGCTCTGATCCTAGGGCACTCACTGCCTGACCTTTGCAAAAAATTCTGAGGAATAACTTATATATAAACGTGTATCTTAAGTGTGTGGTTCAACAAGTTGTGACAAGTGTATACACCCATATAGCTGACACCTCAATCAAAATATGACATTTTTTAATGTCACTGCAGAAAGTTCCCTCATGCCCCCTTCTAGCCAAACCCACCAGCCACAGGCATCCACTTCCGGATTTCTTCACCATAGATTCCTCTTCCTTTTTCTAGGACTTCATATGCATGGAATTGTATGGTGCACTATTTCATTTTTGGCTTCTTTCATTCAGCATGTTTTTTTAAAGATTCATCCATGTTGTATGTATCAATAGTTCATATTTTGTTACTGATAGTGTTACATTATATGGGATGCTACTGTTTATTTATTAATTTTCCTATTAATGGATATTTGAATCCTTTCCAGTTTGGGGAGGTTATGAGTAAAGTTGCTATGAACATTTTTTCACAGGTCCTTGTGCAAATGTGTGTTTTCATTTCTCTTGGGTGAAGAGCTAGGGTTGGGATCACTTGGTCATAGGATAGGGAGATGTTTAATGTTATAAAAAACTGTCAAACTGTTTACCAAAGTGACTGTATCATTTTATGCTCTCACTAGAAGTATGTGAGAGTTCTGGTTGCTCCATGTTTGCCAAATTTTGCATGTCAGGTTTTAAAATTCGGATCATTCTAGTGGTTTGTTGATGCCTCATTTTTTTGCTTAATTTGTGTTGCCATGATAATTAGTGAGGTTGGGCACTTTCCCTGTGGGCTTTAGGGCATTTGAATATCTTCTTTTTAGGAGCTCCTACTCAAATCTTTTTGCCAGTTTTCAAGTTTTAAAAAATATGATTGATCATGTAAATATTATTGATTTGTAAGAGCTGTTTACAATTTGAAGGAAAATTGATATCTTAATAATGATGATTTTTCAAGCCCATGAATAGAATATATCCCCCCAATTGTTAGGAACTTCGTTAGTTTCTCTTAGCAACATTCTGTAGTTTTCAGGGTCTGAATCTTGCATACATGTTAAATTTGTTGTTGTTGTTTAGTTGCTAAATCATGTCTGACTCTTTTGTGACTCCATGGACTGTAGCCCACCAGGCTCCTTGTCCATGGGATTTCCCAGGCGAGAATGTTGGAGTGGGTTCCTTTTCTAGGGGATCCTCCTGACCCAGCGATCGAACCAATGTTTCCTGTACTGGCAAGTGGGTTTTTTACCACTGAGCCATCAGCGAAGCCCCGTGTTAAATTTATCCTTGTATATTTTTGGTGCTATTGTAAATGGTATAAAGTTTTTATCTTGTAACTGTTCATTACTGGTATGTTGGAATGGATTTTTGTGTATTTACATTGTGCCCTATGATCTTATTAATTCTAGAACTTATTTTGCAGATTCCTTAAGATTTTCTATTATACATAATTATGTCATCAGAAAGTAAAGATATTCTTCTTTTAAATCTGTATACCTTTTATTTCTTATTTCTGCCTTATTGCTCTGGCTAGGACTTTCTGTTAAATATTAAGTAAAAGTAGTGAAAGCAGAAATCCTTGTCTTATTTCTCATCCTTGGGGAAAATTTAATTTTCTCTTAAGAATGATTTTAATTGCAGCTTTTAAAAAATTAATGCTTTTTATTAGATTAAGAGATTTCTTTTTGTTCCTAGTTTACTGAGAGTTTTTTTAAAAATTATGAATGGGAATTTTGAACTTTGTCACAAGTTTTTCTGAATCCATTGAGATGACTGATTATAGCATATTTTTCTTTTTACTGTTGATGTGATCAATTACATTGATTTATTTTCTAATATTGGACCAATCTTGCATATTATTGGTAAAGAGTATTTTTGTTGTGATATATTATCTTTTAATAAATCGCTGAATCTGATTGCAAGTATTCTGCCTAGGATTTTTATGTCTACTTCAGTGACATACATTGAGTTGGTCTGGAATTTCCTTCCTTCCTTTCTTTCTTCCCTCCCTCCCTTCTTTTTTTCCTTCCTTCCTTTTTTCTTTTTTCCTTTTTGTATCTGGGTTATAGTACCTTCATAAAATGAGTTGTCAAGTATCCCCTCTTCCTCTATTTCCTGAGTTTGTGTAAGATTGATAATATTTATTCCTTAAACAGATGATAGAATTTATCACCTAGACCACCTAGGCCTAGGCCTGGAATATTCTTTGAGGAAAATTCCATAAAGAAACTTTTAAATTATGAATGCATTTTTAAACAGATGTAGCACTATTAAAGTTTTCCATTACTTCCTGTGAAATTCTGGTGATTTATGTCTTTCAAGGAATCTGTCTACTTCATCCATGATAAATTTATTGTGATACATTTTTCATAACAGTCTGTTATTATCATTTTAATGTCTGTAATGATATAGTCTCTTTCATTATTGATATTGATAATTTATGTTTTTCCTTTTTCTTGTCAGATTTGCTAATAATGCTCAACTTTAAAGCTATTTTTAAAGAGCCTACTTTTGGTAGGTCTTGTTGATTTTTCACTATAGCTTGATTTTTTAATTTCATTGATTTCTCCTCTTTATTATCGTCTCTCTTATTATATATCTTTTATATATCGTCCCTTTTTAGTTACTTGATTTAAACTTGTTCCTTTTTTCCAGCTTCTTCCTAGTGTTAGATCATTGATTTTACACTATATGGTTTTCTAATATAAATTTTTGAAGCTGTAAATTTCTGAGCACTACTCACGTTTTGTGCCTTACTCACATTTTGATACATTTTTTTCCCCATTGTTGTTCAGGTAAAACTATTTTCTTATTTCTCTAGTATTTTTTTTTCCTTCGAACCATGGATTGTTTAGAATCATGTTGTATATTTTAAAAAAATATTTGGAGTATTTTATAGATTTTTTTCTTATCGATTTCTTATTCAATCCCGTTGTTTCACACTGACTTCTATCTGTGTTTTTTTCATAATATCTAAATTCTCTTAGTCCTTTAAGTCCTTACAAAGGTTGATGTAGTAAATAATGCTGCAGTAAATATCTTTATATGTGTATGTGACTATTTTTGTCTTCACTGTTTGCTAAGACATATTATCAGAAGTAAAATTATGGACTTACAGGGTATGCAATTTTTAAAATGGTCTTTTCTTTTTAAAATTTTTGCCCAGTTGTCTTTCGTGTAGCTGCTACTCTTGCCCCATCTCTGTGAACAGGATTTCTGTTTTCCTGGCGTTTTCCTGCAGAGATTCCTGTCTGCATGGAATACAAAGCACCAATGCCTCCTGAAGTTGTATAGTATGACTGCTTTGAGGAACAACCTAAGTTTTAAAAACCTAGATTCCACAAGAGGTAAACAGCCTCTCCCATTTCCTGTCTCCAAAATACACTTTTATTTTCAAATTTTGTTGTTGCTCAGTCACTAAGTTGTGCCCGGCTCCTTGTGACCCCCTGGACTGTAGCCTGCCAGGCTCCCCTGTCCATGGGACTCTCCAGGCAAGAACACTGGAGTGGGTTGCCATTCCCTTCTCAAACTTTAGGGCTGTGGGAGTAATTGCTGCTCAAAAATTCTGGCCACATTCTAGCATCTATCCCACTTTTTTTTTAAATGAAGAATTTCAGTCTTTAAGAAATTTCACATTTCCATAGAAGGGCCCTAAAAATCACTTTATTGGCACACCTGATTTCTTGGTATCTTCCTAGGGTTTTTGCGCAATCAGGAGGCTCACTAGAGACTCACAGATTGTATAACATTTCCTTTGTTTCCAAACATCTTGCTTAGAATGCTAAATCCACCCAGGGCCCTGAAATCAGGCTATAGGGTTTATTTACTATCAATATCTTCACAGCTTAGTGGAATCCCCAAACCTCTGAGAACCCATATCCTCCCCCAAGTTCCAATTGTCTCTAATAGAGTCATTACATTTATAGTAAACTTATCATCTCACTCCTATTCTAGGGCTAATAATTAGTCTATAGTGCAGATATACATAGTGCTGGGATTTATAGTGATGACAAAGAAGTCTCTAAGATGTACGCCTGTTTCACAGGGGCTTATGCAGCTTGTGGGTGTAAACAAGAGTTCATTAACCCTAAAAACTTCACATTGTAATCGCCTCTGTATTCAAGTGTACTCGGCTTTTGCATCCATGTGATTAACTTGTACTGACTGATTGGTCTTGGTGAGGCTCACTGCTGTTTCTGCCAGATGCAGCTGAACCTGCTGCCTCTAAGGCCAGTCCAGGTTTAAAAAGAGAATTAGACTTTCCCTCTCAGTGGGTGGAGTAGTAAATACTGCCATGTTTAATTTTCCACAAAATGAAAACAAAACAAAACAAAAAACTATTGAATCAGCCTGGGATCAGTCAGGAAAACAGAGCCTCCACATATATTATGGGAAAAAGAAGTTTATTGTAAGAACCTGTCTTTCACGAGTGTGGGAGAAGTCTAGGTGTGATGGTTTGGAAGCCAGACGATCAGTGATGCAGTCACTGGTGACTGAGGCTTGACACTCAGTCACACGGAGGAGTCGCAGGCCCTGGGGAAAGGGGGAGCCAGGCACATAGTGGCATCCTGCGCCTGGGAGCACACAGAGGGGTCTGTGGAGCTGCCACAGCTGGCTGTCAGAGCCCCTGGCAGTGGTTTCTGCCTCACCGCCACCTTCTCGATTTCACATGAGTTCCTGTCATGGGAAAACCCTCACCTGCACCCATATGGGCAAGGAGTTCCCAGATGCTCTTCCTCTGAATGCTTGGCACTGCCCAGGAGCTCTGTGAGGACTGCTACGTGTCCCGTGTCAACACTTACTGGTGCTCTCTGGAGACCTTGCACTATGCTGTGACAGGAAACTATAAAATCAGATAAACTGTAGGAAAAAAAAAAAAACCATAATGACCTGTCTAGTCCTCAGCCCAGAGACACGCAGGCCCTAGGACAGACAGAGTCTGCGTGTGATCCGGCCTGCTGGCAAGATGCTTCTGTGCTGAATATTATCCCTCTGTGGAGCCCGAGAGTGGGTTAGTCATGTGGCTTTCCATTCTAGGTGGAGAGATTCAGTTGCTTTAACATGTATCCTTTTAAAACGCAAATACCCTTGAAACCATTACATGGTCTCTGACTTTAGTGTAAACTCATCCTGTTGACACTGCTTGCTGACATAAAAGTCCTCATGTAAGCAGAGTTAGTGTTAGCCAGGGTGTGATGGATCTACAGCAAGACTCACTGAGCATCCTGTCAAGGGCTTATAATGTACGTACTAGGGCCTCTGACCAGAAGAAGCGTCGGATCACTAGGGGCATCAGACCTGGGGCCCATGGGCCGTGAAAGGGCAGTGCACAGGCACCACCCTGCGGGGCTGAGAGGCAATGGGGAGAGAGCTCTCAGGAGAGAGGGAGGGAAGAAGATGCGCACGTCACTAATGGATGACACTGTTCTTAGAAAGCTGCCCCAGACGACCCACGTGTGTTCAGAAAAAGCCTAAACATCGAGGAGAGAAGGGCACACTCTTGGGTCCATTTGATGACTTGAACTGAGCTAAGGTGGCAGCCAAATTGTTACATGGCATGAATTTTTGGTGATCCGTTGACAGATTGTAGAACTAGGTAGAGCGATATCCAGTGGAGATACTGTGCTGTGCTGAGCCACTTCGATCGTGTCCGACTCTTTGCCACCCTATGGACTGTAGCCCGCTAGGCTCNTTTTTGGTGATCCGTTGACAGATTGTAGAACTAGGTAGAGCGATATCCAGTGGAGATACTGTGCTGTGCTGAGCCACTTCGATCGTGTCCGACTCTTTGCCACCCTATGGACTGTAGCCCGCTAGGCTCCTCTGTCTGTGGGGTTCCCCAGGCAAGAACACTGGAGTCGGTTGCCATGCTCTCTTCCAGGGGATCTTCCTGACCCAGGGGTGGAACCCGTGTCTCTTACGTCTCCTGCATTGGCAGGTGGGTTCTTTACCAGTAGCACACCTGGGAAGCCCCGACTCAGATGCTACCTGACTGGCAAAGCCATCTGTGATCACCCCAGCCCTGGTTAACACAAAAATCAACTCCAGGCCCACTGGAAGGGGATGCTAGAGTCCAGACACACTTTCTATCTCCTCTTCTCTATAGAGGACCCAAATGCTGTGAGTTTGCCTTGCACAGCAGAAGCCAAACAGCTGTGATGTCTAAGCAGCCTGTAGCAGCCTATCGTGTGACGGACAGCTACCAGGGAAACTTTTCCCTCTCCCTGAGGATATCACCAGACAGCTAGCCTCATTTATCTTTTCTCTCCATCACTTTGATCAAAGCCTCTCATTGTTCGTTGATTTAGCATTTTAAGTCTTACCTTGTATACTGGAGTTCCCTTTTATTTACTTTTACCTGTCTAAACAAGTAATGGCAGAGTTCCCTCTTGTGTTTTTTAGCAGATAAGAAAACTTGGCAGTCATTAGCATAATCTTAATAGCCATTATCACCATCACGATGCTAATATCTATTGAGAATTATGCCCAAGGACCTTTTACGTGCTTAATGTGTTTTATCTAATTCTCAAAAGAGTTCTAGAGTTTGTAGCTGTTATTATGGGTCTACTTACTTGATCAGGGTCACACCTCAGAAGCAAATTCTTATTTGGAATTCTGAACTGAAGACTGACTAAGTCTTGTTTTATTGCCTGATAACTTGCTCAACTTCTCAGAAACTAAGTAATTTCAGTAACCATGGGAGAGAAGTTAACAATTTCCTTATTTTTCTGTTGCTTTTGAAGAATCTATAGGTACTAGCTTTGTTCTTTTGACTTATATTTCATTTTTAACTCTTAAAAGAAAAAAATATGCAAATTTTTATTTATCATTACATATTTTCAGTATTTCTTTGATTTTATTCTAACTTAGTTTTCAACAATATAGATCCTTCTATGTATGCATGCTTCTGAGAGTGATACTATAAATCATTCTTATTAAATTTAAGTTCATCTTCATACCCAACTCTAAAATCTTTAGTAGAAATCTGGTTTTCATAATCTAGCCTAGAGTAGATTGGAGACATGTTTCACAGATCTGTAACTCTTTACACGGGATCTTAGACTAAAAAGGACAGGTTGGGGATGAAAAGAGAAAAGATAGTTAAGGTGGACAGCAGAGCTGTGGAGAAAAGCTTTGTGAAAAAGCCCTAGGGACAAAGGGAAGCAGAGGTCAAAGTTAAGTACTCTGGGCTTTCAGTGGTGTTTCCACCTCTGAAAATGGTGACGGGTTCAGACTTGAGTTGAGGGGTGTGATAGAACCTGGAATATAAGATAGGAGAAGGCTAAGTTTGTGTGATTAATTTAGGTCTTGAGAAATATGTTCTTGGGGATATGAGGAGAGGCTCATTGATAATTTTCCCATGTAAAGCATCCGTAGCACCTCAGTGGGACAGACTGAAGATGCATTCCTTGTCTTTCCCTCAGCTCAGGTCTCTGTCCATCGTGGAAAACCAGCTTTCAGTGCCAGCACATGCATTGCTTTGTGTTTTGGTTCCAACTGTCTGCAGCTCAATCTTTTTGTAATGAAAGAAATAGAAGTTCAGGGTCAGCTCATCTAGCTGGTTTAGAGAAAGGCCGTCTCCTGAGACACAGTGCTGCAGATTCCATTAGCATTTTCACATTTTCATGCATTGTGTACCGTTTAAAAACAATTTTCTTTTTTAAAAAATTGAAGTAGAGTTGGTTTACAGTGTTTCAGGTATGCAATAAAGTGATTCAGTTATATATTTATATGAGCAGTTGTTTGTGCATTCATTTTCAGGTTCTTTTCCATTATAGGTTATTATTAATATAACATGTTGAATATAGTTCCCTGTGCTTTACAGGTAGGACCTTGTTGTTCATCTTTTTTATATATAATAGTATGTATCTGTTCATCTCAAATCCTTAATTTATCTCTCCTCTCCTTTCCCCTTTGGTAACCAAAAGTTTGTTTCCTGTGTCTGTGAATATATTTCTCTTTTGTAAATAACTTCATTTTTATCATATTTTTAAGATTCTACGTAGAAATGATATCATATGATATTTGCCTTTCTCTGACTGATTTAGTGTGGTGACCCCTAGGTCCATTTATGTTGTCACAAATGGCATTGTTTCATTTTTTTAAACGGCTGAGTAATATTCTACTGTGTACTGATGGACATTTAAGTTGCTTCCAAGTTTGTAAATGGTGTTGCTATGAACATTGGGGTATATGGATCTTTTTGAATTAGAGTTTTCATCTTTTCTGGATATATGTCCAGGAATGGGATTGCTGGATCATATGGTAGCTCTATTTTTCCTTTAAGCAACCTCCATATTGTTTTCCATAGTGGTTGTACCAATTTACATTCCCACCAACAGTGTAGAAAGGTTCATTTCCTCATTGTAGACCATTTTTTCCTGGTAGTTTTCTCCTTTTTAGTCTCTTTGTTTTCAAATTGTCTTCTTGTAAGGAATTCTGAAAGAGATGGGAATACCAGACTACCTGACCTGCCTCTTGAGAAATCTGTATGCAGGTCAAGAAGCAACAGTTAGAACTGCACATGGAACAACAAACTGGTTCCAAATAGGAAAAGGAGTACATCAAGGCTGTATATTGTCTCCCTGCTTATTTAACTTATATGCAGAGGACATCATGAGAAACGCTGGACTTGAAGAAACACAAGCTGGAATCAAGATTGCCGGGAGAAATATCAATAACCTCAGATATGCTGATGACACCACCCTTATGGCAGAAAGTGAAGAGGAACTAAAAAGCCTCTTGATGAAAGTGAAAGTGGAGAGTGAAAAAGTTGGCTTAAAGCTCAACATTCAGAAGATCATGGCATCTGGTCCCATCACTTCATGGAAAATAGACAGGGAAACAGTGGAAACAGTATCAGACTTTATTTTTTTGGGCTCCAAAATCACTGCAGATGGTGACTGTAGCCATGAAATTAAAAGACGCTTATCCTTGGAAGAAAAGTTATGACCAACCTAGATAGCATATTCAAAAGCAGAGACATTACTTTGCAAACAAAGGTCCGTCTAGTCAAGGCTATGGTTTTTCCAGTAGTCTTATATGGATGTGAGAGTTGGACTGTGAAGAAAGCTGAGCACCGAAGAATTGATGCTTTTGAACTGTGGTGTTGGAGAAGACTCTCAGAGTCCCTTGGACTGCAAGGAGGTCCAACCAGTCCATCCTAAAGCAGATCAGTCCTGGGTGTTCTTTGGAAGGACTGATGCTGAAGCTGAAACTCCAGTACTTTGGCCACCTCATGCAAAGAGTTGACTCATTGGAAAAGACACTGATGCTGGGAGGGATTGGGGGCAGGGGGAGAAGGGGACGACAGAGGATGAGATGGCTGGGTGGCATCACCGATTGTGTTTGAGTGAACTCCGGGAGTTGGTGATGGACAGGGAGGCCTGGCGTGCTGTGATTCCTGGGGTTGCAAAGAGTTGGACATGACAGCGACTGAATTGAACTGAACTGAAGGAATAGTTTGTGACTAAGTCATTTACATTGTGCTGTGGACTGAATGTCTGTGTTTTCGTAACATTCATATGTTGGATCTCTAACCTCTCTTGGACTTCCAAGCCTCAGAACTGTGAGAAATAAATATCTGTTATCTGAGCATCTGGGCTTCCCTGGTGGCTCAGACAGTAAAGAATCTGCCTGCAATGTGGGAGACTTGGGTTTGATCCCTGAGTTGGGAAGATCCCTGGAGAAGGGAATGGCTATCCATTCCAGTACTCCTGCCAGAAAATCCAATGGACAGAGGAACCTGGCAGGCTACAGTCCATGGGGTTTCAATGAGCCAGACACGACAGAGCAACCGACACTTTCTTATACTATCTGAGCGTCCAGTCAATGACAGTTTATTATAACAGCCCAAACAGGCTGATATACATTGTTGTAACTGAGAGTTGTGAAATCCTTGGGGGAACTAAAACCCTTTCAAATCAGTAAGAATCAATTGAGAATAGCATAATATGGAAACAATACAAGCTTTGAAGTCAAGCAGAGTTGTAATTGTATCCTTGAGTACCAGTTTCCTAATCAGAATGATAGAGATAATTATTTCTAAATATTCATACATATAAAATAAGTGTACTTCTTAAACACAAGTCTTGGTATATGATGAAACCTCAGTAAACAGTTATTTGTACCCACAGTAATGATCAACATTTTTCCCGACAACACCAGCTGCTGGGGAGGACATGGAGCAACTGGAATGCTCATGCATGGCTGATGAGAATGTAAGTCAGTACACCACTTTGGAAGACTTGGCCACAGTGCATGCGAAGGTGGAGCAAAACAGAGCCTATAACCAGTAATTCTACCTCAGGCATGCGCCTGACTGAAGCACATACCTGTGAGGCCCAAAGCTCACTCACAGAGAAGATCAGTTCAGTGCAGCTCAGTTCAGTCGCTCAGTCACGTCTGACTCTTTGCGACCCCATGAATCACAGCACGCCAGGCCTCCCTGTCCATCACCAACTCCCAGAGTCCACCCAAACCCATGTCCATCAAGTCAGTGATACCATCCAACCACCTCATCCTCTGTCGTCCCCTTGTCCTCCTGCCGTCAATCTTTCGCAGCATCGGGGTCTTTTCAATGAGTCAGCTCTTCCCATCAGGTGGCCAAAGTATTGGAGTTTCAGCTTCAGCATCAGTCCTTCCAAAGAACACCCAGGACTGATCTCCTTTAGGATGGACTGGTTAGATCGCCTTTCAGTCCAAGAGACTCTCAAGAGTCTTCTCTAACACCACAGTTCAAAAGCATCAATTCTTTGGCACTCAGCTTTCTTTATTGTCCAACTCTCACATCCATACATGACTACTGGAAAAACCATAGCCTTGACTAGACAGACCTTTGTTGGCAAAGTAATGTCTCTGCTTTTTAATATGCTGTTTAGATTGGTCATAACTTTCACAGAAGCACAATTCACATTAGTCAAAACCCCCAAATAACTCAAAAAACTGTCAATAGTAGATCCAGCAATGAGAAAAATGAACTATTGCTGCAGACAAGTATTTGGATGAATCTCAGAAGAATAACATTGATGAAAGAAACCAGAAATAAAGGAGTATATTAGGTATGATCCCATTTAAAATTGTAAATCCCTTGTAAAATTCAAGGCAAGCAAACCTAATCTGCTGCTGCTACTGCTAAGTCACTTCAGTCGTGTCCGACTCTGTGCAATCCCATAGACGGCAGCCCACCAGGCTCCCCCATCCCTGGGATTCTCCAGGCAAGAATACTGGAGTGGGTTGCCATTTCCTTCTCCAATGCATGAAAGAGAAAAGTGAAAGTGAAGTCGCTCAGTCTGTCCGACTGTTAGCGACCCCATGGACTGCAGCCCACCAGGCTACTCCGTCCATTGGATTTTCCAGGCAAGAGTACTGGGGTGGGGTGCCATTGCCTTCCCCGAAACCTAATCTATGTGGTAGAAATCAGGAGAGTGATTACCTTTGATGAGTAAATGACTGGTGACTAGGGGTAACAGGGTCCAGGGACTGGTCACATTTTGCATGTTCTTAGTCATTTCTTGATCTGGTTACAAAAAGCCAGGCAGTTAGTAAAAATTCTTTGAGACACATTTATGATTTTTGCACTTTTCTGTGTATTGTTTTTTTAGCTTTGTTTAAATGTGAACCATTTAAAAAGTCTTTATTGAGTTTGTTATAACGTTGCTTCTGTTCAGTGTTTTGGTTTTTCGGCCATGAAGTGTGTGAGATCTTAGATCCCCGACCAGGGATCAAACCCACACCCCCTGCGTTTGGAAGGCGAAGTCTTAACCACTGGACTGCCAGGGAAGTCCCTGTATTTTTATAGTTAGCAAAAGTGTCTAAAATCGAAGCTGTTATTTCTCCGTATCATTTGTTAGCTGTCTCCAGTGGGTTTTGCTTTCATTCTCTTGTTTTGCAACCTCGGCTCCATCCAGAGCCTCTCGCCATGAAGACAAGCCCCAGCTCTAGAGTCCTCCGCTGTCAGCTGTATGCCACCCTCCTGGGTCATCTCACAGACAGCAGTGTAAAATCTGACTTGACTCTCCTATACAGCGACTCTTCCCTGCACAGGAAGGAGACGGCAGCCCTGGCCCTCAGGCGTGATGCCCTGCCAGCCCCTCAGAGCTCTTGGTTGATTGAACTCTACATCTTGCCGAGTTTGCAAAGTCCTGGATCCTGTTTAGATCTAAGCGCCTGGAGGGAGGGAGGCCCTGATGGAAATGCTCATATTCTGAACTCAGAGAATAAAAGGGGTTTTAAACTGTGTTCTTGGGCACAGGTTTATTCATGGATCCTGCTATAAACTATACTAATGGCTAAGAGAGAGGTCTTGTTCTTAAAAAGGAGATGGGTTATCTTCAAAGAAAAGAAAGTCATTTGAAGCCCTAATCTAAGTTGGTGGCAACTTCTCTCACCTTGATCTCCTCTGTTTTCCTTCCCATATGAAGACCTGTGTCTTTAATCAAGCACGTGGTATGTACCAGACCTGGCATGATGCTTATACAAATGTCATTTCACATTTGATCTTCAAGGAAGTTCAGCAATACAGATATCCTTAGTTCATCTGTCCATATGTGGAAATTGAATCACATAGAGCTTAATGTCCACCTATGGACACAGGACTACTAAATGAGAAGCAGCTGATTTTTAGGTGTACCTAAAAATGTGAGGGCCGCAGCACAGTCATACCCAAAGAGCAAGCTAAACACCATGAATTTCATGTCTTAAGAGCCGATGAGCCTCGATGCCAGGATTGTTTCGGCAGAAGGTCAGGAATAAATCTACAGGTGAGTGGAGCTCAGCAAGCAGGAGTTGAACAAGCCAAGAGAAGGCACCTTGGCATCTATACCATCTCTTCTCTTCTATTTGCGAGTTTCATTATTCTACCATATTGCGATTTCATGGTTCAGGTGCTTGCCTTGGTTTCCTGGCCAGGATGCAGGCTTCCAGAGCGAGCACACACTCTTACACACCTCATGCTTTGGAAGGTGTCTGGGCGAGGGCTGTGCACATAATGACCCTGATGAGCATCTCCCAGTCAGCTCTGGTCATTAGCGCATCTTAATGGCCATGGGAAAATGCCAGGTCCTTGGCTCGTGGCCTTTCTCTGGGACTTCTGATTCGTGCAGTAAAAGGAAACCTTTAGGACATGGTGGGTCTTCTCTTGTCAAGCTGATGGGTAACTGCCACCCTGTCCTTTGGTTGCCTCAGTCACTGCTCATTGGTTAACTCATTCCTTAAAAATCTGTTGATTAAAGATCTCCCACGATAGTGGCCCAAGTGACTCGAGTTACCACGCCACAGCTCAGGGCTCCCTGCCAATTCCCTGGGCAGTTCCGCCTGCCCAATTAAGCACCTCACTTCACCCTGACTGCATCTGCCGATTCTCCTCTCTCCTTTCACCTGTTATGGAGCATTAAAGGCAAGCTCAATTTTATGCAGATAAATAGAGTTTAGTGGTAATGTGCCACACGACCTTTGAAGTGACAAGATGACATTAATTTTTAGGGATTCTACCTTCTCGGGCTGTCACTGTTGAGCATGTAACTTGATGAGAAGTGGAGGTCTCTGCATTTTGAGGATGCATTTACAGTTTAACATGCTGTTTCAAATGTAAGGAGGCTCTCTCTTTAATTTTTTTTCACCAGCTTGACAGTTTTTCAAACATATTCACTGTCAGCCCTAACAACCTGTCAACAAATGCCATTATGTGAAAATTGCCAAGATTCACTTGAAGATTGTGAATAGTGACAGACATGCCACACGGATAAGTTTCTCAAAAACCCAGGGCTGAAACTTTTGAAAGACACTCTGGCCCTTCCAAGGAAAAAATGAACAGTCAGATCTCCAGGAAAAAAAAAAAACAAACCATACACTTGTCATATCAGATATCTGTTTCTTTCCCAGGCAAATTAAGGTGTATGTGAAGGAATAAAACATACAGAGGACAATAGCTGCCAAGATCCGAGGCTGTGCCGTGTCTCCACTCGTATCAGTGAATCCAGGAAAGGAACAGAAAACCATTTTTTTTTCTCCCACTAGAGAATTTAAGGAGAGGTTGCCTTCATTTTTAGGTTGAATGTTTCTGGGAATAGGAACCAGGAAGCAACAGAAACCAAGATAAAGCAAAGTGAATCCCATCATGATGTGAAAATGTGGACTTGTCCTAGTATCGGAACGGGACATATCTTGGCGGTAAAATACGGGATGGGGTGGTGGTGGGGATGCAGTGATGTAGTACAAACAGCTGTTTAAGCGATGTCTGACCTTGAGCTCTTTCGTTTAACTCTCTCTGTCTCAGATTCCTCACCCATGCACTGGAAATGGTAATATCTGCCCTAGAGTGTTACACAGAGGATGAAATGAGTTAATGTGTGAATGGGAGTTTGCTCAAAACATGGAGTTGAAATCGAAGACTCAAAACTGATGTAGCAAGAGAATGTCTCATCCCCAAGGGTCCAAGATCTCATTTTGGATGTAATTTGGCTCTTCATTTGTAACTGAGGTTTCTGTTTACCCAGATTCAACCCCAGTGAAATGCTGAGCACCGAAGAATTGATGCTTTTGAACTGTGGTGTTGGAGAAGACTCTTCAGAGTCCCTTTGACTGCATGGAGATCCAACCAGTCCATCCTAAAGGAGGTCAGTCCTGGGTGTTCATTTGAAGGACTGATGTTGAAGCTGAAACTCCAATACTTTGACCACCTGATGTGAAAAGTTGACTCATTGGAAAAGACCCTGATGCTGGGAAAGACTGAGGGCGGGAGGAGAAGGGGATGACAAAGGATGAGATTTGCTGGATGGCATCACCGACTCAATGGATATGGGTTTGGGTGGACTCCGGGAGTTGGTGATGGACAGGGAGGCCTGGCGTGCTGCGGTTTTTGGGGTCACAAAGAGTAGGACACGACTGAGTAACTGAACTGAACAATGCATTCTGTATGTATAATATCATTTAGCCTCCCATCACAACCAGCTTAGTTGTAATAAGTAATAAGTTATAAACTTCTGTTACACTCCTTCTAAAGATGAATAAACTGAGGTTTACTTGAAGTTAGTCTCCTTCTCAAGGTTATACAGCTAATAAATGGAAGAGCGAGTCCCACTTTTGTCTCAGTCCAAGTCTAGAGACTAGACCTCAAAGATACGTGGTTTTCACAAAGTCTAGACCTCGATTCCTAAAGTCCTTTATGCAGCTTCTGAGTTTTTCCAGTTTAAACTTCCCCAATTCTTCTTTTTGCCGTTATGCCCTTGGGAGCAAGCCGTCACCTTGATTTTGGCTGTAATTCCCATTAACTCTAATGGTCGTCTAGCACGTCTCCCCAGCATGTTGAGATGGAGATTATTTCCCATCCAATTGTTTTAATGTTGTGGTGTTGAATGAGTCTGCAAACATTTAACCTTTGGTTTCATTATAAGGCTCAGAGCAGACAGGGTGTGGGGAGAAGATAAACCAGGACAAAGATGCTGGGAAAAGATGTATTGAAGATGATTTTACAAGAGCACAGCATATGGAATAATAGAAAAATAATTACAAGTACATTTGACAAGTGGATGGATCTTTCTATTTCAACTTGGAGCATTAGATAAATATTGCCAGAATGCAGAATGGAAGATGCTAGAAGGAAGAAAAACAGCCCACGTTATATAAAATTGTGGTATAATAGCTCTGTTTATTTTTCCATAATTTAAAAAAGTAATAATATTCCTGAGGTTTTAGAATGGATCAGGGTTTTGTACAGATGACTTTAAAATTTTCTTTATTTTCTGGTCCTCATGATAATCTTGCATGGTTTGAAGGTCTTTGGATGCCCTTGCTTTGAGTCCCATTAACAACCACTTGTAGGTTTGCAACCTAGAGAAAGATAATTAATCCTTCTGATAATAAGGGCACCCCACCCCAGTACTCTTGCCTGGAAAATCCCATGGACGGAGGAGCCTGGTGGGCTGCAGTCCATGGGGTTGCTAACAGTCGGACAGACTGAGCGACTTCACTTTCACTTTTCTCTTTCATGCATTGGAGAAGGAAATGGCAACCCACTCCAGTATTCTTGCCTGGAGAATCCCAGGGATGGGGGAGCCTGGTGGGCTGCCGTCTATGGGGTCACACAGAGTCGGACACGACTGAAGTGACTTAGCAGCAGCAGCATACTTCATGGAGTTATTGTATGAAATATACATTATGTGAAAGTAGCTATGTTTGTGTGTGTGTATGCGTGTGTATATATATATATTACCCTGTAAAGGTCTTGGACCTGATCAGGTGCTCATTAGATGCTGTTGTAATAAAACTATTATTTTGTTTATTCCACATGCTTCATTAATTCCACGAGTAAGCAAAGGCTCAGAGAGAAGACTTAAGTCTCCATAGTCACACAGCTCATTCGTGGTTGGGAGGGGGCATGAGGTAGGGTCTCCTGATTCCCTCAGTGTCCATTTTATTGGTTTTACAGGGCATAAATAGTTGGGAAAATGTGGTCTTCTGATTCCACTGATAAAGTCTTCCAAAAGCCATTCCCAAAGCATTCTCAGCTAGATCAAGCGGTTTCTGAGAACAGTTCTGTCCACACCCTCACCTGGCATCCCTCTCTTCCAGCTCACAGGGGCAGCTGCCCTCCCAGTCATGGTGTATCCATAACCTTGTGCCTGTTTTGCTTTCAGTGGGAATCATGCCCCTGAGGTACCTTCGGTTACTAAGTCCCAGTGCCAGGTTGGTGTGCCAAGCTACCTTAGTGCTTTTGACTAAGCAGATCCCTTTTTGTAACCCCCATCTCTCTCCCTAGGGTCTCAGTATGGGACCTCGAGTAATTGCACATTGCCACAAGCAGCAGTTTTTCTCAGCCGATTGTCATCTCTGATGTCTTTCTGAAAGTTCTCTTTGGACATTGGACCTCATGAACTGGTCCTCCAGTTTTCTTCATTTTTCTCCACTATATTCCATTTTTCTTTTTGTTTCTTTCTGAGAGATTTCTTATACTGTGTCTTCCATTGCTCCTACCCACCCCCACCCCCACCCCCCCCCCCACCCCTACCCCCACCCCAACCCCCACCCC
>SJYX01024247.1:11625-120656 GCA_006410675.1 Oreotragus oreotragus | reverse complement strand
TAAGAGACAGCCCCCACCCCCCTGCCCCATTTCTGCTATCAAGCTATCCAAGAGTTTTTCTTTTACTGTTTGAATGTTCCCTTTGTAAAGCAGGTTTCCTCTGCAGAACTCGCTGTTTTTGCTTCAGGGTTACTATATCCTCTCTTGCTTATCTGGGTATAGTGATGATTTTGACAATGTTTTCTTTCTCTGTATAGTCTTAAACATCCTGAAGTTGCATTTTTCTCTTTTTGTTTGCATTTTTCCTCAGATAATCCAAGTAATCCTTGATTAAGAAGCGATGGGTCTGCAAAGCTGATTGGAAACTAAGCATGTGTAAGGCTTGTCTCCTTTCAGTTTCACTGTGGAGTGGTGAGTGGACTCCGAGTAATCCGAGTGATCTGAGTGAACTCTCGATATTAGTATCTGTATGTTTTTCCTCCTGGGTTGGTCAGGTATCCCTGAGAGGAGTCTTGATCTGATTAAATGGGTCAGGGTCTGGCTGCCGGTTTTTTGGGAGCCAGAACTCAGTGGAGGAAGGGGTTGGGGAGTGTCTTCTTTTGGCTCACTTCTGTTCATTTATTCCTCTCTTCTCTTAATGAGACCCAGGCAACCTCCGAGTCCAGGTAGACTCTTTTACTCTCTGCCAGGAATAAGCATCGAGTCTTCCGGAGAGGGAGGGGAGCAGCCCCTCAGCGGCATAGAGTCGGGAGTGGATCTAAGTATCTGATTGCTTCTCTATTATCTTTCACCCAATTCTGCCTAGTTTATCTCCTTCCCTCTCCTGGCCTTAGTTCCTGCTGTGACTAGTGGTGTCTGCTACCTAACCTTTTGACCATTCTGCTGTGTAAATCAGGATGTTTCTTCACAGGTACCTAGAGTTGATAGTAGTCTCTGATTGTTCACAGTTATTACGCATCCATCCATTGTCCAGTTATCAAAATTATGCTTTTTTTTTCTTACACTTCTCCCTGTCTTCATGAGTTGTCTTTCCTATTTTCCTTTTAAATTCCTTTATTGTGTGTTATTTTTGCTTTTGTTTAACTGTCCTCACCTGGAACTCACTGACTAAAGGTTTCCATTAAAATTTTTTTAAGGATAACCCTGTGGAAGAATTGGAATAGAATGTGTGACTGCAGATCACTGGGGATAAGGGTGTTGAATAATATGTGGTCCTTCAGCTAGAAGCCAGGAAAGGAGCAAAAAGAAGCAAAGAGGTAGCTTAGGATTAGAATTAGGAGTTAGAAAACAAAATAAGATGAGAGAAAGTAGCTTAAACACCTCCATAAACCAATACGTCAACTTCAGATTAAGCTTGCCGGTTAAAGGCGAATAAAACCTTAAAAATGTTAACTAAGTGCTTTTTCTTAGTAGATACATTTGAAATCTGGCGTTCCTGGTGGTTTAGCTGTAAAGAGTCCATCTGCCAATGCAGGAGGCATGGGTTCAATTCTTGGGTCAGGAATGTCCCTGCCCTGAGAAGGGAGTGGCTACCCACCCCAGGATTCTCGCCTGAGAAATCCTGTGAACAGAGGAGCCTGGCAGGGTACAGTCCCTGAGGTCACAAAGAGCCAGACATGACTTAGCAACTAAACAACAACAAAATATATATTTCTAAAATTCTTCAGTGATTCACTGCCACCACGAAGCACTACTGAGCTTTTGACATGTACACAGAGATGAGTAAAGGTCACTTCTCTTGAGGCTAAATTTTTCAAAACTGAGGGTAAAGTAGAAAGAAACTGAGGAAGCTATTAGGAGAGTGAAGGGTCATAAGATCGATTTTCCTTGTGTCTGGAATCTAATACAGAAATGAGAACATGTTCAATCATTCTTATCCACTCTAAGTTTGTCTGCTTTCAGGGCACTTGGTTCTTCTTTCCAGTTTAGGGTACATGTAATGGGGTCAGCCTCATTATGGGTTTGGGCTGGATATTAGATGCTGTCTCCGGGTTGTTAATCAGGCTTAATTTGGAAACTGTCAGCCTCTGGAAGGATCATGGTATTATTTGTAAAACCTGCAGAGCTGGTGTCTGAGCCTGTTATAAAGAGGTTTACCTGTCATGTGTTCAGATGGACGTGTGAGTGTTCTTATTAACGGTTTTGCTCAGGGAGGGCGAGTTTCTGAGTAGCAGTTTAACTTTATCAGACAGAGATTAAACCCTTCCCATTGTGCACCTTACTGTCCCTCTTTTCTCAGCGTAGGTGAAAACCGTTATGACCTCTAATATTTGGGACTTCTGTTCCTGAGACAGTAAACTGAGATGAATGTTTGCTGGTTCTGATGAGTTCAGAAAACATTTGCTACAGTGTGCATCTGATCACGCTGGTTACTGTTTCAAAGGTTTCATTGTTGTCATCCTGCCCATGACCTAAAGACCATCATCACTAACAAGGTTAGGAAGCCCTGATCAGACACCCATGGTCCTTAGAATCCCCTCTGTGTGTTTCCTCTAGTTCTTCTCCATATTTCCAGGCATCTGTTTTAAGGGAATATGGGGTTTGCTTTAATCAGATTTGGTAAGACTTACAGACGTGGAAATGACTGCCTTGAGGGGAGAAGTCTAGCAATGCTAGATGAGTAAAAAAGATAGGAAGGTAAATTTGAAGGAAGTCTAGACTTTTTCTTTTCTAAGTTGATATTCAGAAACTAGGAACTTTCTTTATGCAATGTCACCTGAAACTGTGGTAAGTAACTTAAGCAGTGTTAAGAAGAAGGCTGGAGATTCTTTGTATTTCATAAAACCGTGTAGACTTGCACCACAGATTTAATAATTCAACTGGGTGTTTATTTACTATTAAACCTGGATATCTTCAAGGACTGCACACTTTTCTCTCTTGCGATTGATATTCCCCCAATTCAGATTCGAAGAACATATCTTGAACAGTTACAGTTTCCAATGAAGCTTTCACATTTCTTTGGTGAGGGTTGTGTGCATTCTTTAAATAAGGAAACAAAAATTCAAAGAGGAAAACTGAGTTGCTCGAGGTCACACAGCCAGAATCAAATCTGCATCCGCTGTTTCTGCATTCTGATCCTCGTCGCTATTTAGCCAAATATGGCTACATAGTCTGTCTTATTATTGACCTTTCTTTCGCTCTGGTTTGGGCAGCAGGGTGACTCTTCCAAAAAAAAAAAAAATCTTGGAAGTTATTTGGAACCTGTAGTATTTCTTATGCAGACTAGGACTTGGGTAGAGAGGCACACAACTGTCCTTGTTGGCTAAGCACCTACTGAATCTCCCACGAGAATAAGGCTGCATGGCCTCTTCTTGAGGAGCTAATATTCTATGGGAGGGGCACATGATAAGGAAGTAAAGAAATGAAGAAGCAGGTAACTGTGATTCTATGCTAAGGGCTTTGAATGCAGTAGGAAGCTGAGAGGCGATTTCTTTGTGGCCGAGAACTCTGTTAAATGGGGTGGATAGAGAGGAGTGACGTTTAAGCAAAGACCTGGAGGATGAATGATTACTAGCTATGGGCCCATGTGGGGAAAAGCATGCCAGCTACAGGGAAGAGCACTGGAAAGGCACACAGGTCAGGGCTTTCATCTTGAGCAGTTTTGTTCTGTTAGCAAGATGTGACAGAGGAGTCCAGGCATTCGGTGTGTGAAGCACACCGCCTAAGAGGGTCTGCTGAGCAGCCAGGTGCCCAGTGACCAGCAAGGCTTCTACAAGGACAGCTAATTGCAGACCATGTTTTGCTCAGGGAGGGCGAGTTTCTGAGTAGCAGTTTAACTTTATCAGACAGAGATTAAACCCTTCCCATTGTGCACCTTACTGTCCCTCTTTTCTCAGCGTAGGTGAAAACCGTTATGACCTCTAATATTTGGGACTTCTGTTCCTGAGACAGTAAACTGAGATGAATGTTTGCTGGTTCTGATGAGTTCAGAAAACATTTGCTACAGTGTGCATCTGATCACGCTGGTTACTGTTTCAAAGGTTTCATTGTTGTCATCCTGCCCATGACCTAAAGACCATCATCACTAACAAGGTTAGGAAGCCCTGATCAGACACCCATGGTCCTTAGAATCCCCTCTGTGTGTTTCCTCTAGTTCTTCTCCATATTTCCAGGCATCTGTTTTAAGGGAATATGGGGTTTGCTTTAATCAGATTTGGTAAGACTTACAGACGTGGAAATGACTGCCTTGAGGGGAGAAGTCTAGCAATGCTAGATGAGTAAAAAAGATAGGAAGGTAAATTTGAAGGAAGTCTAGACTTTTTCTTTTCTAAGTTGATATTCAGAAACTAGGAACTTTCTTTATGCAATGTCACCTGAAACTGTGGTAAGTAACTTAAGCAGTGTTAAGAAGAAGGCTGGAGATTCTTTGTATTTCATAAAACCGTGTAGACTTGCACCACAGATTTAATAATTCAACTGGGTGTTTATTTACTATTAAACCTGGATATCTTCAAGGACTGCACACTTTTCTCTCTTGCGATTGATATTCCCCCAATTCAGATTCGAAGAACATATCTTGAACAGTTACAGTTTCCAATGAAGCTTTCACATTTCTTTGGTGAGGGTTGTGTGCATTCTTTAAATAAGGAAACAAAAATTCAAAGAGGAAAACTGAGTTGCTCGAGGTCACACAGCCAGAATCAAATCTGCATCCGCTGTTTCTGCATTCTGATCCTCGTCGCTATTTAGCCAAATATGGCTACATAGTCTGTCTTATTATTGACCTTTCTTTCGCTCTGGTTTGGGCAGCAGGGTGACTCTTCCAAAAAAAAAAAAAATCTTGGAAGTTATTTGGAACCTGTAGTATTTCTTATGCAGACTAGGACTTGGGTAGAGAGGCACACAACTGTCCTTGTTGGCTAAGCACCTACTGAATCTCCCACGAGAATAAGGCTGCATGGCCTCTTCTTGAGGAGCTAATATTCTATGGGAGGGGCACATGATAAGGAAGTAAAGAAATGAAGAAGCAGGTAACTGTGATTCTATGCTAAGGGCTTTGAATGCAGTAGGAAGCTGAGAGGCGATTTCTTTGTGGCCGAGAACTCTGTTAAATGGGGTGGATAGAGAGGAGTGACGTTTAAGCAAAGACCTGGAGGATGAATGATTACTAGCTATGGGCCCATGTGGGGAAAAGCATGCCAGCTACAGGGAAGAGCACTGGAAAGGCACACAGGTCAGGGCTTTCATCTTGAGCAGTTTTGTTCTGTTAGCAAGATGTGACAGAGGAGTCCAGGCATTCGGTGTGTGAAGCACACCGCCTAAGAGGGTCTGCTGAGCAGCCAGGTGCCCAGTGACCAGCAAGGCTTCTACAAGGACAGCTAATTGCAGACCATAAGATTGGTGCTCCTAGAGGGTTGATGAGACTGGCAAGTGCCAAGAATGTCACCTGTGTCTGGAAGCACTGAGAGCCGAGGTCAGCCCTGCAGCACAGACGCCTGTCCCCACCTGCCTGGGATGGTGGCAGGCAGCATGCGTCCATTGTTTCCACCACGGTGCCGGCAGTGAATCGCAGCTGGTTCTTCCTGAATTCTGGGATTTGCTTCTTGGAGAAAAATAATTAACACTGGCAGGAGTTTGATTATATTAATTCACAGAAAGAAACACCCAAATGATAAATCCATAGTGGGAGAAACTGCCCATATGTTACAGATTGGCTTAACATGGTTGAGGCATTAAATAAAAGAAGTCTGGGAAACAAAAACCTTTATCAGCTTTATTAACATTGAACTCTGTGGCTTCCACTGGGGCTGACACACTTAATTAAAGATGCTCTGGTCTAATTAGGTTGCACATCAAATATATAAATACAAGCTTTTAAAAAGCCCAATGCCTGGAGTTTGGATCCCCTCTGCTGTGCATATTTACTTCATGACAACACCAGGACCTTCTCTGGTGAGATGTGGACACGGTGAGGCAGTTCCACCCTGTTTAGAAGGAGTAGGTATGTGCTTCTTCGTGCTGAACTTCTTTGCATCCAGACGAAGCTGGAGAAAGCAGACTTTGATTTTCTTCATTTTTCTTAAGAAGAAGGAAGCATTTTGGAAAATTCATCCAGAAAGCCCTTTTGGCCACAGTTTTGGTACAACATTTGTTGGCTTATTTATTTCAATCAGCCATTGTTATCCTCTTCCTCATCTGTGTCACAATCATTACCTGTTTCTGAGGGTTTAATTCATATTGGTTGTTACTTTATATTAGTCAGTTTACTTACACTATTGTGGCTTTGGGAAAGTTACTTAATGTTACTTTTTAAATCTTAGCTATCTATTGCTGCATAACAAATTACCCCCACATTTAGTGACTAAAAGAACAAACATTAATTATCTCACAGTTTCTGCAGGTCAGGAATCCGAGCACAGCTTAGCTGGGTTCCCTATGTCAGCTGTTGCCAGACCCGTGATCTCATCTGAAGGCTCGACTAGGGGAAGATTCACTTCCAGGTTCCCTTTGTGGTTGTTGGAAGAATTTGTTTCCTCACAGGCTGTGGTCATGAGCATCTCAGTTCCTCACTGGGGGTAATGGTAGTGCTTACCTCACTTATTTCTTGTCCCTCACAAGGTTTAAAGTCTTGTGACGATTGTTCTTCAGTGCTGAAACCAGCCATTTCATCTATCCTGTCTCGTTTTCTAGTTGGGCATGGCTGTACGGAAAGTCCAGCGCTGCTGGTATCAACATGTTCAAAGTGCACATTGAAAAATTAGAGATAGTTATACATTTTGTATAGTAATTTATATTGTTAAAAGTGGGACTGTTTAAGTAAACCTGGGGCGTATCCATTGAGGAGACCAGAAAAGGTTGACATTTGGGGTTTCTTATGCTTCACTGATTCATCAGTCAAACTTACTTGAGCCAGTGACCACCTGTGTCCTCAAATACTTGCTTTCTAGTTGTAAAACAGAACATGATGAAACCTAGTCGTGAGGCCTAACCAGCTCTGAAGAAGGGAGACCTGTAGAGGGCTTCTATGTAAGCCTCCCATCTTGGGGTAGAGAAACGTTTTTCTAAAATTGTTTTTTTTCCTGGGAGAGTGTTTCTTAGGGCTTATTTAGTAATCCATGGACTCCAGTAAAAACGCTATTGTTTTGATCAATCTGTAAGTTCTGTGAGTCCCTACCTAATTTCAGTTTACCTGTTGCCTCTGATGACATCATCTGTCTGATGTCCTGGAAAAATCTGGCAGTGAATGTATTTACCTAATGCACCCAGGACAGAATGGAAGCCAAGACTGGGTGAGCAGGCCTGTACTCTGCCATAGTGACCTTGGAGGGGCTCTTTCCCTTGCCCAAGAATCACCTGAGTGTGATGTGAGGAATGGATGGTTCAACAGCCACCGCCTCGTGTCCCAGGTTCCAGTGCCAATTCCCGGCCAAACTGGCACCCAGGAATGTCTCTCTTTCCTGATTCATCCTCTCTTTTCAACAACCTCCTGTAGCAATATTGTCTCATTAAGTCCCATGAACCTCAGCAGACAAGGAATCCCATGAGATGCTTAACCCACCTGTCCTTTCAGGCTCGTCTGAAGAATCAGCTGACCTCCCCATCCCCAACCCACATCCAAAATAGAGCTGTCCACTGCTTCCTTCTCTCGGGGTCTTGAGAGCCGACAACCATTAATAAGTGATTTTCTATTTGCTTGTATATGTCTGCATCCTCTATTAGTTTGTAAGCTCCACAAGTATGTGGGATGCTGTTTGTCATTGTTGCCCCACTGCCCAGCATAGGAGTTAGTATATAATGGGCAGCCAGGAACCATCTGTACTGTAGTTTGAATAAAGGCATGGAAGGTTATACTCAGCTATACTTCAGTGTTAAGACCTAATTTGGTCTTGGAAGGCCTGAGATCAAATCCCAGCTCATTAGCTTGGAGATTTTTGAAAGTGCCTTTCCTTCTTAGGAGCCAAAATCGCCACTTTACTAGTTCTTGAGGAGCTCACTGTTGCTATGAGTTTTGAAATGAGAATATTTCTCATGGAGGGCTGGAATTTGGTTCATGTTTGGTAGAACCTGAAGAAATTTTCAGTCTGACATGCCTGTGTCATTCCCTTAAAAAAATTAACCATTGATGTGGTGTACTCAAAAGTACCCTAAGTCAAAATCTAGGTTTGTGTTCTGGCTCAGTCACTCACCATTTTGGTGTCTTTGTTAGTCACTTAACCTCTTTGAGCTTTGCTTCCCTCATTTGTAAAAGGGGGCTAATATTATCTCCCTCCTCCTGGAGTTGCATGGAGGTGAGTTAGTAAAGAGTCCGTAGAGAACTCATAGCACTGTGGTGTGTAGTCAGCTCGCCATACTGGACAGTCTCAGATGCATTAACCCATACGGAGAGCTACATGGTTATTCAACCTTAGAGGTGGTGATGTTAAAACGGTTTAGAATGCAGGCAATGCTGTACAGACTTCTTACTGTGGCCGAATTCTTGGAGCATTATAGTAGCTGCCTCTAGATTTGTGTTGAGAGGGATTCTGATGTTGCCTGCAAACTCAGAGAAGAGGATGCCGTGATGGATCAGCAATCCCTGCCGTGGTAATAGTGGCAGTTCATACACTAATCTCATCTCGTCACGTCTCATACACTGATCATCTCTGAGTCTTCTTAGTGAAGCTGCTCTGGTGGTCCAGTGTGGGGTGAAGGATGAGAAGGATGAGAGATTTGGGCATGGAATGGGGAAAGAATAAGAAGGGAAGTTTGGGCAGCTCTCCTCAGGGCGATGCTGCATCCCAGACCTCCTGAGTGTATCTCCCCTTGATGGCTCACCGGGATTGCCAAGCTCCTTCAGAGTGGGGAGAGGTCGCATCCAGTCTCTGTGTTTAACGAGCCCCTCTTTGTTGCTCTGTTTGCGTCTATTGCGGACTCTGAATTTGTTTGCTCAAAGTGTCAAGGCTCATTAAACAGGCCAAATTGGGCTTTCCCTAAAGAGCAACTAGTTGCTTTTGGGTGATCATTGGCAACCTCTTCCTCTGATTTCTTTGATACTCCTCACCCTGGCTCCAGGCATCACTCTTCACTGGTTCTTAAGCTAATTGGAGGATTTGCATTTTCTTGGAGGTGGTTGACTTTTATGCCAGCCCTGCTGATGACCTGCAATTATTAACCAGTGTAACAGAATGGGGACGGGGAACGTGAACGAGTAACTGGACACATTTTGTGGAAAAAACTCCAAAGGAGAACGCTTTCCAGAGGCTTGTCTCAGTGAGGTGAAATAAAAGAATGCATGCAGAAATGCTTGGGAAATTTAAAATTACCCTAGAAACGTGCACCATTTTGTTGTTTTTCATACAGGATTTTTTTTTTAGTGACTTTTCCTCCTGGTGCTTTGCCTCACAAGCTTCTTAACTTTCACATCTTATCATAGGCGTCACCACTTCAGAGATGCCTTTTCTGACGCCCTCCATTGCTTGGGCTTCCTTTGTAGCTCAGTTGGTAAAGAATCTGCCTGCCGTGCAGAAGACTCGGGTCGATTCCTGGGCCGGGAGGATCCCCTGGGGAAGGAAATGGCAACCCGCTCCTGTATTCTTGCCTGGAGAATCCCATGGTCAGGAGAGCCTGGTGGGCCACATACAGTCCATGGGGTCGCAAAGGGTCAGACACGACTTAGCGACTACACCACCGCCAGCACCTTCGCTGCTTGCTGTTGCTGCAGGAGGTTATCGACTGCTGAAACAACTGGCGATGAATGTGTTTAGCATCTCTTTGCCTATTTATTTTGTTTCTTCCATTTTAAGAAGGAGGTCAGGTCAGTGTAGTTAACCAGTTTATCCCCAATATCTAGTATATACTTGGCATATAAGAAGTGCTTAATAAATGTCTGTTGNCAAAAGTACCCTAAGTCAAAATCTAGGTTTGTGTTCTGGCTCAGTCACTCACCATTTTGGTGTCTTTGTTAGTCACTTAACCTCTTTGAGCTTTGCTTCCCTCATTTGTAAAAGGGGGCTAATATTATCTCCCTCCTCCTGGAGTTGCATGGAGGTGAGTTAGTAAAGAGTCCGTAGAGAACTCATAGCACTGTGGTGTGTAGTCAGCTCGCCATACTGGACAGTCTCAGATGCATTAACCCATACGGAGAGCTACATGGTTATTCAACCTTAGAGGTGGTGATGTTAAAACGGTTTAGAATGCAGGCAATGCTGTACAGACTTCTTACTGTGGCCGAATTCTTGGAGCATTATAGTAGCTGCCTCTAGATTTGTGTTGAGAGGGATTCTGATGTTGCCTGCAAACTCAGAGAAGAGGATGCCGTGATGGATCAGCAATCCCTGCCGTGGTAATAGTGGCAGTTCATACACTAATCTCATCTCGTCACGTCTCATACACTGATCATCTCTGAGTCTTCTTAGTGAAGCTGCTCTGGTGGTCCAGTGTGGGGTGAAGGATGAGAAGGATGAGAGATTTGGGCATGGAATGGGGAAAGAATAAGAAGGGAAGTTTGGGCAGCTCTCCTCAGGGCGATGCTGCATCCCAGACCTCCTGAGTGTATCTCCCCTTGATGGCTCACCGGGATTGCCAAGCTCCTTCAGAGTGGGGAGAGGTCGCATCCAGTCTCTGTGTTTAACGAGCCCCTCTTTGTTGCTCTGTTTGCGTCTATTGCGGACTCTGAATTTGTTTGCTCAAAGTGTCAAGGCTCATTAAACAGGCCAAATTGGGCTTTCCCTAAAGAGCAACTAGTTGCTTTTGGGTGATCATTGGCAACCTCTTCCTCTGATTTCTTTGATACTCCTCACCCTGGCTCCAGGCATCACTCTTCACTGGTTCTTAAGCTAATTGGAGGATTTGCATTTTCTTGGAGGTGGTTGACTTTTATGCCAGCCCTGCTGATGACCTGCAATTATTAACCAGTGTAACAGAATGGGGACGGGGAACGTGAACGAGTAACTGGACACATTTTGTGGAAAAAACTCCAAAGGAGAACGCTTTCCAGAGGCTTGTCTCAGTGAGGTGAAATAAAAGAATGCATGCAGAAATGCTTGGGAAATTTAAAATTACCCTAGAAACGTGCACCATTTTGTTGTTTTTCATACAGGAATTTTTTTTTAGTGACTTTTCCTCCTGGTGCTTTGCCTCACAAGCTTCTTAACTTTCACATCTTATCATAGGCGTCACCACTTCAGAGATGCCTTTTCTGACGCCCTCCATTGCTTGGGCTTCCTTTGTAGCTCAGTTGGTAAAGAATCTGCCTGCCGTGCAGAAGACTCGGGTCGATTCCTGGGCCGGGAGGATCCCCTGGGGAAGGAAATGGCAACCCGCTCCTGTATTCTTGCCTGGAGAATCCCATGGTCAGGAGAGCCTGGTGGGCCACATACAGTCCATGGGGTCGCAAAGGGTCAGACACGACTTAGCGACTACACCACCGCCAGCACCTTCGCTGCTTGCTGTTGCTGCAGGAGGTTATCGACTGCTGAAACAACTGGCGATGAATGTGTTTAGCATCTCTTTGCCTATTTATTTTGTTTCTTCCATTTTAAGAAGGAGGTCAGGTCAGTGTAGTTAACCAGTTTATCCCCAATATCTAGTATATACTTGGCACATAAGAAGTGCTTAATAAATGTCTGTTGAATGAAAATGAAAGAGGAGAGTGAAAAAGTTGGCTTAAAACTCAACATTCAGAAAATGAAGATCATGGCGTCTGGTCCCATCACTTCATGGCAAATAGATGGGAAAACAATGGAAACTGTGAGAGACTTTATTTTCTTGGACTCCAAAATTACTGCAGATGGTGACTGTAGCCATGAAATTAAAAGATGCTTGCTCCTTGGAAGAAAAGCTATGACCAACCTAGACAGCATATTAAAAAGCAGAGACATCACTTTGCCAACAAAGGTCCGCCTAGTCAGAGCTATGGTTTTTCCAGTGGTCATGTATGGATGTGAGAGTTGGCTCATAAACCTGAGAGCCAAAAAATTGATGCTTTTGAATTGTGGTGTTGGAAAAGACTCTTGAGAATTCTTTGGACAGCAAGGAGATCCAACCAGTCCCTCCTAAAGGAAATTAACCCTGAATATTCATTGGAAGGGCTGATACTGAAGCTGAAACTGCAATACTTTGTCCACCTGATGTGAAGAACTGACTCATTGGAAAAGACCATGATGATGGGAAAGACTGAAGGCAGGAGAAGGGGATGACAGAGGGTGAGATGGTTGTCACTGACTCGATGGACACGAGTTTGAGTGAGCTCCAGGAGTTGATGGACAGGGAGGCCTGCATGCAGTCCATGGGGTCACAAAGAGTCAGACACAACTGAGCGACCGAACTGACTGACTGACTAAATATTTGAGACAAAACATGATATAGCAATGGGCTTAGTGTGGGACTGAAATAAATGGAATGATGGGTTGCGTCCTGGTTTTATCTCTCATTATCTGTGTGATGTTAGAGAATTTACCTTACTTCTCATTAATAAAGAGATAAAAATCAGAAGGAAGTGATGAATATAAGCCAGTGTGCACAGTAACAACCTAAGGTAAAGTCCTTTATAAATATTAGCTATTATTATTAAAATGATTGGGTATTATTTCCTTATTCATTTAACAAACATTCACAGAACACTTATTAGTTACGTGCTGGACACTTCCAGGAAGGTTTCCTTCAGAGAGGACCGAGCAGCTCAGGTGTGATAGTCCATTCCTCCCCTTGCTACTCTTGTTTCTCCCATGTAGCTGTTGACACGTTCCTCTTCCTCTCTCCATACATCTGAATGACCCCCGAGCCCTACAAATTCAGCCTTCTAGATGTCTCTCCAGTTGGTTCACTTCTCTCCACCCTCACCTGCAGTCTCCAAGTTCAGACTCCCATCACCCCCATGACCACATCACCTTCTAAATCCCATCTGCCTTCACTTTCATTGGCCCTCCGCACAACATCAGAGTGATTGCTCTGAAACTTAGTTTGGGAATTAGGTCCAATCCTGCACTTCTGTTAAGTATTTGAAATGAACTTGCTCCCTCTGTCTGAAAGATGAATGTGCCGTCAGATGAGTCAGACATTCAACCCAGGTTCTCATCTGGCCTTCCTCACTGTTAAAGGACCCTCCTAGTTTGGGATCTGTTTGCCCCCTAGGGAGCCTCTTCGCTCTTTCCTCCTTGGCCACCATAGATATGAATAATTCATACTGGAGCCCAGCACCTAATAAGCTCTTCCTGAATACTGTCTTGAGAGAGGCAGCTTTCTATCTGGTCTCTGCCTCTTTGATGTGGCAGAAAGAAATTGGAGATCAAGACAGCTTATTATTTGAATCCTAGCTGAGAAGGGTAACAGGAGCCTCTTCCTTGGGCCCTAGATTCAGACAACCAGGAGAATGTTCTTTAGAAGAAACATACCATTAAAAATATTTATTTTCTAGCAAAAATGCATGGTGAAGATGCCTTTTCCTTTTCCAGGGCCACTGTTCCATGCCAAAGCACACATCTGAGGGGGACTAACCTCCTACCTTAGAATAAAGAGAAACAAATAGCTTAGAAACACAGCTCCAATTACATGACAAATTTCTAGACGACCATTGATACTCTTCTGGGCAACTGATGAATTCTCACACCACCCAGAAGAAATTCTTACCAATTTCATGTTCTCCCTTGTAGATACCGCTCCACCCCACAATGCTTTGAGATTTTTATTATGTACCCCATTTTAAAAGTGATGCACTTGAGGTAAAGAAGATTAAGAAGTGTTCAAACTTATTTCCCTGTGTCAGAACCAAGGTTTAAACCTAGGTCTGTGTCTACAACACACTGTTTCTTTCTGTTCTGATTCTAAAACAAAGAAAATAAAACATTTAGTTAATCATACAAAACAACTTTTAATCATGACCTTTAAATAACTTTCCTAATCTCTTCACTATGGGAATATTTACAAAGAGCATTTTCAGCTTTTTGGGAGGAATTCCGAGACTGGGTAGGAGACATTGACCCCATTCATCCACCAACACAATATGCCGAATCTGTTTTGAGGGTAGGGGAAAAAAGAGAATAAGAGAAGAAGAATCCAGAGGAGGGGCAGCCACTGAAAGAACTTAATTTTGTAAAGTTATAAAACAATACATAGGCTCATAATACACATTCTAGATAAAACAGAGAAGTACAAGAAACAACGAACAGCATATTTAACCCCATGCTAAGGTGTGGTAGGCAGCTGTTAGTTGTCTGCTCAGCCCCTCATCCTTGCTTTCCCCATTGCCTTCAGAAACTTAGTCTTTTTTTTCCTGGTAATTTCTTTTCCTGCTCCTACTTTAAGGTTCCCTAGAAACTTCCATTTTCTCTCATGATTCTTATCCTCCTCCCACTGCCCCCTAGTAGCCATGGATGATTGGTTTGGGAAGAGAACCTGACTCATAATGGGCTAGTCACAGCCCTTCCCTTGGATTTTAAACCTTGGGCCAGAAAGAGCATCTGTTTTTCTCCATTAGTGGAAGGTATGAGATGAAAAAAAAATTATTTTAGATATTCAGTACTTATATTTCTACAATGTGGTGGAAATCAGTTTGTAGTGATCAGTAATAAGTATCCCTGCCTAGTCTAGGTTCAGTTCCTTACTGTACTCTTTACCAGCTCCATGACATGGGCAAGCCATTTCACCTTTCTGTGCCTCGGCTTCTTCACCCGTAGAAAGGTACTGTGCTGAGGGTTGAGTCAGTTAGTAAACGTGAAGTGCTTGGGTCACTGGCATGCACTCAGCAGGAACTACATAAATGCTCACTGCTGCTGGCAGCGGCAGCGGCAGTGCTAGGAGCAGTTGCAGTGATCGTGGTGGTGGTATGTGAAGACAGAGGCCGGAGTGGGTGAGAGAATCCTGGGGGCGCCTCTGTTTCTTGGTTCAAGTCTGCTTCTAAAATCTCCTGCAAATTTGTCCTTCCCAGGGCTCAGTCTTTCAAACTGTCCTGGAACTCTGTGAATCAAAATATTCCATTTTTATCTAAGCTGGTTGACTACAGTTTCTTACACTTGCAACAAGAGTGTAACAACTAAATTTATTGGCACTTAGCATGTTTAATATAAATGAGTTAATTATAAAAGTAATATAACAATTACTACCATCCATTAATTAGAAGTAAAATTTAATATTTTGACTTTGTGTTTCATATTTTTATTTTTATAATTATTACATTAAATGTGACAGATATTGTTTATGCCTCCTCCACCCCCACCCTCAGAGAAAACTGATATCTTAGGGAATATGCTTCACTTCTACAGTTTCATACATTTATTACATGAGTGTGTATCAGCAGATAATACCTGATATTAAAATGCATTAGTGGTACATTACACCGTGCTTATCTTTCTGAAATTTGCTTTTAAAATTCAACATACTTACAAATCAAGTTCTTTCATTTTAGGTGTTGAATTTTTCATTCTTTGAATATAACATAATTTGTCTCTTTCTTTCCTCATGAACACTTAGCTGCTTTTTTTAAAATCTATTTATATATTTACTAATTTTGCTCTCACAAATCATTAGCATGTTTGCTAATTTCTTTTTATCTATGTGTGTGAGCATTTCTTTGAAGTACATACCTAAGAAAAGTGGGATTAATGGCTGACAAAGTTTGAGTGTTTTTTTTTTTAACATTACTAGGTGTTGTCAAATTGCCAAAGTATACATTTACCAGTAGCACGTACATGATCCCTCCAACATTTGATACTATTATTTTAAAAAATATGCCAATCTTTAGGGTGAAAATGAACTCCTGTATCTCTTGTCCTTTTTTCTATAGGATTGTTGGGTTTTCTTTCTCTATTTATAGAAACTTTAAATATACCTGAGATGTTAACTTTATTGTGATATGGATTGCAAATATTTCCCCCTATTTGTCATTTGCTTTTTACTTTGCTTTTTGTTCTCCACATGTTAAAAACTAGTTTGCTATTTTTTCTTTGAATTGTTCCCCTCAACATTCATTCTCCCATTCCACCCTTTTGACCTCAACAATCACTGGCAAAGAGATAAATTTAAAATGCTGAGTTCTCGAAAAGGCAGAGACAAGGCCATTCTTCCAGGAAGCTATGATCACCTTAAGGAAAGGGGCTTTTTGTGACCAGGGACTGAAGGTTTAGGAAGAAACCTACTTTCTCATGAGGACTCAGGAAGGCGCTCTGGAGAATCCACATTGCTGGAATTATCTGAGTTGTGGAAAGAAGAGTGATCTGATGCTAGAAGCTTCAGTTTTGTGACTTACTGACTCTGTGACTTGGGTCAAGCCAACTCACCATCACTGAGCCTCATGTCACCTCCCTCATGAGATGATGTTGTCAGTGAGTGCTCAAGGATGTTATGGTGCCTTGCATTTACTTAACTCTGGCTGTTGGTGAGTTGAGAGTGAAAAGATGCCCCTCCCCCATGACATGGATGGAGGAATTTTAACTTATTTCTTTCCTGGTTATCATTTTGCTACTTATCAAGGGCAGCTGATTAATTTCTCCTTCCTCTATGTCTGTGGTTCTTTCCAGCAAGCAAGCAAGTTTCCTTTTTTGAAGTCCTTTTCTTCCTGTCAGTTCACAGACCTCCCATGGAATTCCTCCCACCAGCTTCTAGGCCTTGATATTTCACAGTTGAGTTACAAGTGCCTTAGGTAGTTCAGGAGTGCCTGCATGCCTTCTTCTCAGGCTGCTGCTGGGAGATCTCATGGTTTCATCGCCTGTTTTTTCCACATCTTAGACACTGTGCCTGAAATTATATCATTGCCCATTTTGCCTTCAGTTTGAACGTGAAACTAACATGGAAATAATACAAATTGTGAAAGAGAAAGCAAATATCCTTGGGGTTATTTTACAACATGTGTCCGGGCCCACTCGTCTTGTGTGTATTTAGTTGGTCCTGTTTGTTCTGCATCCAAAGTGTCTGTTCCATCCAACCAGTTCTCCCATTGCCACAGTCACCTCCTTGGCCCAAGCCACCAACGCATCTTGCCCGTATTAACTGCAAAAGTTTCCTAGCTGGATTCACCTCTTACTCACTTGCAACCCTGTTCCTTCCAGAAGCTGACATGAATGTATCAATCACTACCTGGCTGGAAACAATTCAGCGTCTTTTCGTTATGCTTAGAGAGAAGTCCAGAGCCTCGTCCCATCTGCAGGCTGCGTATGCTCTGATCTACGTCTCTGACCCCCACTTTGTTTGGTGTCCCCATCAGTCAAGCCAGCCAAGTTCTTTCCTGCTTTAGAGCCTTGGGGCTGCAGCTTGCTCTGCCTGGGATGCTCTTTAGGAGTGTACTCTGTTGCCGAGTCTGCCTTATTCCTGATTTTGCTCCAATGTCAAGATCTCGAAGAGGACTCTCCTGACCATTGTATCAAAAGCAACTGACTCCACTCACTCTTCCAGATGGTTCGGCTTTATCTTCTTTGTAGTTTTTACATCTGGCATCTTATTGAAATGTGACAGCTGACTCACAGCCGTATCCCCACTGCCTAGAACTCTGCAGAGTATACATATTAATAGTCCACCCATGACATGGACACACTGGGACATCCAGCATCCAAAGAGGCCCAGTAACACGTGATATCTTTGCTGAGTGGAAATCCCACGCGCTGGGCCGTGGTCCATTCAGTTCACCTAGCTTTCATGGAGCCGTCGAGGCCTCTCATGTGGAGTTCCGTTTTGCGGATGAGGACACCTTGCTAGACTGTTTGCTAAGTGTTACCCTGTGGCTGAGGCAGGCCAGGAGTTGCTGCTCCCAACTTCCCCTGCAGTATTTCTGTAAGTACCTTTCCTCCTGCTCTGGACTGCAGGCAGAGAAAGTGAAGCTGAAATAAAAATGAGTTGTTTCTGCAGGGCATATGACCCGAAAAGTAAGTTTTCCAGAGGCTTAAAATAAAATTAAATGCCCAAATTGGGATTGGAACAGAAAAGTAAGCAAACGTTCATTCCAAAGAAAGAAAAAATATTTATTTACTTTTAACGCCTCAGTCAGAAGAAGGAGGGAGATGGGCTGCCAAGCTCCGGCCTAACAGTGTTTCACACGCTGCCTGCTGGAGCTGTTTCCTTGACTTCAGCGGCTCGTTTTTCATGTGGCAGCTGGGGATGGGGTTGCAGTGGCATCGGCTCTTGGTTTTCTTGGTCGGTTAAAGTTAAATTTAGGAAGGGTCAGGGCTTTTAAAGGTCTGTTATTGCTTCTCCCCTTCAGCCTTGTCAAGGCTGCTCGTGGGAAACATTTCTCCGATTTTTAAGGAAGGTGAGCGAGGTGCTGGCGTCTCAGGAGTGTGGACGCCTGTTGACCTTTCCTCAGACCCCTGGCTCTCAGGCCCTGTCTCCTCCTGGCCGTTTCTCACTGGCTCCATCACAGCCGAACCACAGAGAAAACAAAACAGACGTGAAATCTGCATCCTACAGACTCATACACAATAAATACTTAGGGACAAAAGGGGTAGACTAGTCAGACCTGCAGATAAGCATGTATCCTTGACATTGCCAGTCAACTACCGTCTCCTCTAAGAAATCTGCTTGTGCCTCCACAGACTGTCGTACTGCAGAAACCATTTTATGAGCACTTTATCATTTTATGATGTTTTTTTTAAAATGTTTATCTCAATAGGCTTTGGAACAAAATCACTGATTCCTTCTCTCCCCACACCCCCTACCCCAGGAGATAGCTTCAGCTTTCTGATTTATTTTACTTTTAATAAAATATTGAATGCCATTTTCTCTAATTATTTCTTATTGAATGTACTCCTTAAGTCCCCCTTTTTCAAATAAAAAGAATAAAACCGACCATGTAATAGGACAATGGTTCTATCACTACTGATAATTATACATTTTGTTCTCATTGTAATTGCCCTGGTTTGAACTGTGCTTATTTTAGCAGAAAGCGTTCATTATTTTATCAACAACTGGCAGACCCCGCTGGTATTTACTGACTTTTCTTTAACCAAAACAAGGATTATAGCTCCTATCCATGGCTCAGCTGCTAAATCTTTGCTAAGAAATTTGGGAACCCCTTTTGAATGAAACACTGTACAAAGCTTTAAGCACTCTTTGCAACTGAGTTGTATTAAATGATAGACAAAAAAAGCCCTCTGAAGAATTGGTGCTTAATTACAACTTAATTAGCATAATTATGCATGCTAATAGCATCTCAAATGAATAGCAGTTGTCAGGAGGTTGGGACCATCTGTAAGAATGTCGGATTAATACATCATTTTTTATTTCTAACAACGCTGTAACTCTTTCCCTGAAAGTGATTTTCATTAATCAAGTTCATTTTTATTATATAGAAAATTTGGCATTTTTCATTATGGGCCATTATCTGTTTCCCCATGCAGCCCTAATACAATACTAATGAGCCCCCGTGTGGCCGGTCCACACTGACAATGGTGGTACAGGTGTATTATTATAATTGTTACAAACAGCACATTGTACCTCTGGAGTAGCGGAGTTCTAATCTCCCAGCACCCGCGTTTCCACTTGGTACCTCCCCGGGGCCTAGTACAATTTTCAGAGCTTTATGAAAAACATACATGTTTGTGGTTACAAAGAAGCTATTTAAAGAGAAAGAGGCCCATGATTACCTGCAGCCAGGATGCTGTTTTGCTGAGAATCCCTTTTGTGGGAGCAGAAAGCTTTGGGGGCAAAAGGAGGTCTGTGCCTGGGCCAGCCCCACTCTGGGGAGGAGGAAGGCAGCGGCTGGGAGGCCCGGGCATTTGCTGCAGAATGGTTCCGTTCCGTGCAGCATCACTCATTGCTAAACATGGCCATAAAACCGCAGGGGGGACATGTGTCTTCATGGTTCTTAGCCCCAAGAAGCACCCCAAATGGCAATCTCAAAGTTCACATCTGGAGCCACGCACACATGTTACAGCAGGCTCTGTAAATATCTGGAGTCTGTCTCGTCTTGGAGCTGCCTTTTACTGTCAGCCTGGGCTTTTGATTGTTTGGAGGGTTTATCCATGCTCCACCTCCGCCCTCAAAGAAACCCCCCTGGCCTTCTCCCCGGATGCGCATCCACCCAGGCTCTTTCTACTCTGTTCTTTTCAGAGGAGCCTCATCTATTCTTGCACCCACACCCCAGCCTGAAACCCAAGGTTGATGCCCTGCAGAGGGGTGGGAGGGTCCTTCAGTGCTCTTCACCCATTACCAAGCTCAAGGGGAGCATTAGCCTCATCCACTTCATACAAATGCAAAACAAAATGGCTACAGCTTTATTCTAAACCTCAGTTCCAGGGAGCAGAAATAAGCTACTAGCCGTGTAGCTAAGCCCCATGGTCCAGAGTTGAGTAAAGACCCCTTCCTTAGGCATCGAAAGCTCCACGGGGGCCGGGCCGGGGGGAGCTCTCTATGGGGCCAGTGAGGCATGTTTATACCTTGCACCTGCAGATGGGAAATAGGAGTGCTGGAGAGAGAGGCTCATGGCCTTGGTGGGGTCAGAGAGTACGGGGAAGGCTGCGGGCACCTCCCTCACTCAGGATCCAAGTGAAGGTAAGTCTGCCAGACCCTGCTCTGGCCACATGTCCTGGGAAGCACACTGTGTGTGGAACATGCAGTCTGTGGAGCAGGGATTCTGCCTAGGACATTCTTATGCTAAAACAGTTACTTGTCATCTATGTGGTTTTATAATTTCCTAAGTCTGGAAACACTACTCCAGAACCAGATTGCCTGACCTTGAATCCTGGCCTTGCCCTTACAAGCTGTGTGACTCTGAGCCCCTTTGTGAACCTCTCTGTGCCTTGTCTCCCCTGTAAAATGAAGATGGTGCTAGTGGCTTTGAAAGGTTGTTGGGAGGATTAGAAGATTCTTAAAAGGTCAAGCATCTAGTGTAATATTTGGCAAAAAGCTCTCATGGAGTGTTAACTATTAATGTTGTCTCTCAATAACTGTTTTCTTGGGTCCTGAGATCAGGGGTAAGATGCCACTAGCAGTCTCAGTGTAAAATAGGAGGGCAGCTGTTGCAGGTGGGGCCAGTGGGGTCAGAGGTGGTGCAGAGCACCAGTTCTGAGCACAGGCTTTGGAGCTCAAGGGGTCTGGGTTCCCGAGCCCCCCAGTTCCTAACAGCAGGCTCTTCCACAGACTCTTTGAGGTGACCTCCTGTGTCCTTATTGACAAATGGAGTTATGCATGGCCCGTGCCTCCCAGGGCTGCTGGGAGGACCACCCAAGATATGTGTAGATTGCTCAGAACAGTGCCTGAGGTGTAGACAGGACCTCTCCCTGGAACCCCAGCCTAGTGGGGAATAGTGACGGGCCAAGATTCCTGTGTCATGTCTGCCATATATTGTGTAAGCGTTGTGACTCTATAAACAAGTTACTCGACCTCCATGCCTCGTCTTCCTCCTCTGTAAGTGTGTACCATAGTATGACTAATGCCCCTGGGTGATGATCAGATGAGCCTAGCACTTAGTCGCTAGGATAAGATGCTAGGGTTTCAGAAGCTGTGATTCCTTTTCTCCTGCAGACTGTCCCCATGTTGGCCCCGGTTTCTCTCCAGAGTGGATTCTCAGGCACGGTGTCTGCCGGGCTTACAGCGAGCTGCCACTGGGAGATGCACTGTGTCCACGACAGCTCCAATCAGCTCGGAGCAAAAGAGCGCCTGGCAGTCCTGCCGACCGCCTTTTCCAGGGGGAGTAGGGTTCTCCCAAAGGTCATGGGTGCTCTGCTTTTGTTTCCTGTTGCTTATGGAACGACCGGCTTTGTGCCCAGGTATGCACGTGCACACACAGATACGCCCCGTGGTCACTGTCCTGTGTGGGCCCAGGTCTGCTCTCTGCTCCTCTGCATCCACAGGGTCACCCTGAAGAACACAGGTGTGACCTAAAGGAAGACATCTCCCTCCACACTCGAGCGGGGAGAGACCTTGTTATCTTCCTGATAGAAGAATTGATAGGAAAACCTATTGAAATAACCGTGAGACCCTTATTAAGCCCTCACTATTCACTCTACCACCCATTCAGGTACCCGTGGATTATTTTAGCAAATCTTCAATGAATCACTTTTCCCTGCAAAGGGAAGAAGGGTCATCCCGTGGAACTCTGTGGGGAATGGGGTTTTTTCTCCATGGAGCTTTTGACCTAGTTGAGGATGGTACATGAGTGCTATGGGGGCAGGGGGGAGATTCAAGGGGGCTGGAGGGAGCTGGAAAAAGAAGCCAGGCTTATGGGGAGACCAGCCTGGGGGCTTCTACTGATTCTGTTTGGAGGCTGCCTTAAAACCCATCTCCAGTTAAAAAATGTCCATCATGTACAAGCTAGCGTATCCACTACTAAGGGTTTATCCAGACCTGTGTGTGAGACTGTTCATTCAACATAGATTTGAGAAACAAAAGACTAGAAACAACCAGGATGTTCATTAATAAGAGAATGGTAAATAAATGATTGTCGCTTAAACAATGGGATATTATGAACTTGTGAAAAAAGAATAAAGTGGATCTCTATATGGTGACATGGAAGGAACTCAAAGCTCTTTTGTTGAGTGAAAAATACTGAAGGGGATATAATGAGTTTGGAACGTTCCCCTTGGTGGAAAGAAACTGGAGATATACACAGATGCCAGGAAAAAAAAATATGGTGAGCAATACTTGCATCTGAAGGCAGGGCCTGGATCTGGGAGTTTGACGGAGACTTAATTTCTTTGCATGTCATTGTTACGTTTTCATTTTTTGCGGTGTATGTACATTAATCTTTTAGCTGAAGAAACAGAGCAGGAAAAGAAGACCTCCCCCTGCCATGAGACACAGAGAAGGCTGTCAGGAGAGCAGGGTGCGGGCAGGGGGCTGGGGCTAGGGAACCCTTTACAGCCCTCCCGCCTGAAAGAGTCCCTCCAAACCCCTTCTTGAAGATTCTGTGACTTGTCAAATCCTGTCGCTGGTAGAACCAACTCGTTGCTAATTTCCCAATATCATTTTGCCCCACGGGGAATGTCAACAGAACTTCATCTGAATGCACCTTGTACCTGTCTGTCTTGTTCCTGGAGCTGAAGTGGTTTAGGATAGAAGAAAGTGGCTTTCCTAAAGGGGTGGATCAGTTAGAACCAAGAAGCACCTCTTCTTGAGACCCCCTCATCAGAAGGAATTAGCAGTTCACAGGGCAGTGGCGTAAATGGTAACAACCCCTTGCTGGTGCTGCTGTTCTTGTGGGACAGGAACATGGATTCACTCTTCCGAACTGCTGGAAGAAGGCTGAACTAAAGCCAGGAGCCCTGGGCCCAGAGCGGGGAGAGACCTTGTTATCTTCCTGATAGAAGAATTGATAGGAAAACCTATTGAAATAACCGTGAGACCCTTATTAAGCCCTCACTATTCACTCTACCACCCATTCAGGTACCCGTGGATTATTTTAGCAAATCTTCAATGAATCACTTTTCCCTGCAAAGGGAAGAAGGGTCATCCCGTGGAACTCTGTGGGGAATGGGGTTTTTTCTCCATGGAGCTTTTGACCTAGTTGAGGATGGTACATGAGTGCTATGGGGGCAGGGGGGAGATTCAAGGGGGCTGGAGGGAGCTGGAAAAAGAAGCCAGGCTTATGGGGAGACCAGCCTGGGGGCTTCTACTGATTCTGTTTGGAGGCTGCCTTAAAACCCATCTCCAGTTAAAAAATGTCCATCATGTACAAGCTAGCGTATCCACTACTAAGGGTTTATCATCCAGACCTGTGTGTGAGACTGTTCATTCAACATAGATTTGAGAAACAAAAGACTAGAAACAACCAGGATGTTCATTAATAAGAGAATGGTAAATAAATGATTGTCGCTTAAACAATGGGATATTATGAACTTGTGAAAAAAGAATAAAGTGGATCTCTATATGGTGACATGGAAGGAACTCAAAGCTCTTTTGTTGAGTGAAAAATACTGAAGGGGATATAATGAGTTTGGAACGTTCCCCTTGGTGGAAAGAAACTGGAGATATACACAGATGGCAGGAAAAAAAAATATGGTGAGCAATACTTGCATCTGAAGGCAGGGCCTGGATCTGGGAGTTTGACGGAGACTTAATTTCTTTGCATGTCATTGTTACGTTTTCATTTTTTGCGGTGTATGTACATTAATCTTTTAGCTGAAGAAACAGAGCAGGAAAAGAAGACCTCCCCCTGCCATGAGACACAGAGAAGGCTGTCAGGAGAGCAGGGTGCGGGCAGGGGGCTGGGGCTAGGGAACCCTTTACAGCCCTCCCGCCTGAAAGAGTCCCTCCAAACCCCTTCTTGAAGATTCTGTGACTTGTCAAATCCTGTCGCTGGTAGAACCAACTCGTTGCTAATTTCCCAATATCATTTTGCCCCACGGGGAATGTCAACAGAACTTCATCTGAATGCACCTTGTACCTGTCTGTCTTGTTCCTGGAGCTGAAGTGGTTTAGGATAGAAGAAAGTGGCTTTCCTAAAGGGGTGGATCAGTTAGAACCAAGAAGCACCTCTTCTTGAGACCCCCTCATCAGAAGGAATTAGCAGTTCACAGGGCAGTGGCGTAAATGGTAACAACCCCTTGCTGGTGCTGCTGTTCTTGTGGGACAGGAACATGGATTCACTCTTCCGAACTGCTGGAAGAAGGCTGAACTAAAGCCAGGAGCCCTGGGCCCCGCTGGGGTGCCGGTTGGGGTACCGTTCCCTTTCAGCCTCAGTCACCTCAACTGTGAATGGGGCAGTCACTGCTCCTCCCTGCTGGGGCCCTTCAGTTCTGAGAGCCCATGGTTTTATCGAGCTTAATGAAACAACGGAGATCAAGTGGCAGGAGAAATTTTTTCCCGTGAATACCAAGATGGCACTGCTGACCCTTGCTGGCTGTATCTGCCTAAACCATTCTGGCTTCAGTATTAGGATAATGTGGAAACAACAGTAACGCAGAGTTCAGACAGCTACTTTAGGTCTTCTGCCTCCCCACTGCTTTTCTGAAACTCTTCCCTGCCTCCAACCTCCAGTGTTCATGACCCACGTGGGTATACCTGCTCCAGAGACCCTGCCCCTAGTCCCCTGCCCATGTTGGAGCTGATACCGGCCCTGGGTCCCGCAGACCAGCTTTAACCTTTGGGATCCACACGCTCATTCTGCTTTTCCCACAGCGCTCTCTGCCCCTTTCACCAGGCCTCCCGAGGATTAGGATCCTCCAATTCCAAAGCCAAAATGTTTTCTAGCTTGTGTTCCCTAACTGTATATAATGTTACTTTAAAAGGGTGAGAAGGCAAGAAAGAAAGGAGGGAAGGAAGGAAGAAAGAAAGAAGCTTAAAATGCTTCATGAAGTCAGGGTGAGAGGGGGAGTGGCATGTACTATTCACTAGAATTCCTGTAGAGTAATCAAGTCTTTTCATTCCAGAGGGTGTTATTGCCTGGTAATTAATATTAGATCTGATTTTGAAATAAGCCTAATGATGATGACTTTGGGGATATATATATTTTTTTGCTGTATTTGCATAAAGCCTCTTTCTCAGTTTTGCATATGGAAGTTAAAAAAATGTGAGCTTTGCCTATAAGATTCTTCTTGGTATACTGTGTGGCAGAAAAGGTGATTGTCGGCAGGGACCACAATTAGGAAAGTGAGCTTAACGTTGTTTAGCATGCCGCTTTTGAAAGTACATGGCCTTCCTTGGGCTGGTCGGTGCTGGGAGGCTTGGAAGCACTGGGGATCTGGAGCCCCGGGTCTTTCCTGGGGGCTGACACTGGGCGTGGCGGGACGGTCAGCTTGGCACAAGCGCCTTTCCCATAGACCTTTGTCTCTTTGTTGTCCACTGCGCTACGGCAAACTCCTCTGTATCTTCTGCATCCCCATCGTGGCTCACAGGGTGAAGT
This sequence comes from Oreotragus oreotragus, assembly GCA_006410675.1. Taxonomy (NCBI): domain Eukaryota; kingdom Metazoa; phylum Chordata; class Mammalia; order Artiodactyla; family Bovidae; genus Oreotragus; species Oreotragus oreotragus. Next base: position 95,035 of record SJYX01024247.1, on the reverse strand, counting down.
TAGCAGCGCACACACAAGGTGGAGTTTTATCCTGTATTCCTTACTTACTGCTTTGTAACAAATTACCCTAGGATGTAATGACTTAAAATAGCAAGCATTGATTATCTCAGTTTCTGTAGGTCAGGAATTTGGGAGTGACATTCCTAGGTGCTTCTGGCTCGGGAGCTCATTTTCCTCTCTTCTTATCTGCACACAACTTTCTCTCTGCTTACAGTGCTAAGCCTTGGCCTTGTTCTATCAAGAGGCAAACTCCTTTCTTACAAAACCCTGATTAAACAACCAAGCCTCTTATTTCTTCCTGTGCTCTCCCCAGAAATTGGCTTCTACCTTTCGGCTCCCATGACATTTGGACATACTTCTGTTAAAATGAGAGCCTCTGACTTAAAACAGTTTTTGTTTTTTGGCCACACTGTGTGGCATGCAGTATCTTAGATCCTCAACCAGAGTTTTAAACTGTGCCCCCTGCATTGGCAGCAGAGTCTTAACCACTGGGCCACTGGGGAAGTCCCAAGAACCTCGGACTTTTCAATGCGTGTGTATGTGATGTCCTTCACTTGTGGCTCAGCTGGTAAAGAATTCTCCTGCAGTGGGGGAGACCTGGGTTTGATCCCTGGATTGGGGAGATCCCCTGGAGAAGGGAAAGGCTACCCACTCCAGTAGTCTGGCCTGGAGAACTCCATGGACTGTATAGTCCATGGGGCTGTGAAGAGTCGGACATGAATGAGTGACTTTCACTCACTCACTCACGTGATGTCCAGACCTGAGGTGTCCAATATGGTAGTCATATGTGACTCTCTAAGTAAAATATTAAATTCAGTTTCTCAGCCACACAAGCCACTTTCAAGTGATTGCTAGTTACACATAGATGGTGTCTACTGTTCTGGACAGTGTGGGTAGAGAGCCTCGCCACCATCATAGAAAGTTCTACTGGACAGCATTACATCAGAGTGTTAGCTTTTCAACCGTGGAGTCCTGTCCTCTTCATCCAAAAAGCAACATTTTCTGGTCTAAAGCAGCAATTATTTGGTCTGTTCACCTCTGTGTTGCCGGGGTCTGACATAATGTCTGGTTGAATAAATAAATTTACAAAGTGGTTTCTGGAGGGTCTCAGAGACTCATTTGACATATGTTGAGTTCCCATTCTATGTCAGAGACTGACCGTCTGGTCCCTAGGACTGACAGAATGCGAAAGGTGTAGTCTGGCAGTCAGTGGTAGTCGACTGGCCCAGTCTCTGCTTTCAGCCAGGGGCGGCAGCATGGCACAGTAGACCACTGGGTGATGTGGGTACAAGGCCGCTAAGGAGCCCCACAGTGTCCTTTTGCTTTCCACATACTGCTGTTGTTGCAGTGACCTTTTTAGATCTAGTAGATGAGAAGTTGTTAGCCTTCTTCATTTGCGCTGAAGTACAGATATGACAGGGAGGGGTCTAGCAGCTATTTTGTGGCCATGAGGTGGTGCATGAACACACTGAAATGATAGAGCAAATGATGGAGAAAGTGAGGCATAATGTTGTGGAGTCTCTACACCAGCTCTGGACACATTTCTCTAGGTTTCTTATTGTGTGAGGAAAAAGTAAATATCTGATTTTGAAGATACAAGTATATTAATTACTTGCAGCCAAATGCAGTTCTAACGAACACAAATGTAATGAACAGAAATTCCAATTGCTCCTAATTAAGAATTCAAAACTTAGTGTTTAGGACCTTCCGCCACAGGGAACATAGCAGCTGAAGGTGACATTTCTGACCAGATTATCAGATGAGGAGCTGGAGACTGGGCTCCCTGGACACCCTAGAACTTAGTCCTCCCCAGGGTTGATTGGCCTGATCCTCCTGGTTGTTTTGTTCTCAAAGTCTTCCGTGACCTTTCAGGTTGGCGTCACTGGGACAGTTACCTAAAGGACACCCCAGGGCACCTGTACCCCCACTGACTGATAGGACCCGGGAAACAAACCACCAGCCGAGGTCCAGGAGCTCTGACACCAGACAGTCCTCTCTAGTCCCAACCTGCTGCAAAGCACGGAAGGGATAAGAAAAGATTATGGACGGACTTTGGAGTCCTTCCTTTCGTACACTTCTTCTATTATGCTTTTGATATAAAGCAGGCCCGAGAAACTACTTGATTCTGGCTAAACTCAGAGAAATTTGTCAGTGAATGAGAATTTCAAACATAACGTTGCTTTGATCTCAGTCAGATCTCCCCTGCATCCCATTTTAATGTGTCAATTAAGTATTTTAGTATGTTGACAGAGGGCCGTATGGTGTGCTTATCATCCAGGGGAATAAAAACACTTGCTGATACTGAATGAACAGGGCAAACTTTGCTGTAACTGTCGAACCCCATTCTGAGCAATGCACTCTTGCTCGGCCACTGGTTTGCAAGACTTTGAACCTTTAATTGGCCCATAACAGCAGAGTGACAGCAAGGAGGGTTTCAATCAACATACTCATGATTTGCCAGTATTTTGAGCAATAAATTGCTAGCTAATAAATTTCCCGTAGCTTCCTTTGTAAATGCCAGCTAAAGGCCTAAACATTCCGTGTAGATTTAATTACACATTTAGTGTTCCTGTAATTTTGAATTAATTACATGCCAAACAGATTTATGTTCTATGTACTTAATAAACCTTGGTAAGTGCCCTTTTAGCAATCAATTGGTATTTAGGACCTGGTTTGTTTTTTAAAAATAATGGTTCACATCGCTGGGTCTTGTTGTTCCTTCCATATGTTTGGGTGTTGGTAGAATTAGAGGCACCAGATGTTGATACTAAAATGAAAACAGAGTCACTGGTGGATAGCAGGGTTCGGGGGTGTGGGGCGAGGAAGGGGGATGAGCTCATACTTGGACGTCAGGGAGCCGAATCATCAGCTTCATCAGCAGGTTTGGGTTCTGCCGTTTGTCTCAGCCCGTTGTGTGGTAGGGAGCCCAGGCTGACCTTGGGAGGAAAGATGAACTGCCGGAGATGGCCAGTCAGTCTCCTCACCATCTCCAGGTGTTTGGGACCCCGATGGCCACTGAGGATTTTATTTATTTATCTGTTTTGCTTACGGTGCTGCTTCTTACTGTATTCTTTGTCAGGACAGACTTGCTTTCCAGCTCCTTGGGAATCTCAACGGTGTTTATCGAAGGTTTAACTCAGTGCTCAAGACTGTGTTAGGTGTGTTTCCGTCCTGTTTCCTGACTTCTGATTACAGCCGTCTGGAGTGAGGGAATAGCAGAGGCAGGGGAACCCATTTGTGCTTCACAGGTGAGGAAACTGAGGTCCAGAGAAACGAAGACGCCTGCCAGGGTATCAGTGAGCAAGTGATGGAGTGGCCCTTCAGCTTGGGGCAGAACACACGGATGTCTGTTACTCCAACTGCATTTTGATCTCAAGGTGTTTTTTGTTTGTTTTTTTTTAATATTCTGCCTTAGTCTGCTTAGGCTGCTCTAACACATTGACTGAGTGTTGTTTCTCATAGCTCTGGAGGCTGCAAGTCTGAGGTCGGGGTGCAGCATGGCTGAGCTCTGGTTAGATCTCTCCTCCCCACTTGCGAACGGCTTGCTTCTGACTGTGTGCTCACATGGTTGCTGGGCAGGGCCAGGAAAAGCAAGCTCTCTAGAGAGTCTTCTTAAGGGCACCAGTCCCATCATGGGGGCCCCACCCTCATGGCCTCCTCTAAATCCAATCACCTCCCAAAGACTTCACTTCCAAATACCCTCCCACTGGGGATTATGGCTCCAAGAAACCTGTCTTGGGGACACATAGCTCTGTGCATAGCACCTTTGAAATGCCTGATGAGACTCAGATTGGGAAGAGAGACCAAGAATCAGTGGCCTCTGGGATCTCTCAGGCGTGCATGACATTCCTATTTCAGAAGCAAGCTGGAGCTGCAGAGCCGCCTCTCATCACAGAAGCAGCCACCCCATCTCAGAAGAGCCTTCAAGAGAAATCCTGCCCAGAGCAGAACTGGAAGAGGCAGGCAATGCCCTCTGCCCGTGAAGATAAAAGTCAATTGGCTCGGGAGTGCAGAGGCAGGTCGGGGTGATGAGGAGAGGGCAGCAGCGAAATGAAAAAGCAGCTCCTGGGGGTGGGATTGGAATTCCACACGAAAGAGTCACGTAAGGGAACCCTCAGCAGGGCCAGCGTCTGATTTCCCTTGTTGTCAGAGGTCGGGGAGGCCAGTTTACAAGAGCTGGCTAAGGGACGCTGCGCGGTCACCAAAGATGTTCCTCTCTGCTTCTTGTGAAGGCAGTTCTGGCAGAGTGCGCCCACCTGCAGGAAAACGCCCGCCGCAGCAGCAGCTCCTCTCTCCAACCGCCTCCCATCCCTCTGACGGCAAGTTCCAAACTGAGCTCTGTTAGATACAGAGAGGAATGTGCCGTTTTTGCCTGCGTCCTCTCTTTATCTGGAAACGTCCCCAGGCCTGTGAAATTAAGCAATAACATAGCAGGCAGCCATCATTATTGCTGGATAATTGACTGGGTATCCCGAGTGAAACAAAGGTGGTTACAGAATGGTAAAGGCAATTATCAGTTATTAATGGTGGTTATAGAGCATAACAGAGCAATTTACAAATTGAATTTCTAAGTTGAACAGCTTTCCATTTATATTTTTAAAGGCAGGAGGCAGACATATGGAATAAAGCATGTGACCTTTGCTGGTGACACCGAATGGTTTCAGGAGATTCTTTTTAAATAAATTATTAGGCCACTTTTATGATGGACCTTGTTATTTTGGACAAAAACTGCTAAAGGAACTAATTCTCTCCAATGTGGTTTGGATGAGTGTGTACAGTCACTATTAGTGTCTGTATGTGAGTCATTCTGTGTCCAAATACATATGTGTGTCTTTACCTGTCAGAAGAATCCATGCAGAAATAACATGGAAAAGCCTGGAGGAAGGCCTAAGAAGTGTACACGAGCCTCATGATACTTTTTCATCAGGAAGTGTGCCATTTTGAGTAGCCCTGAAATGGAGAGAGAGCGGGATGCCTGCGAAACCAGGGAAAGGATCACTGCTACCAGAGCTGGGTTTTATCAGAGGGTGGTTTAGGCTTTACTGCCTCTTAAAGATACTTTTGTCTCTTAAGGTGACTCATCTTTGGCCTCGCTGGGCCTTGTTGCTGTGTGCGGCTCTTCTCCAGCTGCAGTGAGCGGGGCTGCTCTCCAGCCGCCGTGCTCGGCCTCTCACCATCGTGGCACCCCTTGTCGTGAGCGCAGGCTGTAGGACACGCAGGCCTCGGTGGTTATTGCTCTGTGGCCTGTGGGATCTTCCCGAATCAGGGATCGAACCCATGTCCCCTGCACTGGCCGGCAGATTCGTATCCATTTTGTGATCAGGGAAGTCCAAGGCTTCGCCGCCTTGTGAGCGCGTTTTTACCTTTAATAAAAGGAAGTTTTTAACTTGACACTACTGATTAGCTACAATAAAAATTTATGGCAGACTGAGTGAGTTTCTACAATTTGGAGGGGGTTGAAAAACTCCTTTCTAATGCTTCGAATGAATAAGTGGACTGGGGAGGTGCCATCTGTGAGTTTAAAAACATTTTGGCTCTTTCCACTCGTGCTGTTGGCACACACCTCAGCGGTGATGGGAGATCTTGTTTCTTCCGTGATTTCATAACTTACAAGACTCATTAATTTACATTCCAAGCCAAACTTTCACCTACACGTTACCTCACGAGCTGAGCCAGAAGTAGAGGTGACCTCTGGGGGCTTTGTCCCACGTCCTCACTTTGCTTGTGCAATTATGTTTTTAACTACCACGTGACTAAGCTAGTTCTCCTTAAACCTGCCATGCTCGACAGAGCTGCTTGAAAGACGGAAAGCTGGATGTCAGTGTCTCTCCTCCCCCCTATATGAGGAGTTATTCACCGTGATTTGTAGGCAGCACAAACCATTTTGCTATTTCACCCCCTTCCGCAAACACCCTTTCTTTACCATAATGTTTGGGGCCCAGGAATGTTCCCGGCTCTCTACAGATGTTGCCTCATGCATGATAAACACAATGGGCAATTGCACAGCTGGAATTCCCCCAGACCCTCTGTTCAGCGAAGATTCCCTCCTGTCAGCTCCTCCTCTCCACTGTGAAATCAGCCACGAGCCCTACCCTCTCTGTGTTTCCATTAATTTCTCCTTCAGCACATCTGATTTCGATTGCAGGGTCTCTGGGTAGAGCCCTGATTAGCTTTTCTTTTGGAGTTGGTCCTCACATTGCTTACAAAAATGAGTGCAAATCATGAAAATGACTCTAAACAAAATCCACTAGCTGGAAATAGTGTGGGGAAAGAATATTGCGGTGGGGGTGATGCGTATTTCAAAACTCGCTGAGTTGGAAGCCGTTTGCCAGAGATTCTGCATAAACAGTGGTGATTGTTGGGACTTATCTTTCTTGCAGTATTTCTGCTGAGAACTGTTGGGCAGCCCATATCTGGAAAATTCTCTTTCTTTCTCCTAAAAAAGATGGGGGCGGGAGGGGGCAGAACACTCATCACTCTCCTAGGCAGCCCACTTCTGACTTCCCAGCCCACTCAGCAGTGACTTGGAATTTTTGGCCCCAGTCAAAGCTTTTGTGCCTTTTTACATAACGACTGGACCCCTCTGCGGAGGGATGGGTTGAGTGACAATTTTCTGCATTGTGTCTGTGTTCTGTGACTGGGTCAATAGTCCATCCCTTAGAACAGGAAAAATAGCTTATGGGTGAAAACAAAACCATCATTTAAAGTCCCCACACAGTCACCCCCTCTGCCACGGATGGGAACTGGGCTGACATTTGGGAGCGCTGGTCTCTGGAAGAAGCACAGTGCTGAAAACGCAGTCTGCCAGCAACTCCAGTCAAAGGCAAACGGATCCGCCTCCCTCCCCCGCTCTTCTCCATTCCAGCCGAACTTCCTGCACCGGTTATAAATATTTAAAGCTACAGTCAACAAAGTTTAAAGTCGGGGAAGTGAGGAAACCCAATCCCGCCTGCGATGCTTTCTGTGTCCTGCGGCCTGCCTCTTCTGGCCTTCGTTGTAAGGTGAAGGGCACGAGGCTCAGAAGGAGCAGGTGCCGCCTCACGCTCAGGAAAGCCACTCACTCAGCACCAGTGAGTGGCACAGACTTTTCATTGTATGGTCCTGACTCTGCAGAGTGTCCGATGTGACCAGTTTGCTGGAAATAAAGTTCCTAACGCGGCTCGCTATTTTAGACCCCTGCTCTGGATACCTTTAGTGCAAGAAGCCTAGTAGGAGCACCCAGGCTTTGCTGGGCATGGTGCCAGGTGTGGTGCATGCAGAATCCAAAAGCTGCATACCCTCCCCTGCAGGAATCCATAGTACAAGGTGGTACATCGTGGGCCATCAGGAGTATTATCAAGAGTTACGCAAAGTGCTGTGGGGGCTCAAAAGACTGATTCATTCATTCAACCAGCGCCTACCTATATGCCCCTACTATGTGCTAGGCAGTGGGTGAAGGGTCAAAGATGAAGCAGGGATGAGAGTGGGGTGTAGAAAACTAATGAGATAATAAGGCTTCACCTATGGTACTACTTTTGTTGGATCTTGGAGGATGAGTAGGAGGTTTCCAGGTAAAATAGTGAATAAGGACTGGGGAGAAGACATATCTGGAAGAGAGAAGTCAAGGGCAAAGGTGTGCAAGAGGCCAGCATGACTAAAGGGTGGGCAAAAACCCATGGGAGTTTCCCCGGCACATGGGTCCATCACAGGCAGGGACACCACACACCAAGGAAAACATGTTGGGTCTCATCCAAGCTGGAGATTCTGGTCCAGGGCTGTGTCACTCAGAGAGTACTGCTCCACCCAGAGGTAATACCTTCCCCAATTCTGACAAGCACCCTGTCTATCATCCCCTGTCTTGTGAAAACAGCTCTGCTCCATTCCTCACCAAGAAAGCAGAACTCCTTGCTGGGTGGGAGAGAAGGAATTGCCTCCTGTCCCGCCCTTGCTTAGGAGCTGATGGTCCAGACAAGCAGGGTGAGGATCGAGGATCGTTCTGGCAGAGGGGATGCTGTCTGCAGCCTGCAGAGCGGGACCAGGGCTGAGGGCTGCCAGGTCCTGCCCTGGACGCAGTTGCAACTTTGTGAGTTGTAGATGTCCTCTTGTTGGATAATACAGGTTGGCGGGCAAACCTCACAGTCAGAGGGTACACCCTAGCCCAGAGGTCAGTGTCTAGCTGAGGTGAGGGTCTCACAGATGTCTGTGAATGGAGCCGTCCTCGTAATGGGGCGATGACCCCCAGATTTAATTTTAAAGGAGTCTTTTAATCAACTGCAGCAAAACTTTAGTTGAATAATGTGAAACATGTTTTTACAAATGATATGTGAAGTGCATTTGAAAATAAATTTTGTTTTGTTTTCCTCCCTTGGTGAAAATCTCTAATTCTTTACTTGGCCTGAGCACATTATGGTTTATAAAGCATTGTCATATGTTTACTCTTCCCAAGAACTTCCTGAAAACTGGGGCAGAGACTGGGGAGAAGACAAGATCTGAGACTCGTGGTGCACGGGCCTGCGTCTGTGTCTGTGTTAGCTCAGGGGCCTCACAGGGTCTGTAAGGGGCCCTTTAGGGCCTGGAACCCTGATCCCACATCCTGCTGCAAAGGTCGATTGGATGTCCTGCCCGAGGGTTTTGGGGCCAAAAGGGCTTCATTCTGCTGTTGAGGAGGTGTAGCTTTAAGGGACACATTTGTCTGTGGAGGCAAGCGCGTATCTTGGGGTCCAGGTCTGAGACGGCCCTGTGATTGCTCCTGCAATAAGACATGTCTTCTGTCCTGCAGATGATGGCAGCATGGCGCTGGGGGAAGGTTCAGGGCCCTGGCTCCACGATGGCCCTATGGCAGTGAGGGACTCACACAAGCTTGGGCTCTCAAAAGCAACCAGCTGGGGACCCTGCCCTTCTGCGGTCCTCAGATGGCAGAGCTGAGTTCGCAGTTGTGATCAGCTGTTTGAAGTCACCTGTAGTGACTCCATACGGCCTGAAAGAGGCCCCTTAAGACTTTGGAAGTTGGCTTTTCTGATTGCTGGGCAGTGGAGCACTCGTCTCAAGCATCGGTGCCTTCCTTCGCCCTCACAGGGAGAAGCTGGGAACAGTTCCTCCTCTCCTGAGTTGCACTGGCCGTGGCTCATCTTGGAGGCTTGCTAATTTATGCTGTCTTATCTTTCGCCCCCACTCCGTGTTTACTGTTGCCCATTTGCTGTTCTGCAACACCGTGCCCTGGCACGTGTTCTGAACTGGGGAGCTCAGCTGTATTTGGAAACCCAAGAAGACCAGGCAACCACAGTTGCATTTGGTCCTGGGGCTTTGTGACATCCAGGGGTGAGTCCGTTCGCTCCTTTATTCCACCTGCCACAAACTTGTCACTTTTGTGCCTGTGTTTATCATGTACCTGGGCACTGCTTCCTTTCTGGAACAGTGCTGAAAGTCACTGTCTAGGAGGCCTCCATCAGTACTGAATCAGCCTTTCTCTCTCTGCCTCCTCTCACCCCTGTCCACACAGTTACAGGCGCTTGTATGATGCAAACTTCTGGAAGAGGTTGCAGAGTTAGGTCACCCATGGATTCTCACGACCAGTTTGACTCCTAAGTGGTTATGGTTTTAGTAGATGGTGAAGAGACCTTAACCTACTCAGTGGTACATTTCTGTGGGGAAGTAGCTCCAAAGGAAAATCATTTCTCTTGGTGCAGGAATCACGAATCCCAGCCTTTCCTGGGCCTGTTCCTCTAGGATGGGAATTGCTCCCTGACCCTCTGCAAGGCAAAGCCTCCTGGGGGTGGGAGGACAAGGTGGGCTGAGGAGTCCGTGCCTTTAGAACGGTTTTATGGAAAACAGGATGTGGTTCCCGAGATGAGAGCCCCTGAAGAGTGACCAGCTTATTTATACAGTTAAATGAGCAATTCTGCACCAGAGTGTGTGGATGGAGCTCATGTTCTGTGATTGAGGCCTGTTTATGAGACATCATGCTTCATGGGCAACAGCCACTGCTAAACAGAAAACTCAGTGCCTGGGGGAACACATGCAGACTGGCTTTAGAGTTGTCTTTTATTTCTTTAAATACAGATCACCCAAGTTATAGGCCAATTATTTTTTTTTAATATTCTGCCTTAGTCTGCTTAGGCTGCTCTAACACATTGACTGAGTGTTGTTTCTCATAGCTCTGGAGGCTGCAAGTCTGAGGTCGGGGTGCAGCATGGCTGAGCTCTGGTTAGATCTCTCCTCCCCACTTGCGAACGGCTTGCTTCTGACTGTGTGCTCACATGGTTGCTGGGCAGGGCCAGGAAAAGCAAGCTCTCTAGAGAGTCTTCTTAAGGGCACCAGTCCCATCATGGGGGCCCCACCCTCATGGCCTCCTCTAAATCCAATCACCTCCCAAAGACTTCACTTCCAAATACCCTCCCACTGGGGATTATGGCTCCAAGAAACCTGTCTTGGGGACACATAGCTCTGTGCATAGCACCTTTGAAATGCCTGATGAGACTCAGATTGGGAAGAGAGACCAAGAATCAGTGGCCTCTGGGATCTCTCAGGCGTGCATGACATTCCTATTTCAGAAGCAAGCTGGAGCTGCAGAGCCGCCTCTCATCACAGAAGCAGCCACCCCATCTCAGAAGAGCCTTCAAGAGAAATCCTGCCCAGAGCAGAACTGGAAGAGGCAGGCAATGCCCTCTGCCCGTGAAGATAAAAGTCAATTGGCTCGGGAGTGCAGAGGCAGGTCGGGGTGATGAGGAGAGGGCAGCAGCGAAATGAAAAAGCAGCTCCTGGGGGTGGGATTGGAATTCCACACGAAAGAGTCACGTAAGGGAACCCTCAGCAGGGCCAGCGTCTGATTTCCCTTGTTGTCAGAGGTCGGGGAGGCCAGTTTACAAGAGCTGGCTAAGGGACGCTGCGCGGTCACCAAAGATGTTCCTCTCTGCTTCTTGTGAAGGCAGTTCTGGCAGAGTGCGCCCACCTGCAGGAAAACGCCCGCCGCAGCAGCAGCTCCTCTCTCCAACCGCCTCCCATCCCTCTGACGGCAAGTTCCAAACTGAGCTCTGTTAGATACAGAGAGGAATGTGCCGTTTTTGCCTGCGTCCTCTCTTTATCTGGAAACGTCCCCAGGCCTGTGAAATTAAGCAATAACATAGCAGGCAGCCATCATTATTGCTGGATAATTGACTGGGTATCCCGAGTGAAACAAAGGTGGTTACAGAATGGTAAAGGCAATTATCAGTTATTAATGGTGGTTATAGAGCATAACAGAGCAATTTACAAATTGAATTTCTAAGTTGAACAGCTTTCCATTTATATTTTTAAAGGCAGGAGGCAGACATATGGAATAAAGCATGTGACCTTTGCTGGTGACACCGAATGGTTTCAGGAGATTCTTTTTAAATAAATTATTAGGCCACTTTTATGATGGACCTTGTTATTTTGGACAAAAACTGCTAAAGGAACTAATTCTCTCCAATGTGGTTTGGATGAGTGTGTACAGTCACTATTAGTGTCTGTATGTGAGTCATTCTGTGTCCAAATACATATGTGTGTCTTTACCTGTCAGAAGAATCCATGCAGAAATAACATGGAAAAGCCTGGAGGAAGGCCTAAGAAGTGTACACGAGCCTCATGATACTTTTTCATCAGGAAGTGTGCCATTTTGAGTAGCCCTGAAATGGAGAGAGAGCGGGATGCCTGCGAAACCAGGGAAAGGATCACTGCTACCAGAGCTGGGTTTTATCAGAGGGTGGTTTAGGCTTTACTGCCTCTTAAAGATACTTTTGTCTCTTAAGGTGACTCATCTTTGGCCTCGCTGGGCCTTGTTGCTGTGTGCGGCTCTTCTCCAGCTGCAGTGAGCGGGGCTGCTCTCCAGCCGCCGTGCTCGGCCTCTCACCATCGTGGCACCCCTTGTCGTGAGCGCAGGCTGTAGGACACGCAGGCCTCGGTGGTTATTGCTCTGTGGCCTGTGGGATCTTCCCGAATCAGGGATCGAACCCATGTCCCCTGCACTGGCCGGCAGATTCGTATCCATTTTGTGATCAGGGAAGTCCAAGGCTTCGCCGCCTTGTGAGCGCGTTTTTACCTTTAATAAAAGGAAGTTTTTAACTTGACACTACTGATTAGCTACAATAAAAATTTATGGCAGACTGAGTGAGTTTCTACAATTTGGAGGGGGTTGAAAAACTCCTTTCTAATGCTTCGAATGAATAAGTGGACTGGGGAGGTGCCATCTGTGAGTTTAAAAACATTTTGGCTCTTTCCACTCGTGCTGTTGGCACACACCTCAGCGGTGATGGGAGATCTTGTTTCTTCCGTGATTTCATAACTTACAAGACTCATTAATTTACATTCCAAGCCAAACTTTCACCTACACGTTACCTCACGAGCTGAGCCAGAAGTAGAGGTGACCTCTGGGGGCTTTGTCCCACGTCCTCACTTTGCTTGTGCAATTATGTTTTTAACTACCACGTGACTAAGCTAGTTCTCCTTAAACCTGCCATGCTCGACAGAGCTGCTTGAAAGACGGAAAGCTGGATGTCAGTGTCTCTCCTCCCCCCTATATGAGGAGTTATTCACCGTGATTTGTAGGCAGCACAAACCATTTTGCTATTTCACCCCCTTCCGCAAACACCCTTTCTTTACCATAATGTTTGGGGCCCAGGAATGTTCCCGGCTCTCTACAGATGTTGCCTCATGCATGATAAACACAATGGGCAATTGCACAGCTGGAATTCCCCCAGACCCTCTGTTCAGCGAAGATTCCCTCCTGTCAGCTCCTCCTCTCCACTGTGAAATCAGCCACGAGCCCTACCCTCTCTGTGTTTCCATTAATTTCTCCTTCAGCACATCTGATTTCGATTGCAGGGTCTCTGGGTAGAGCCCTGATTAGCTTTTCTTTTGGAGTTGGTCCTCACATTGCTTACAAAAATGAGTGCAAATCATGAAAATGACTCTAAACAAAATCCACTAGCTGGAAATAGTGTGGGGAAAGAATATTGCGGTGGGGGTGATGCGTATTTCAAAACTCGCTGAGTTGGAAGCCGTTTGCCAGAGATTCTGCATAAACAGTGGTGATTGTTGGGACTTATCTTTCTTGCAGTATTTCTGCTGAGAACTGTTGGGCAGCCCATATCTGGAAAATTCTCTTTCTTTCTCCTAAAAAAGATGGGGGCGGGAGGGGGCAGAACACTCATCACTCTCCTAGGCAGCCCACTTCTGACTTCCCAGCCCACTCAGCAGTGACTTGGAATTTTTGGCCCCAGTCAAAGCTTTTGTGCCTTTTTACATAACGACTGGACCCCTCTGCGGAGGGATGGGTTGAGTGACAATTTTCTGCATTGTGTCTGTGTTCTGTGACTGGGTCAATAGTCCATCCCTTAGAACAGGAAAAATAGCTTATGGGTGAAAACAAAACCATCATTTAAAGTCCCCACACAGTCACCCCCTCTGCCACGGATGGGAACTGGGCTGACATTTGGGAGCGCTGGTCTCTGGAAGAAGCACAGTGCTGAAAACGCAGTCTGCCAGCAACTCCAGTCAAAGGCAAACGGATCCGCCTCCCTCCCCCGCTCTTCTCCATTCCAGCCGAACTTCCTGCACCGGTTATAAATATTTAAAGCTACAGTCAACAAAGTTTAAAGTCGGGGAAGTGAGGAAACCCAATCCCGCCTGCGATGCTTTCTGTGTCCTGCGGCCTGCCTCTTCTGGCCTTCGTTGTAAGGTGAAGGGCACGAGGCTCAGAAGGAGCAGGTGCCGCCTCACGCTCAGGAAAGCCACTCACTCAGCACCAGTGAGTGGCACAGACTTTTCATTGTATGGTCCTGACTCTGCAGAGTGTCCGATGTGACCAGTTTGCTGGAAATAAAGTTCCTAACGCGGCTCGCTATTTTAGACCCCTGCTCTGGATACCTTTAGTGCAAGAAGCCTAGTAGGAGCACCCAGGCTTTGCTGGGCATGGTGCCAGGTGTGGTGCATGCAGAATCCAAAAGCTGCATACCCTCCCCTGCAGGAATCCATAGTACAAGGTGGTACATCGTGGGCCATCAGGAGTATTATCAAGAGTTACGCAAAGTGCTGTGGGGGCTCAAAAGACTGATTCATTCATTCAACCAGCGCCTACCTATATGCCCCTACTATGTGCTAGGCAGTGGGTGAAGGGTCAAAGATGAAGCAGGGATGAGAGTGGGGTGTAGAAAACTAATGAGATAATAAGGCTTCACCTATGGTACTACTTTTGTTGGATCTTGGAGGATGAGTAGGAGGTTTCCAGGTAAAATAGTGAATAAGGACTGGGGAGAAGACATATCTGGAAGAGAGAAGTCAAGGGCAAAGGTGTGCAAGAGGCCAGCATGACTAAAGGGTGGGCAAAAACCCATGGGAGTTTCCCCGGCACATGGGTCCATCACAGGCAGGGACACCACACACCAAGGAAAACATGTTGGGTCTCATCCAAGCTGGAGATTCTGGTCCAGGGCTGTGTCACTCAGAGAGTACTGCTCCACCCAGAGGTAATACCTTCCCCAATTCTGACAAGCACCCTGTCTATCATCCCCTGTCTTGTGAAAACAGCTCTGCTCCATTCCTCACCAAGAAAGCAGAACTCCTTGCTGGGTGGGAGAGAAGGAATTGCCTCCTGTCCCGCCCTTGCTTAGGAGCTGATGGTCCAGACAAGCAGGGTGAGGATCGAGGATCGTTCTGGCAGAGGGGATGCTGTCTGCAGCCTGCAGAGCGGGACCAGGGCTGAGGGCTGCCAGGTCCTGCCCTGGACGCAGTTGCAACTTTGTGAGTTGTAGATGTCCTCTTGTTGGATAATACAGGTTGGCGGGCAAACCTCACAGTCAGAGGGTACACCCTAGCCCAGAGGTCAGTGTCTAGCTGAGGTGAGGGTCTCACAGATGTCTGTGAATGGAGCCGTCCTCGTAATGGGGCGATGACCCCCAGATTTAATTTTAAAGGAGTCTTTTAATCAACTGCAGCAAAACTTTAGTTGAATAATGTGAAACATGTTTTTACAAATGATATGTGAAGTGCATTTGAAAATAAATTTTGTTTTGTTTTCCTCCCTTGGTGAAAATCTCTAATTCTTTACTTGGCCTGAGCACATTATGGTTTATAAAGCATTGTCATATGTTTACTCTTCCCAAGAACTTCCTGAAAACTGGGGCAGAGACTGGGGAGAAGACAAGATCTGAGACTCGTGGTGCACGGGCCTGCGTCTGTGTCTGTGTTAGCTCAGGGGCCTCACAGGGTCTGTAAGGGGCCCTTTAGGGCCTGGAACCCTGATCCCACATCCTGCTGCAAAGGTCGATTGGATGTCCTGCCCGAGGGTTTTGGGGCCAAAAGGGCTTCATTCTGCTGTTGAGGAGGTGTAGCTTTAAGGGACACATTTGTCTGTGGAGGCAAGCGCGTATCTTGGGGTCCAGGTCTGAGACGGCCCTGTGATTGCTCCTGCAATAAGACATGTCTTCTGTCCTGCAGATGATGGCAGCATGGCGCTGGGGGAAGGTTCAGGGCCCTGGCTCCACGATGGCCCTATGGCAGTGAGGGACTCACACAAGCTTGGGCTCTCAAAAGCAACCAGCTGGGGACCCTGCCCTTCTGCGGTCCTCAGATGGCAGAGCTGAGTTCGCAGTTGTGATCAGCTGTTTGAAGTCACCTGTAGTGACTCCATACGGCCTGAAAGAGGCCCCTTAAGACTTTGGAAGTTGGCTTTTCTGATTGCTGGGCAGTGGAGCACTCGTCTCAAGCATCGGTGCCTTCCTTCGCCCTCACAGGGAGAAGCTGGGAACAGTTCCTCCTCTCCTGAGTTGCACTGGCCGTGGCTCATCTTGGAGGCTTGCTAATTTATGCTGTCTTATCTTTCGCCCCCACTCCGTGTTTACTGTTGCCCATTTGCTGTTCTGCAACACCGTGCCCTGGCACGTGTTCTGAACTGGGGAGCTCAGCTGTATTTGGAAACCCAAGAAGACCAGGCAACCACAGTTGCATTTGGTCCTGGGGCTTTGTGACATCCAGGGGTGAGTCCGTTCGCTCCTTTATTCCACCTGCCACAAACTTGTCACTTTTGTGCCTGTGTTTATCATGTACCTGGGCACTGCTTCCTTTCTGGAACAGTGCTGAAAGTCACTGTCTAGGAGGCCTCCATCAGTACTGAATCAGCCTTTCTCTCTCTGCCTCCTCTCACCCCTGTCCACACAGTTACAGGCGCTTGTATGATGCAAACTTCTGGAAGAGGTTGCAGAGTTAGGTCACCCATGGATTCTCACGACCAGTTTGACTCCTAAGTGGTTATGGTTTTAGTAGATGGTGAAGAGACCTTAACCTACTCAGTGGTACATTTCTGTGGGGAAGTAGCTCCAAAGGAAAATCATTTCTCTTGGTGCAGGAATCACGAATCCCAGCCTTTCCTGGGCCTGTTCCTCTAGGATGGGAATTGCTCCCTGACCCTCTGCAAGGCAAAGCCTCCTGGGGGTGGGAGGACAAGGTGGGCTGAGGAGTCCGTGCCTTTAGAACGGTTTTATGGAAAACAGGATGTGGTTCCCGAGATGAGAGCCCCTGAAGAGTGACCAGCTTATTTATACAGTTAAATGAGCAATTCTGCACCAGAGTGTGTGGATGGAGCTCATGTTCTGTGATTGAGGCCTGTTTATGAGACATCATGCTTCATGGGCAACAGCCACTGCTAAACAGAAAACTCAGTGCCTGGGGGAACACATGCAGACTGGCTTTAGAGTTGTCTTTTATTTCTTTAAATACAGATCACCCAAGTTATAGGCCAATTTGGAAGATAGTATAGCTCAGTGAACTCTGGTGTGAGAGTGACTGGGTTGAAATCCTGATTTGACCTGTACTAGTTGCATGACCCAGAGAAGGCAATGGCACCCCACTCCAGTACTCTGGCCTGGAAAATCCCATGGACAGAGGAGCCTGGTGGGCTGCAGTCCATGGGGTTGCTGAGGGTCGGACAGGACTGAGTGACTTCACTTTCACTTTTACCTTTCATGCATTGTAGAAGGAAATGGCGACCCATTCCAGTGTTCTTGCCTGGAGGATCCCAGNACTCCAGTACTCTGGCCTGGAAAATCCCATGGACAGAGGAGCCTGGTGGGCTGCAGTCCATGGGGTTGCTGAGGGTCGGACAGGACTGAGTGACTTCACTTTCACTTTTACCTTTCATGCATTGTAGAAGGAAATGGCGACCCATTCCAGTGTTCTTGCCTGGAGGATCCCAGGGACGGAGGAGCCTGGTGGGCTAACACAGAGTCGGACACGACTGAAATGACTTCTCAGTTGCATGACCTTGGACACGTGAGTTAATCTGTCTTACCTCAGTTTCCTCTTTTTGCACAGTTGGAAGAGAAACATCATCTTCTTATTTTAGGCTGAAAATTGCCTCCCCCACTCACAGATATCCATGCTCAGATTATCCTGGATAATGTGGGTGGGATTTTAACGCTGTTATGAGGGTCCTTATAAGAGCCGGGCAGAGGGAAATTTCACAGACACTTTGCAGAGGAGAAGGGAATGTCAAGATAGACATGAAATAGGAGAAACTTGAATATACTGGCCCTGGAGACCTGAGTGGTGTAGCCATCACCAGGGAATGCTGGTAGCCACCAAATGCCGAAACAGGCTAAGAATGGCTTCTTCCCTGGAGCCTCCAGATCTGCTGACTCCTAGATTTTAGTCAGTGAGATGTATTTTGGACTTCCGGCTTCCAGAGCGGTCAGAGAATACATTTCTATTGTTTAAAGGAATTTGAGATGATTTGTTATAGCAGCCACATGAAACTAACACACACCTTCATGGTGTTATCAAGAGGGTTAACCATGCTAGTGCTCACAAACATCGGGTGTAGTCCTGGTGTTACACAGTAAACTCTCACAAGGAAGAGCTTTGGTTATTGATTCATCTTGAAGCTGGGAGAAAGATTTGCAGAGGGCAAGGAGGACTGGCTGAGGAGGTCAAAAGGGGTGGGTGTCAGGTCCCGGCTGGGTCACTATCACTTGCAGGCCAAGCTTCTGTTTTTCTCCTTTGGCAAAAGGAGGCCACCAAGTCCTCCCCCGAGTTACGAGGATCAAATGAGTTAATGAACGTGAAACTGCTTTGCACGTCACCCACGTAAATCGTTAAGCCGTGGTTACAAAGAGCGGGACCAAGCTGAAGCAGCGTGGCAGAGGGCTGCGGAGAGCTTTGTCTCTCCGGCTCTGTGAGGTGAGGTCATCTCTTTCAGCTTTTGTTCCTGCCTCTCTGAGCTCATTTGCTGGTTTTCCCCCTAATCCGGGCCCCTTTGGCTCCGAATGGAGCTTCAGATGACAAAGCTCCAACAGTCCCAGCCAGCCGTGAGCCACCCCTGGGGCACATTTCTTCTCGTTACCATTTTTAAGAGGCACAAACAAAAATAAAAATTAAAAACCCCAAATACACTCATCTTAAAAATGATTTGCAATGCCCGCCATGGAGATTAGGTCAATGGATTCCAGTTCCACTTAGCTGAAGTTTGAGATGTTTTCCGTCTATTTTTCAGGCCAGAGACCCATGAGACCCAGCATCGGGTGTCAGCTTAGATGGGAACAAGTCAACCTTTGTCAAATGCTTGAAAGCGGTGAATTCATCTGTAAAGATACCCAGCCTCCCAGGAAATGTGCTGTTTTAGCCTGAGTAGGCAAAGGACAACACACAGGATGAAAGCAAGCCATTTCTGCCCATGATTTGCTTTGTCTTTTGCTGGTCTGTCCAGTAAAATCTTCACACTCCCTAAGATGGTCAAAGGTGTGTGTTGTAATGACAGCTCTTTGCTGAAGGACTTGGCAGATTCCTCCAGTTCACTGATTCAAATCTACTCACCTACGGGAAAAGAAAGGACCCCATTCATATGCATTTATCTTTAACAAATAGATCATGAAAACCTGCAATGTTCCAGGCAGTGAGGGGACGCTACTGACCACAATGCCTGTGGGTTATCTGGAGTTTGGAGCTGACTGGGGATGACGTTAGCCAAAAAGTGACCTGACATGGACCAACTGCAACAGTGATACGACAGGAGCACCTAGTACTAACAGAGTCTCCAGGAGAAGTTTCTCCCGGCAGCGAGATCCCGAGTTCCAGTTCAGGAGGCAGTCAGGGATCAGCTGAACCAAAAGTAAGGGGAACGCGCTAAGTGTGGAGAGGATGGAGTGTGCAGAGGCGCCAGAGTGGAAAAAAACAACAACCAAACCCATGACATGTAGGAGGAATCAAGTAGAAGCCGGCGTGGTGGAAAGCAGGGGAAAGAGTTTGGGGTGAGGCTGAAGGAGTATGAGGGACCGGAATGGGGCCCTGTTGGCTCTGTAGGGTGCACAGTATTTGGGGAAGAAAGATTCACCTCCTGGGTCCCACCCCCCAGAGATGCATCTGTGCGGCCTTCACTCTGGGCCCCCCAGGTCTGACCAGGTCTACGCTGAACCTGGCAGAGCTAGGGCCTAAGACAGAAGCTGAGAGGCGGGTACCCTGTGGCTCTGCCATTTCCTTGCAAGTTTAGGTCTCTGCTCTGAACTCAGCAAGACTTGCTCTAGCCTTGCTCCACCCCCCGCCCCCACTTTGTTCATTCACTCAACAAATATTTATTGAGTATTTGTGACGTGCCAGGTCCTGGGCTAGGCCCTGGGAGGCAGAGATGAGTGAAAGAGAAGCTTTCCCTGCTCTAGAGAAGCTTCAAGTTTGGTGTGGGGGGAAGGGTAATAGCTTGGACCCCCACAGTCAAACATCAACTTGTCCTCTGCCCATTGTCTGAACTTCCCCCATCACCATTTATGGCCAGCCAGCCACTTTTCCTTATCACAGGGGCTTAGGCCAGACCCTCAGTCATTCTGAGTGGACTGCACTGATCCTCCCTAATAGGGACCAGGGTTCGGCCCCAGTCCAGTCCTGGATCCATCCCTCTGCATCTTGGCTGTGTAGCCCCAGGTCCAGACAACAAAACCAACTTGCGTAGCCCCACCTCCCTGCGCTGTGTCTCCAGGCGCCCAGAAAGGCCATCTTCCTTGTTATTTCCCCGTGGGCACAAATCTTCTGAAGGCAGCATAAGTTCCCTCCAACAGCAGCATATTCCCACTTGCCAGCAGTTAATGAACTGTTGTTGGGGGTGGTTAATGCCCTGTGAAATCAGTCATTAATTGTAGAAACAACTGATCTCAGAGAGATGGCGGCAATTATGAGCCATTTATGATGGCAGAGGCATGACAAAACACCATGCTGCCCGTTCGTCACTAGGGGAAGAGTCTGCAGCTTGGTTTTGAAGCTGTCTTCTAATGGGAGTGGTCACACACTGCCCAAGCTCCCTGCAAACCTCACTCTCAAAGCCCTGGCTGCAGAAAGCCCAGAGCTAGTAACCGTGCTCGGGAAACAAAAAGATACACCTGCAGAGGGCCGGCTGAAGGAGGCAGCATCGGATAATAGATAAAGCGCTGTGGCCTTTCCTGGCCGGGTGCCTTCTGAACTGTGGTCCTAGAGCTGAGGGAGCAGAGAAGGGTTTCCTGGTGGCCTCTGGGCTGGCCTCTGAGGGTGGTGATTCTGAGACATTCTACATCAGTGCTGTTTCAGGGGGGCGTTTAAGATACGCTGACCCCTTTGTTGGTGGTGTATCTGAAACGCGCTCACCGTTCGTTCTTTTCATGATGAATGTTCCCCTCCTGGCAGTCAGAAACTGGTCACATTAACAGGAGCGTTCACAGTCTTTCTCTGAGCTGTCCCTGGTAACACTGCCAGGATTTTCAGTTTTCTGCCTTCAATTCTCCCAGCCATTTCTGGAGCCCCAGACAATGTCTGTGTAAACTCCCGAACAGGTTTTTAGAGGCCTCTGCTCCCCTGGGAAGCCGGTACCTGGGGGTGTCTGTCCCTTAGTCACTGGCTCTGCATTCACAGGCACTGGGCCTGCATCAGATATTGGCCCCTATAATATCCAGGAGGAATGGCAACCCTAAAAGTTTTCCACAGCAGAATAGCAGGACCATTCATCTATTTTACAAAGTCCAGCTGGATCAAGTTTGGGTAAGGGTGTTGGTGTGTTCTCATAGCCAGGGGGCTTATGATACTGAAATATTGGGACTGCCCTGAAGGATCAACAGCATAACCTTAGCAAAATGCATTTTGGTATTCCAATAGGGTAGAATCCTATGCAGCATTTAATATGATTATTAAAATCTATGCTTATTGACATGAGAAAAATGCCCATGGTCTATTACTGAGTAGAAAAAAGCAGGCAACCAAATTCATTCGATCCTATTTTACAGAAAATGTGCACACACGTGGGAATGTGGGCATGTGATGATGATGGTCTTTCTTGATGCCACGCAACACATTGCAGTGCTTCTTCTGAGAGACTGAAGCTGACTTAGAAATTCCTCCTTGTGCTTTTGGATAGTATCTGAATTTATTGCCACAAGTGTGTCTTGAACTTATAAGAAAAGTAATATGTATTTTTTACATTTATTGAAACCTGCTCTCTTTTATCTATTGTAATAAAATTATGTCTTATCAGGATTTTCTAAAGCTTTTTACATCATGTGTCCTTATTGGCCAAACTAAGACACAATGCTGTTAGAAAAATTTGGAAAAATAATATCTCCAAAGAATTTGAAAGATTAAGTTGCAAAAGCTGAAAAATAAGCGGTTTGCCTAATATCAGCTGGACAGCATCAGAGAAATAGACTTGGCTGGGAGTGGGGGAATGGGAGATGGGGGCAATGGGCAAAGATACAGGAGAGTTTGGTGGCAAATAGGCAAACAGAAACAATGGTTTTACAAGGACGGGGTGGTAGTATGGTGGATGTAGATGACCCGTAGGGGTCTGTTGTGACTACAGAAGGGATTCTTGGGCAAGCAAACTTGTAAATATGTGACATGACTGAAATTTTCACTCTGCCTTTAAATTTAGGCTTTTCTTGAATTCGTGTATAATTCCATATTCAGTCACGCTTTTTCCTGTAATCTTCCGTCCTGTCTCTAAATGCTGGGCTTCTGATTGGCCCCTGAGCTAAGAAGTAGCTGTCCACATAGCCAAGGAAATGGTTGTGATCCCCTTGCCTTTTTAGATGTGGTCTTTTTCTTGTTAAACATCGTTGCATGCAAACTTCATTTTAAGATACTGCAGCACAGTTGGAATTTCAGCCAGTGGTGCTTTTGCATTCCAAAACAAGAAGTGATTTCTTTAATGAAATTTGATGCAAAGTGAAAAACCTGAAATATAAAATCAGTATTGTGAATCCAGGTTTTAGCTAGGTTATAAGGTGGCTGGAAGGAGGAATTTTTTCAGACAAATAAAATTATTTTAAAAATTATCTTTGGGGCTTTATATAAACGACAACAACAAACATGCATTTGAAAGTGGCTTTGTAATCATGGTCAGTGAAGAATTTCTTAAAAAATTCCACAGCATCATAAGCATCAATCTCATTTTATTAATGGTGGAACAAAAATAGTATTTATTCCATAGATCCTATTTTTTCCTACTTAAAAAAAATCCTGTGACTTGTCCGAAGTTCTCTAGCTTTGGGAAAATAATTCATAAATAAAGCAATAACATGAAATCAATGCAAGACATATTCTGACTGGAAGTGGAGCTAGTAAAAATGTAAGATGCAGGTCAAAAATAAAAAAAAACAAACAAACAGTGAATTCTCCAGATTATCTCTTTGCAGTGTAGTCCCAGTGATGGAGAAGACAGTCTGTTCTTTATTATCTACACTAATACAGCTTTAAAATAACTTCGTTCATTGTTTCATGGATCTATATAATTTGTCTCTCTAGCAAGATTTTGGGCTATTGAGGGCAAGGGACCATTTGCTCTGTTTGTCTGATATTCCCTACTCCTGCGTTTTCAGGAGAGTTGGGAACGTGTGAAGTGCTTCACAATCATTTATGCACTGGGAAAGAAAGAACTGGAATCAGAGAAGGATAGGTTTCATTTTTTCACATGGCTTGCCAACTCCAGTTGATTGCTAATAGCTTCTTGGAGTGCCAAGTTAGGAAAGAGTCTGAGGATCAGCTGGCACCGTGTAGAGAGTATTGTTGTTGGAGGTGAAGTCTGTCAGGACTGTAACAGCAGTATGAGCTCAGTGCTCAGTCGTGTTGGACTCTTCTGCAATCCCATGGACCGCAGTCTGCCACGCTTTCCTGTCCATGAGATTTTCCAGGTGAGAAAGGTGGAGCAGGTTGCCATTTCCTCCTCCAGGGGATCTTTTGGACCTAAGGATCGAACCTGCATCTCCTGCGTGTCCTGCATTGGCAGACAGGTTCTTTACCACCGTGCCACCTGGGAAACCCCAGCAAGAGCAGTGGTACCTATGATATGTTCAGTCCCTGTCCCTGAATTAACCAACCCCAGACCCTCCACGCCGTCAGACTCTGTTGGGTGAGAAAAACACATCTCATTATTTAGGCTACTTTGAATCAATTTATCTTACACATTGCTGAAAGCATCCCATATGATACCGTCATCCCATATGATACCGTCTCCTATTTCCCGAACCGAAAACTTCAGCAGAAACTTTTTTGACTCATGAATTATGATTTTCCCCCCACTAAGGAATTAATAAGTTTTATTGAAACCCCACATGAGATACAGGGCTGCAAAAGTTCTCACATATTGATTCTCTTACCAGTCGAGCGACTTCTGCTTAGGTTTTCTTAAAGCTCTAAGTCTCTGTCTTCTAACCTGGAAAAACGGGACAATGTATATCTCACAGAATTATCATGAGAATTAAATAAGACAACTGAAGTATGTGAGCACAGGAAACATGTAGCGGCGTGCCACTCGGCGGGATTTCTTTCTCTCCTGACCTCCCTGAGGAAGCTGAAGCTCAACTGCTTTGTAAAAACACCCGCTTTACTTCACTGCTGGAGTTCAGTCCCAGGTCCCTCCACAGCGAGCTCTGGCAGCTCTGGTGGGAGGCAGCAGAGGGCTTTCCCTGTGGGATGGTGGATTTCTTCACGGAACCGTGTGCTGGTTCTGGCCTCACGTCCCCCAGCTCTGGCGCAGCTGAAAGGCAATCTAATCAGGAAAAGAAATTCAATGCGAACTAATATACAATTTGGAAAGCTTCTGAGAGTGTGTGTGTGTGTTTTTTTTTTAACGCATTGGAAGATTTTGGTCTTATTTTATTACTGGGCCTCCTGATAAATTAAAGAGAGATGAGCTATTCCTCAGCCAAAGAAACGCTTACATTGAAATTAAAGTTTAAAGCTTTTCTCTATTTGCTCTGT
The DNA here is from genome assembly GCA_006410675.1 of Oreotragus oreotragus. Classification (NCBI taxonomy): domain Eukaryota; kingdom Metazoa; phylum Chordata; class Mammalia; order Artiodactyla; family Bovidae; genus Oreotragus; species Oreotragus oreotragus. The sequence goes on along the minus strand of SJYX01024247.1, from coordinate 70,843 downwards.
CAGACCTGTAGGATGGTGTCAGAAGGGACTAGAACTATGTGACACTGTTTTATAGTTTTATTATTATTTTTTTTGGGGGGGGAAGATCCTGTTGACTTTTTCTGTGATTCTGTAGCCTGGCATTAAAATGTTGTTCTCGAATAAAGAGGAAGTGGCTGAAGCTGTAAGGAGAATGACTTAACATTTAAGAATTGATTCAACAACTAGTGCATGTCCTAATAGTTAAGAGAATGGGTTTAAAGTCCAGACAGATTTGGTGTTTGCTCATCCTGCTTAACGGCCGTATGACCGTGAACGGTTAGTTGAGCTCTTCAAGCCTCTGTTTCCAGATCTGTAAAATGGATAGGATGCTTGCACTGTTTAACCACTGCTGTATAAAAGCGTACCGGCGGCGGTCGTTTTTTCTCTGGCATCTGTGTGTCACATGAATTCGTCTGCTCTTGGTTGGGTGGCTCCGCCCCTCTAGGCTGGACTCACCCACATGCCGGTGGGTGGCAGGGGCTCAGCTGGGGCGGCTCTGCTCCACGAGACCCTCACCCTGCTTCGAACAGCAGGGTTGCTGAAGCTCAGTCTTCTCGCGGTCGTGGCGGGGGCTGGAGATGTGAGACGTCTTTTAAACCCTCGTCAGACCTTTGGTCATGCCTGCTGCCATCTCATTGGCTGAAGCAGAGCCCCGCACGGAGTCAAGGGGTTGCGCTCCTTCCGCGCCCTCCTCCCCCTTCCCGCCTGCTCTCTTCCCGCCCTCCTGCTTCTTCCTCCGCCTTCCATCTCTCATCTCCTCCTCTCCCTTCTCCCCCTTCTCCTCTTCCCCCTGCGGCTCTTCCCTTTTTGCTTCCTCTTCTCTTTCTGGGCAGTTTGAAGCGGGGAACAAGCCACGTTGCATTAACCTCTCCACCTGACACTGTGTAGGTAGGTACCTGATTCATGTTGACTTAACAGAAACCATAAGGCAGTTTGTACCGAGCTCATGGAGCTGTGTGTGTTCATGCAAACATATGTGTGCCTGTGTGTGTGTTCATGGGCTCACGCACGTGCACGCATGCACGCGCACACACACAGGGTAGAACTATCTTGGACTATCTTCGCTTATGAATAATAAAAAAATGACCTCAGTCTTGTCAAATGCTTCAGGAGAGAAAAAAATTTTTTCTCTCTTTTATGCCATCATTTGCTCAAAGGCAGATCCAGAGCGTTCATTCAAATGTGCCTTCTCCCCTGATTATCTTGTACAAAGCTCTCCATTTGGGAATACTTGCAGGTTTCCTTGTCATTCTCCAGCTCTGGTTTATATAAAAATGGATCATTTGTTGAGGCAAACTTCAAAGCCGGAGAGCGCCTTAAGTTATAAATGGTTCCGTCTTTTAATTCAGGCATAATCCTATTAGAGACACAGCTCTCAGGCCTGGGGAATCCTTTTAGGACTCTTTGATCAAGGGAGCACTTTTGAGTTCTGTAGCTTCAGCCTTCCAAGCCCTGAAAGTAACAGGGAACCCATTTAATATCTGGAAATGTCCGTTTCTCTCCTGGTGAAAGAAGTATATTCTCAAGTGCAGCAGGACCAGGTTTTGAAATCAGGGGAAAATGTGGGAAGCAGGAATAGCGTTGCGCCGCGTGTCCACGGTGTGCGGGACTAACCTTCGCTGGTGCGCCAGACAACTTTAGGTGGCGTTATATCCGAAGGCGTTTGACACCCTGCTCATTCGTCGCCTGTCTTCAAACGATCTTTCTGATTACAAGAGATAGAAAGTTTCAGTTTGAGCTTTGTCTTTAGCTTCTTGAAATCTTGTTGACACTTCTGTTTCAGAGATGGTCAGCGAGTCTTGACCTGAGACTCCAAGGCTTCACACATCCTCCCATCTGCTTCCGCGCCCCCATCCCTCCCCTGTCAGCACTGCGTTTCTCATCCGGCCTCACTCACGCTGCTCTTTGCTGTGTGTTAACGCACCAAACACGTTCATTCCCACCTCGGAAACGCAGCACCCTTCGTCCCCTCTGTTCTGGCATCTCGTCCCCTGTTAATCCACGTGACTCAGTCCCTCACCTCTGGTCTATAATCAAACGCTGCCTGGCAAGCAGAAGATGCTCACTGAAATGTTTGTTGACTAGAAGGATGGGAGAACTGAGTTTTGACACTGGTGAGTGATACTGTCTAGTTAGAGTTCAGTAACATTGCTGCTTGCATTGTAGGTATTTTTACCTGCACTTTCTGTTTAAGGCAAGTGATACCAGCATCTGGGCCCACAATTCCTGGCCCAGAATTCCTTTAAAATTCCACCTTCCGATGCCTCAATCATCCATCAAGGCTCTGAGTTTGTGGCAATATTCAACACACTCCTGGGATCACTTACAGTGCAGATGAAATATGTATCTCATTGGATTCTGAAATGAATATTTTGAGTCCCTATATCAATTTATGTTTTTGGGTTTTTTCCTGAGTTTCTCATACAGACCACATTTTTCAAGATCCTAGAGAATGAAATTTATTGACAAGAAGTCTGTGTGCTTTTTAAAGGGGGGCGGATCTTTCCCCAAATGTAACTGAAGAATTTACCAGTGGAATTTAGATTTGAACGGCAGCCCAAGTGCCATGTTTGAAGTAGCACAAGGGGCTTGTCTGAGATCAAGCATGTGAGACACGTCCAGAAACACAGGGGATTTAGTCTAATGAAACATTCTCATCAGAGAAATGAAAAATGGTGGAAAAACGTCTTTAGGGAGGCAAAAAATTTGAGGTCTGAGCTAGACAGTGATTTGGGGGCAGAAATCTGTGAACCAATTCAGGTGGATCTGAACACTCCATCCTCAACTGGGTGCAGTGACCCAATTAATTCATAATGCAACAAATTTATCGAGTTTCTACTATGTTCCAAGCACTATCTAAGAGCTGGCCGCCCAGTGATGAGTAAATGGATAAGATCCTTTGATCATGGAGCTTAACATCCAGCAGATGAGATGACACACAAGCCAACACACCCAGATATTAGTTTGGTTACAACAGCGGGTCGGAGGCCCTGACTTAGGTTGGGGGTGCGGGGACCAAGGATGCAAGCTGAAGGTCTGACGAGGCCCCCTTGTGATGCCTAACCTCTGCCCTCTCCTTTCTTCACCTGGAAGCCCTTCCTGCCGTTCTCTTCATTTTTTTTTTACTCCAAGGCCACTGGTCATTAAGCTGGTGATTGCCATCTCTTAAGGAGATGACAAATGTACGACCCTGGGACCCTTCACAAACAAAGGGACTCTGAGTCTCCAGGGATGGGTCCAGGGAATCTGCGTTTGGAAAATATGCCTGCAGATTCTGTGGCTGGCTCAGGCTTGGGAGCTCTGTTTAATCATCCAGGGGAGCTTCTGAGGTCCCCCTACTTCTCCCACCAGAGTACTCCCTGAAACAGTTTGGTTTAAATGCCAGCCTCTGACTTCTCTCCCTCATTTTTACCATCATTGTTCTGGAGCCCAGTCATAGTGGACGATGTGATTGACTCACCTGTCCAGAGGTTGTATAGACTTTTCCTGAAACCCTAAAGTGACCAGAACCCTCTTCTCTTGCATCTTGTCACAGGTAAATAGGATACAGTTGTCATTCACGTAACACTCCTGCATGCCAGACCCTGCACAGGTAATATACCTGCCCAGGTAGTATACCACTTAGCTCTCAGGGGCACCTCTGTTGCCTGCTTAACCCACCTACACTGATAGGCAAGCTTTGGTCATGTCAGAGTCACTTGAAGATCCTCGCAAATGGAGGCCCAGTTGCTGCCGTGCTTCAGGGACGCTGGCCGTGGTTCTTCAGTGGCTTTCCAGGTGACTCTGATGGACATGTTTGAGTTCCTCTGCACCACGGCAGTGGTCCTCACACTTTGGAGAGAACACCTCAGAATTGCCTGGGCGAGCTTTCCAGTGCCAAGCGCGCTGATGCTCGTGTGATCATAGGGTTCAGGATCGCATCTTGGGCTTCATTCTCGCCTGCAGCTGCCTGCAGTCTGGGAGGGCAGTCAGTTAATCGCTTCTCCCAAGTCTTAAACATTCCAGCTCTCCCTTTGTCTTCTGCGGGAAGTCTGGGGTGCCCGACATCCTGTGAGCAGAACCCTGGGAAGGAGGCCTCTGCCTTTTATTTTGAACACCATGCTTTTTCTCGAGGTATCTTTTGGGTCAGGTTGTTTTTTGAATCCCAGATTAACGTGATTTACTAAAATGTGTAAAGCCCAACGCTCGGGTTTTATCCACGTGGGTTAAGTTTAAGGTAGATTCTGTCTCTGGTGAAGCCTGTTATTCTGTTGCATTCTCCTAAACCTGTTCACACCCAGCCTCTCTTTCAATAAGTTGAACAAGATTTGAGGGGTTGATTTTACAAAACGGGAGCCTGAAGCACAGGAGAGATGACGTGACCTGCTTAGTGGCTCCCGGTGAATGGATCATATGGCTGGGGCAGTAACCGAGGACCTGTGGCTCCCAAGCGGTGCTTGAATAGGCGGTCCTGGTCCCTTCACGCTGGCTCCCACCACATCAGTGGTCCCTGATGCCTGGAGCTGAAGGTGTGGGTTGGGGTAAATCATGATCATAGGGTTCAGGATCGCATCTTGGGCTTCATTCTCGCCTGCAGCTGCCTGCAGTCTGGGAGGGCAGTCAGTTAATCGCTTCTCCCAAGTCTTAAACATTCCAGCTCTCCCTTTGTCTTCTGCGGGAAGTCTGGGGTGCCCGACATCCTGTGAGCAGAACCCTGGGAAGGAGGCCTCTGCCTTTTATTTTGAACACCATGCTTTTTCTCGAGGTATCTTTTGGGTCAGGTTGTTTTTTGAATCCCAGATTAACGTGATTTACTAAAATGTGTAAAGCCCAACGCTCGGGTTTTATCCACGTGGGTTAAGTTTAAGGTAGATTCTGTCTCTGGTGAAGCCTGTTACTCTGTTGCATTCTCCTAAACCTGTTCACACCCAGCCTCTCTTTCAATAAGTTGAACAATATTTGAGGGGTTGATTTTACAAAACGGGAGCCTGAAGCACAGGAGAGATGACGTGACCTGCTTAGTGGCTCCCGGTGAATGGATCATATGGCTGGGGCAGTAACCGAGGACCTGTGGCTCCCAAGCGGTGCTTGAATAGGCGGTCCTGGTCCCTTCACGCTGGCTCCCACCACATCAGTGGTCCCTGATGCCTGGAGCTGAAGGTGTGGGTTGGGGTAAATCTCCAAAAATGACTCTTAACAAGGCATTCACAAAGCTTCAGCTTTTACCACAAGCCACAGCGACACTAGCTAGACTTAGGGCTCTAGTGATAAATTGGTAGTAACGAAATCTCAATATCTATCTATGAAGAGAAAAACAAAAAATCCATAACGGGCCCTGATGGACCATTAGGTGTTAATGGGAATAATACAAATACCCAACAGAGTACATTACTGAACTGAGCAAGCCTTGCCCAGCCCATCACAATCTGTAATGTCTCAATATTTTAACTATGCACATATATATGTTGGATTGAGAATAGCAATAGCTGAGATTAGGGAGTCTGGGCAGTAAGAGTTAAGACAGCGCATCTTCACTATAACTGAAGGACCCGATTTTGCAACTCTCTAAGCTTCTGCTTCTATCTGTAAAATGGGTACAATCACGCTCTCTTACAGGCTTGTTGGGAGGATGAAAAGAGGTCACAAGATCTCATTGTTTTAACTTGCATCTCCCTGATTTCTGGATGAATTGAGCACCTTTTCTTGTGCGGCTTTCAGAAGTTGTTTTGTGAAATGCCTGTTTATCTGCTTAGTTCAGTCTTCTTTTGAGTTGTTGACCTGTATGTTTAGATATTAATCTTTCTGTCAGATGTGTTGCAAGTATTGCCTTCCCATCTCTTTTTTTAAACAGCTGTGTTGAGATGTAATTTATATACTAAACTGAGTCATTACAAGGGTACAATTCAAGGATTTTTTGTAAATTTATAGAGCTGTGCAACCATTACCACAGTCCATTTTAAGACCTTTTCTACCAACCCAGAAGTTTCCCTATGCCCATTTCAGTTTACCCATGCTCCCGCTCTCCAGCCCGAGGCAGCCACCAGTCTGCTTTCTGTGTCAATATGTTTCCCTTTTCTGGATGTTTCATCGCGACGACTGATGCAGTGTGAGGCTTTCGCATCAGGTCTCTTTGACTTGGCACCATGGTGTTTAGGTTTGTCTATTCTGTAGCATGTGCCAGGACTTCATTCCTTTTTGTTGTTGAGTAGTACTCTTGCCTGGAAAATCCCATGGACGGAGGAGTCTGGTAGGCTGCAGTCCATGGGGTCGCTGAGGGTCGGACACGACTGAGCGACTTCACTTTCACTTTTCACTTTCACTCATTGGAGAACGAAATGGCAACCCACTCCAGTGTTCATGCCTGGAGAATCCCAGGGATGGGGGAGCCTGGTGGGTTACTGTCTATGGGGTCGCACAGAGTCGGACATGACTGAAACGACTTAGCAGCAGCAGCAGCAGCAGCCGTATTCCACTGGAGGGATGTATCAAGTTTGTGTCCTCTCCAGTCCCTGCTCTGCACGTGTGTGTGTGTACACAAACCCAGGAATATAGTGTCTCACACCATGACCACAACTGGGGCCATTGGCCCTCCCTGCCTCCAGGACCATCGCCTCTGCTGATAACACCCTTGGGCTTGTGCATTCCCCTGGCAGGTGCGTGACGCTGCTGCTCCTCACCCTTCCCTACCCTGGCAGAACCTCTCCCGACCTAGCTGGTGATGATGGTGGTATGATGGTGGGAGGGTGACGGTCATAGTGATGGTGGTGGGGACAGAGGTGGTGGGGACTGGGGATTGCACTCCCCAGACAGAATGCCACAGAGCCCCGCTGCTCTTACCTTAGTGTCCAGCAGTTTCATAAGCATGAACACTTTTCAGATTGTTGTTTAACTTTGGTGGTTTCCAGGGTATTAAAATGGCAATTTCTGTCCATTTTTTTTCCGGCTTTGGAGTTACTTTTGGGGAACTGATGGGCCAGTCTCCTTAGCTGGCTGTAGCTGGAAGGCTCACCTTGCTTCCCAGTCTCTTCGTTGTCTTTTAACTCAGCTGTGAGTTCTATTGTCATAGAATGATTTCAGGGTTTTTTAATAATACAGTTGCCCCCATGTATCCTCTCCTCTATTTCAACAGTTATCATTACTCTGTCATTTTTGTTTCTACTAGCCCCTTCTCTTTCTTTCTTTCTCAATTCATTTATCTTTAACTGAAGGATAATCACGGTATTGTGTTGGTTTCTGCCACACATCAACACGGATAGACCATGGGACGGCATGTGGCCCCTCCTCTGAAGCCTCCCTCCCGCCTCCCAGCCCATCCACCCGCTAGGTGGTCACCGAGCCCTGGTTTGAGCTCCCGAGTCACAGCATGTTCCCACTGACTCTGTTCCACATGGCAGTGTGGATGCTTCCATGCTGCACTCTCCAGCCATCCCGCGCTTGCCTTCCTGCTCCCCCTGCCTGGCCACGAGTCTGTTCTCCACGTCTGCGCCTCCATCGCTGCCCTGCAGATAGCTACGTCAGTACCATCGGTCTAAATTCCATAAGTGTGTGTTAATATATGATGCTGGTTTTTCTCTTTCTAATTCACTCTGTATGATAGGCTATAGGTTCACCCCCCTCGTTAGCACTGACTCAAATGTGTTCCTTTTTATGGCTGAGTAATATTCCACTGTGTGTATGTAGCATAGCTTCTTTACCCATTCATCTGTCAGTGGACATCTACGTTACTTCCATGTCCTAGCTGTTGTAAATAGTGCTGCAATGAACACTGGGAGACATGTCTTTTTCAGTTATGGTTTTCCCAGAGTATGTGACCAGTAGTGGGATTGTTGGGTCATATGGTTGTTTTATTCCTAGTTTTTTCAGGAATCTCCATACTGTCTTCCATACGGCTGTATCAGTTTACATTCCCACCAACAGTGCAAGAGGGTTCTCCCTTCCCAGCACCCTCTCCAGCGTTTCCTGTTTGTAGACTTTTTGATGATGGCCCTTTTGACCAGTGTGAGGTGATATCGCATTCAATTTTTCTGTAGACATGTGTGTCAGTATTTCTATTTTGGTGTCTGTGTTTTTTGGTTTGCTTAGGGAGACTGTCTCCATCCTGAGATCATTAACAAATTCTCTTATCCTTTCCTGTTAATATTTTTTGCAGCTCTGTGACTCACATTTAAAGGCTCTTGATTCATGTGAATTTGCTCTCTGTAAGAATTGTACCCATGTATATTTATGCCAGAAAAATATCAGAATTTTTAAAAACCATATCTTAGCTAGCATTAAAATTTGTGTATATTCTCTCACCATTAAAGTTTATTGTTTCTTAATTAGTTGTTTATCTTGTTTTATGAGTTTATCTTATTTTCCAAATATTTCTTATGAAGTCTTTATATACAGAATTGAGCCCTTGTCTATCATACTACTGTGAACATTCACCAATATGCTATTTAACTATGAATTAGTTATTTTTTTTTTTATAATATCAAACCTTATCCCTGGTGGCTCAGATGGGTAAGCATCTGTCTACAATGAGGGAGACTGGGTTCGATCCCTGGTTCGGGAAGATTCCCTGGAGAAGGAAATGGCAATCCACTCCAGTACTCTTGCCTAGAAAATCCCATGGATGGAAGTCCCATTAGTTAATTAACTAATTAACTATTAATTAATTAATTAGTTAACTATTAATTAGTTAATTTAAAAAATATCAATGCAAAATCATTTTAGAAAAATGAGAAAATAAGCATGGCTTCATTAGGACCTTATAGTATTTACTCTTTTCCTGGTTGATGTATGTTTAATCACATGTTTACCCAAAAAGGTTATGTGGCATGTAGTACTGTCTCAATTATTGTATCATAAACCTTTCTCACGGGCCCTTCATCCTCAGCATAATTTTAATGTTGAGGTTTTTTAAATTTATTTTTTATTGAGGGATAACTGCTTTACAGAATTTTGTTGTTTTCTGTCAAACCTCAACATGAATCAGCCATAGGTATACATATATCTCCTCCCTTTTGTATCCTCAGCATAATTTTAATGATTGAAAAGTATTCTATTATATGGGTATACGGAAATTTAATTCATTTCCTTCAGTTAGTCATTCAGATTCTTTGCATTGCTTGTCTCTTACATATAACACTCTGAAGAACAAAAGTAGCTAAATTGTTGTGAGTATCCTAGGTGGCTTTGTCAGAGAACATACCAATTTCTGAAGTTTCTGATACCTATTAACAAACTGGCTTCTAGAAAAGTTATTTCAGTTTACATTCTCACTGGTAGTATCTGGGTAGCTTTATTCCTAGGACAGCAGGAATTATCATTTTAAGAAAATCTCTGCACATCTGGTAGGTGAAATTTTATCCTTTCACTGTATTTAGAATACAGTCATAAATTTATATATTTTGTAATAAGTAAATGTGTAAAGATGTATTTTATGTACATATTTATATGCATATATATGTTTTGATTGCAGTTATTTAGTTACAAAAAGGTTAGGCATTTTTCAGTTTAACAATCACATTTCTTCTGTGAGTGGCTTCATCATGTCACTTATCCAGTTTTTTAAATGAATATCGATCTTTTTCTTAATTACTTACGATCTTTACATATAATTCCATTTTACAATATGAGACTACAGTATTTTGTAGGGTGCCATTCTTAGACTATGTAGTTACTATAATTCCATATCAACAGTATAATTTAAGTAGATTGGTACCATTTTACCTTCTCTCATTATCCTCTCCCCAGCTATGGTAGATTGATTTCACAAATCAATCAGAAAGGCCCCATTTCTCTAGCCTTTCTGCTGTCTGTGCCCTTTGCAATCTGACTTTGCGACATCTCCAAAGATGGAGCTTTGAGTCCGTGATGCCTGGAAGACCCTCTTTGGCCAACAGCGAGGGGTGAAGGCGACGAAGCTCACCGAGCGAGGTTTCGCTTGCGTATGCGCTCTCTCCTGCAACCCTGCCGCCGTCACGGGAGCAAGCTAGCCTGCTGGCTTGTGGGGGACACGTGGCTGTGTCATTCTATGGCCTTGGCAGGCAGCAGACCAGCCGCCAGACTGGTTAAGTGGGGCTCTCCTTGAGGACCGGCCCCGCCCCGCTGTGCTGTGCTAGCTGCTCAGCTGGCTCCGCCTCCCTGCAAGCCCCTGGACTGTGGCCTGCCAGGCTCCTCTGTCCATGGAATTCTCCAGGCAAGAATACTGGAGTGGGTTACCACACCCTCCTCCAGGGCATCTTTCCGACCCCAGGGATCAAACCTGTCTCCTGCCCTGCAGGTGGATACTTTACCAGCTGAGCTACCAGGGAAGGCCCCAGACCCTGCTAGCTAATCACAGATGCATGAGAAAGTCAGGCTGAGATCACTTAGGAAGTCCAGATCAACAGACCCATCCAGCCGTCCCCGAATGTGTCAGCAGTAACACACAGTGGTGGTTTTCAACCACTAAGTGTCGGGATCATTTGTTGTGTAGGAACGGATATATTTCTTTTTAAGAAAGTGAGATGGTGCAAAATATGGAATTCTTTTATTCTACAGATGATTGTTATTTCTATGTATTCTATCTTTCAATGGTTAGTTAATTTTATTCTATTTGTCCTTTATAAGGATATGGAGGTTTTCAATGTTAACTGCCAATCATTTGATACAACATGCTAACATCTGAGTTCTTAATTTTGATTTATCTCTTGTTCTGTTGTTCTGCGTACTGGTGAGTCAAGACACAGTACTTGACTGAAAATGTTTCTATTATAGTCACCATTTATTCTTGAAAGAAAAAGTAACTTTTCATGAAATTTAGTCTTGAAAAAGTCACCATTTATTTTTACTTATTCACAATTTGTACCAGGTAGGAGGAAGATATTTTCTGTTGGTTTCTTTCATAGCTCCATGATGATATGAACTGTTTTTATGTTGCTTAAAATACTTACAACTTTGGTACAGTCATGACTGTTCAGTTTGATGAGTAAACTAAAACAAGAAAACACAAAGAACAAACAGAAATTCACTGTTGTGAAAAATTAACTGTCTAGAACTTTAACATTATATAACAACAAACAACCGACGTTTAAGTAGAATTGTACATCCGTGCTTCAAATAAAAAATCTCACTCAGTTTTTTAATGATAAAAACATACTTCTAACAAAAAGGTACTTTTATCCTGCACTAGCTAATATTCATATTCTTGATATTTTAAGGCATCTGATTTTTATCCAGCTTTTACCTTCACCTGTATTTTAGGGTGTAATTGTTTGTACAGTACATCATATTCTCACAGATATGTATCAATAACCAAAATTTATAATCTCTCAAGGTTCTGTCATCTGTCTTAAATTTGATTTTAATTAAGGCTGAATGAAAAATACGAAGTTTGTAGTTTCACCTTTTCCTAATATTTTAGGAATTCCCCCCTAAAATTGTAAGTAAATGTTAAAATTTATGTATTATTATTTATCTAATGATATCACTTAATTATCTTCATGTGCCCCTTTTTGGCTGGGTATAATATTCTCGAAACACTGTTAGGATGGACATTTTTCGGGTTTCTTCCCGCATGGAGTGTTGAAAGGCCATGTGATTTCTCTCCCTGAGGCCTCTTAAAGCTCCTCACCCTTCCCTACCCTGGCAGAACCTCTCCCGACCTAGCTGGTGATGATGGTGGTATGATGGTGGGAGGGTGACGGTCATAGTGATGGTGGTGGGGACAGAGGTGGTGGGGACTGGGGATTGCACTCCCCAGACAGAATGCCACAGAGCCCCGCTGCTCTTACCTTAGTGTCCAGCAGTTTCATAAGCATGAACACTTTTCAGATTGTTGTTTAACTTTGGTGGTTTCCAGGGTATTAAAATGGCAATTTCTGTCCATTTTTTTTCCGGCTTTGGAGTTACTTTTGGGGAACTGATGGGCCAGTCTCCTTAGCTGGCTGTAGCTGGAAGGCTCACCTTGCTTCCCAGTCTCTTCGTTGTCTTTTAACTCAGCTGTGAGTTCTATTGTCATAGAATGATTTCAGGGTTTTTTAATAATACAGTTGCCCCCATGTATCCTCTCCTCTATTTCAACAGTTATCATTACTCTGTCATTTTTGTTTCTACTAGCCCCTTCTCTTTCTTTCTTTCTCAATTCATTTATCTTTAACTGAAGGATAATCACGGTATTGTGTTGGTTTCTGCCACACATCAACACGGATAGACCATGGGACGGCATGTGGCCCCTCCTCTGAAGCCTCCCTCCCGCCTCCCAGCCCATCCACCCGCTAGGTGGTCACCGAGCCCTGGTTTGAGCTCCCGAGTCACAGCATGTTCCCACTGACTCTGTTCCACATGGCAGTGTGGATGCTTCCATGCTGCACTCTCCAGCCATCCCGCGCTCGCCTTCCTGCTCCCCCTGCCTGGCCACGAGTCTGTTCTCCACGTCTGCGCCTCCATCGCTGCCCTGCAGATAGCTACGTCAGTACCATCGGTCTAAATTCCATAAGTGTGTGTTAATATATGATGCTGGTTTTTCTCTTTCTAATTCACTCTGTATGATAGGCTATAGGTTCACCCCCCTCGTTAGCACTGACTCAAATGTGTTCCTTTTTATGGCTGAGTAATATTCCACTGTGTGTATGTAGCATAGCTTCTTTACCCATTCATCTGTCAGTGGACATCTACGTTACTTCCATGTCCTAGCTGTTGTAAATAGTGCTGCAATGAACACTGGGAGACATGTCTTTTTCAGTTATGGTTTTCCCAGAGTATGTGACCAGTAGTGGGATTGTTGGGTCATATGGTTGTTTTATTCCTAGTTTTTTCAGGAATCTCCATACTGTCTTCCATACGGCTGTATCAGTTTACATTCCCACCAACAGTGCAAGAGGGTTCTCCCTTCCCAGCACCCTCTCCAGCGTTTCCTGTTTGTAGACTTTTTGATGATGGCCCTTTTGACCAGTGTGAGGTGATATCGCATTCAATTTTTCTGTAGACATGTGTGTCAGTATTTCTATTTTGGTGTCTGTGTTTTTTGGTTTGCTTAGGGAGACTGTCTCCATCCTGAGATCATTAACAAATTCTCTTATCCTTTCCTGTTAATATTTTTTGCAGCTCTGTGACTCACATTTAAAGGCTCTTGATTCATGTGAATTTGCTCTCTGTAAGAATTGTACCCATGTATATTTATGCCAGAAAAATATCAGAATTTTTAAAAACCATATCTTAGCTAGCATTAAAATTTGTGTATATTCTCTCACCATTAAAGTTTATTGTTTCTTAATTAGTTGTTTATCTTGTTTTATGAGTTTATCTTATTTTCCAAATATTTCTTATGAAGTCTTTATATACAGAATTGAGCCCTTGTCTATCATACTACTGTGAACATTCACCAATATGCTATTTAACTATGAATTAGTTATTTTTTTTTTTAAATATCAAACCTTATCCCTGGTGGCTCAGATGGGTAAGCATCTGTCTACAATGAGGGAGACTGGGTTTGATCCCTGGTTCGGGAAGATTCCCTGGAGAAGGAAATGGCAATCCACTCCAGTACTCTTGCCTAGAAAATCCCATGGATGGAAGTCCCATTAGTTAATTAACTAATTAACTATTAATTAATTAATTAGTTAACTATTAATTAGTTAATTTTAAAAATATCAATGCAAAATCATTTTAGAAAAATGAGAAAATAAGCATGGCTTCATTAGGACCTTATAGTATTTACTCTTTTCCTGGTTGATGTATGTTTAATCACATGTTTACCCAAAAAGGTTATGTGGCATGTAGTACTGTCTCAATTATTGTATCATAAACCTTTCTCACGGGCCCTTCATCCTCAGCATAATTTTAATGTTGAGGTTTTTTAAATTTATTTTTTATTGAGGGATAACTGCTTTACAGAATTTTGTTGTTTTCTGTCAAACCTCAACATGAATCAGCCATAGGTATACATATATCTCCTCCCTTTTGTATCCTCAGCATAATTTTAATGATTGAAAAGTATTCTATTATATGGGTATACGGAAATTTAATTCATTTCCTTCAGTTAGTCATTCAGATTCTTTGCATTGCTTGTCTCTTACATATAACACTCTGAAGAACAAAAGTAGCTAAATTGTTGTGAGTATCCTAGGTGGCTTTGTCAGAGAACATACCAATTTCTGAAGTTTCTGATACCTATTAACAAACTGGCTTCTAGAAAAGTTATTTCAGTTTACATTCTCACTGGTAGTATCTGGGTAGCTTTATTCCTAGGACAGCAGGAATTATCATTTTAAGAAAATCTCTGCACATCTGGTAGGTGAAATTTTATCCTTTCACTGTATTTAGAATACAGTCATAAATTTATATATTTTGTAATAAGTAAATGTGTAAAGATGTATTTTTATGTACATATTTATATGCATATATATGTTTTGATTGCAGTTATTTAGTTACAAAAAGGTTAGGCATTTTTCAGTTTAACAATCACATTTCTTCTGTGAGTGGCTTCATCATGTCACTTATCCAGTTTTTTAAATGAATATCGATCTTTTTCTTAATTACTTACGATCTTTACATATAATTCCATTTTACAATATGAGACTACAGTATTTTGTAGGATGCCATTCTTAGACTATGTAGTTACTATAATTCCATATCAACAGTATAATTTAAGTAGATTGGTACCATTTTACCTTCTCTCATTATCCTCTCCCCAGCTATGGTAGATTGATTTCACAAATCAATCAGAAAGGCCCCATTTCTCTAGCCTTTCTGCTGTCTGTGCCCTTTGCAATCTGACTTTGCGACATCTCCAAAGATGGAGCTTTGAGTCCGTGATGCCTGGAAGACCCTCTTTGGCCAACAGCGAGGGGTGAAGGCGACGAAGCTCACCGAGCGAGGTTTCGCTTGCGTATGCGCTCTCTCCTGCAACCCTGCCGCCGTCACGGGAGCAAGCTAGCCTGCTGGCTTGTGGGGGACACGTGGCTGTGTCATTCTATGGCCTTGGCAGGCAGCAGACCAGCCGCCAGACTGGTTAAGTGGGGCTCTCCTTGAGGACCGGCCCCGCCCCGCTGTGCTGTGCTAGCTGCTCAGCTGGCTCCGCCTCCCTGCAAGCCCCTGGACTGTGGCCTGCCAGGCTCCTCTGTCCATGGAATTCTCCAGGCAAGAATACTGGAGTGGGTTGCCACACCCTCCTCCAGGGCATCTTTCCGACCCCAGGGATCAAACCTGTCTCCTGCCCTGCAGGTGGATACTTTACCAGCTGAGCTACCAGGGAAGGCCCCAGACCCTGCTAGCTAATCACAGATGCATGAGAAAGTCAGGCTGAGATCACTTAGGAAGTCCAGATCAACAGACCCATCCAGCCGTCCCCGAATGTGTCAGCAGTAACACACAGTGGTGGTTTTCAACCACTAAGTGTCGGGATCATTTGTTGTGTAGGAACGGATATATTTCTTTTTAAGAAAGTGAGATGGTGCAAAATATGGAATTCTTTTATTCTACAGATGATTGTTATTTCTATGTATTCTATCTTTCAATGGTTAGTTAATTTTATTCTATTTGTCCTTTATAAGGATATGGAGGTTTTCAATGTTAACTGCCAATCATTTGATACAACATGCTAACATCTGAGTTCTTAATTTTGATTTATCTCTTGTTCTGTTGTTCTGCGTACTGGTGAGTCAAGACACAGTACTTGACTGAAAATGTTTCTATTATAGTCACCATTTATTCTTGAAAGAAAAAGTAACTTTTCATGAAATTTAGTCTTGAAAAAGTCACCATTTATTCTTACTTATTCACAATTTGTACCAGGTAGGAGGAAGATATTTTCTGTTGGTTTCTTTCATAGCTCCATGATGATATGAACTGTTTTTATGTTGCTTAAAATACTTACAACTTTGGTACAGTCATGACTGTTCAGTTTGATGAGTAAACTAAAACAAGAAAACACAAAGAACAAACAGAAATTCACTGTTGTGAAAAATTAACTGTCTAGAACTTTAACATTATATAACAACAAACAACCGACGTTTAAGTAGAATTGTACATCCGTGCTTCAAATAAAAAATCTCACTCAGTTTTTTAATGATAAAAACATACTTCTAACAAAAAGGTACTTTTATCCTGCACTAGCTAATATTCATATTCTTGATATTTTAAGGCAGCTGATTTTTATCCAGCTTTTACCTTCACCTGTATTTTAGGGTGTAATTGTTTGTACAGTACATCATATTCTCACAGATATGTATCAATAACCAAAATTTATAATCTCTCAAGGTTCTCTGTCATCTGTCTTAAATTTGATTTTAATTAAGGCTGAATGAAAAATACGAAGTTTGTAGTTTCACCTTTTCCTAATATTTTAGGAATTCCCCCCTAAAATTGTAAGTAAATGTTAAAATTTATGTATTATTATTTATCTAATGATATCACTTAATTATCTTCATGTGCCCCTTTTTGGCTGGGTATAATATTCTCGAAACACTGTTAGGATGGACATTTTTCGGGTTTCTTCCCGCATGGAGTGTTGGAAGGCCATGTGATTTCTCTCCCTGAGGCCTCTTAATAATCTTCTGTCCTTAAATTTCAAAGACAAAACAAACAAAGGCCCACAAAACAGTCTGGTCTAGGTGCTGGTTCCTCCATGTTGATTTTACCTGCCTTTGCACTCACAGAATAGGTTAATCAGCTTTGTTGGGGCTTTGCGTTTTACTTTCGTTTCGTTCGTTTTGGTTTCCTGCAACCTGGATTATCCATCTGTTGGAACTGGAGCATTGCCATTTATTTGTTTTGCTTACCTATTACCTTCCCTCCCAACTGCTATTCAGTCTTTTACTTGCTCTTCTGTGAGAAGTACACCAAGCTTGTTCTGCACATTTTTTTTTTCCAGTGTAAATTTAGTCTTCGTGATTATTAATGCTATTTTCTTTTAAATTCAGTTGTGAGGTGGTTTTGTTTTTCTTTACACATGTCAGGAACCATTGTATCTCTCTCTATTGTCTTATCTACATGTCTTATTTCAGTTCCCCATCCCAGAAGCAGATCCAATGACTGGAGAAGCCAGTAAGCAATGAGATGTGAATGGCTGACACACTGGGTAACTGAAACTAAATCCCAGGTAGAAACACTTGGAAATACTCCAAATGATCCCATCCGAAGTGTGAGAAATCTATAGTGTTTATACTCTATACCTGTCAGGGCCATCTGCAGGGGCTGGTCAGTTTCCTAGGAACTACCATCTTACCACATCCTTGGCATGTAGGCTTTCTGCAACCTGAAGAGATTAGTCCAAAAAACATTCAGGTGTTGGCCCTTCTAAAAGAAGCTAGTATGTAGAGAAATTGTAGGATGGTTTGAGGGACTAGAGAAAGAGTGTAATTTTTGGCTACATCAGGTGAAAAGTCCACAAAACTAGGTGGTGCCCTGAAAAAGCTTTGATGATCAGAATGCGTTCTCTCCTTGTGGCTCAGCTGGTAAAGAATCCGCCTGCAATGCTGAAGACCTGGGTTCAATCCCTGGGTTGGGGAGATCCCCTGGAGAAGAGAACAGCTACCCACTCCAGTGTTATGGCCTGGGGAATTCCGTGGACTCTATAGTTCCTGGGGTCGCAAGGAGTCAGACACGACTGCACAACTTTCCCTCTGTCACTTGCACTTTGAAGCCTGTATTTAAATTCAGTTCACTTCAGCTGCTCCTTGGCTGTGTCGAACACCGCTAAGACTTCCATTTCCCGGTGTGTAAAGTATGTATTGTCACAGGGTAGCTTTGAGGATCAAACACTTCAGTGCCAGATCTCTAACTAAACACTTACCGTATATGTTTTAATTTAAACACTCAGCCTGGACTTTACCTTTGAGTGCAGTTTTGATCATCTCTCTCAGTTTTGTGATGTGATTAGTATTCTCCTGTGTGTGATGTTCTAAATAATGTGTGTTGTCTGTATGCATGCTCCTTATCCTACTTAAGGCCATTTTAAAGAGCTGCCCAGTCTGCCAGATTCAAAACATACAAACGAAAAACTGAAACAGCCAGTTGTTTAGTCGCTCAGCCGCGTCTGGCTCTTTTGTGACCCCATGGACTGTAGCCCACCAGGCTCCTCTGTCCATGGGATTTCCCAGGCAAAGATACTGGAGTGGGTATCTCTGTGCCATTTCCTCCGCCAAGGGATCTTCCTGACTCAGGAACTGAGCCCTACATTGGCAGGCAGATTCTTTACCACTGAATCACCAAGAAAGCCTGGGACAACCAGGCTTTGTACCTATTTTGTGTTTTGATATTTTGAAGTGCTTTCTTCTGAAATGTAAATCTTTTTCCGTCCCAGAGTAGTCCTGTGAGTTTCCATGTATGAAGATTTGTGCTCAAAGAGGTTAGGCAATTTATCCAGGGTCACACAGAAGTAAGTGACCAGAATCAGAACAGGCGCCCAGCTTCCCCTGACTTCTACTCCAATGATTTTCCGATAGCCTCACACTCCTTTTGTGTGGTGGACTGATAATGGCCTCCGAAGATGTCCGGGTCCCAATCCCCTGAATGTCCGATGGTTATTTTGTATGGCAAAAGGGACTTCGCAGATTGAAAAAGGCTCTTGGATGCAGGGGTTCTCCTGGATTATATGTGTGGGCCCAGTGGAATCCTAGGAGTTGTCATGAGGCGGGTGCAGAGTCAGAGGAGGAAGGGTGATGAGGGAGGCAGGTGCGGGGTGCTGAGTGAGAGGTCGGGGCGGGGCTGGGTGGACGGAGAGAGAGAAGGGCAGTGAGAAACGGAAGGAAGCCGGGCCGCTGGCTTCGAAATGGTCAGGAGGGTCCTGAGCCGAGGGTGGCAGGCAGCCTCTAGAACCTGGAAAGGAAGGAAAACACTTCTTGGAACCTCCGAAGGAATGCAGCTCTGTCGCCACTTGGCTTCAGCCCCATCAGAGCCCTTCTGGACTTTCAACCTCCAGAGTTGTAAGATAATATATTTGTGCTGTTTTATGTCATTAAGTTTGTAGTAATTTGTCACAACAGCCGCAGGAAACCGATGCTTTGTAATGGTAACAGGTGTGCACACCTCTATGTATGCTGTAGGCTTTTAGAAATTGTTCACTCATTTTTCATGCAAGGAATAGTACTAGAGAGGCCAGGCAGAGGTGAAGGCCGGCTCCAGCTGGCAAAGACCTCAGACCTGGGGCAGCAACATGGACGGTTGGAAGCCCCTGCTGGTGGGTTACACTAGAGGCAGACTTAGGGCACCACCGGGTGGAGAGCACAGAGTCAAGGGCCTCTTGATGAAAGTGAAAGAGGAGAGTGAAAGAGTCGGCTTAAAGCTCAACCTTCAGAAAACTAAGATCACGGCAGCCGGCCCCATCACTCCATGGCAAATAGATGGGGAAACAATGGAAACAGTGTCAGACTTTATTTTATTGGGCTCCAAGATCACTGCAGATGGTGACTGCAGCCATGAAATTAAAAGATGCTTACTCCTTGGAAGGAAAGCTATGACCAACCTAGAAAGCATATTAAAAAGCAGAGACATTACTTTGCCAACAAAGGTCCGTCTAGTCAAAGTTTTTCCAGTAGTCATGTATGGATATGAGAGTTGGCCCATAAAGAAAGCTAAGTGCTGAAGAATGGATGCTTTTGAACTGTGGTGTTGGAGAAGACTCTTGAGAGTCCCTTGGACTGCAAGGCGATCCAACCAGTCAATCCTAAAGGAAATCAGTCCTGAATATTCATTGGAAGGACTGATGCTGAAGCTCCAATACTTTGTCCACCTGATACAAAGAACTGACTCATTGGAAAAGATCCTGATGCTGGGCAAGACTGAAGGCAGGAGGAGAAGGGGACGACAGAGGATGAGATGGNTAAAGGAAATCAGTCCTGAATATTCATTGGAAGGACTGATGCTGAAGCTCCAATACTTTGTCCACCTGATACAAAGAACTGACTCATTGGAAAAGATCCTGATGCTGGGCAAGACTGAAGGCAGGAGGAGAAGGGGACGACAGAGGATGAGATGGATGGATGGCATCACCGACTCCATGGACATGAGTTTGAGTAAGCTCCGGGAGTTGGTGATGGACAGGGAGGCCTGGCGTGCTGCAATCCGTGGGGTCACAAAGAGTTGGACGTGACTGAGCGACTGAACTGAACTGAGAGTGGAGAGTGAGGGCTCAGGAGAGGTAGGGTGCAGTTGGAGCAGTCTGAGGAATGCTCCTGTGCTATCTACCCTGGGAAGCAGGGGCAGCATGGCAGAGCCACGGAAGTTAGGGGGTGCACGTGAGTCCGAGGGAGCACAGGCGGCAGCCGGAGCCCTGCTCCGTCCACGCAGGGGAAGGTAGCACATGCCTGGCTGCCTCCCCCGCCTCCTAAGCTCCCCAGGGCTTCCTGCGATGGGCTGGCGTCTGTGCCTTCCAGCAAGGTCCCTGTGGGCTTGCCTCGGGGCTCTGGGTTGGGATCTGGGTCCTCCTTGCTAGAATAGCAGGTCAGCATCCACCAGCAGTCCTTTGGCCACAGAGGCGCCCTCAGACTGCTGATTCATAAATGGAGAGTGTCAATAGAAACAATCAAAGGAAACCGGCAGCCCATAAATAATATTGACTCCAAACCAAGTAAGATGCAGGGGGCTGGAGAATATTGGAGTGACGCGCGCTTGAGTACTTGGATGAAGTTCCACAGTATAATGTATTTTCTGTATCAGTAACCCGTGCTGATCAAAAGATTGAAACAGCAGTGGTTTGGTTTTCTGTGTGGAGGGGAAGACCACGTTCTTGCCCCCTTTCTGTGCGTCTTCTCTTGGAGACGCATCTTCCCAGGAGAGGTGGGCCCTGCACGTTTGCAGCTTTCCCAGCCGCGCTCTGGACGCTGCATCTGGAGGCCCCCGGCCCTCCCAGTACCAGGTCTCAGGTTTGGTTGAGCTCACAGACTCCATCCTGCGACTGTTTTATGCCAGAATTCAGATTCCTTTCTATCCTGCCCATGGCCATAAGATTCACATAGCAAACACATGGATATCCAGCTCAGGTAAAAGATCTGGACTAGTTTGTTTTGCAGTGTATCGTGGAGCAGACTGCTTTCAATATTGGGAAAAGGTGACAAAGATTAAATACTAACTCGGCCTGCTTGGCATGTCTTTTAGCCTCCCTTGCCTGGTTTAAGTAACCAAGTTAACTAGCAGTGGCTTCCGTCTTTCCCCTTGACCTCGTGCTGTGTGGACAGAGCCTGACACCCCAAGGCTGGATGAACCGGGTGATCTATACTTAATCTCCCCTCCGTGTTATTTCACTTCATTATTTATATTTTGTTTATACAGCATGCCCTATGTGCCGGACATTCTGTTAAGCACTTAACAGATAATAATTTATTTGATCTTTGTAATCATCCTATACGGGCAAGGACTGTTGTTATCTTGAGTTTGATGAAAAAACTGAGGCACAGAGAGGGTAGTGAATTTCCTTCCCAGGGTCCCAGGGCTCGTAAGTGGCAGGGTAGGATTCAGCCCAGACAGTTTGGTTGAGTTGTCATGCTGCCCCCGTGGGAATGAGAGATTTGGTCCCTCTGGTGTCTTCCTGCATGCCCACCTCTGCCCTGGGTCAAAAGCCACATTCTCATCACTTGGGTCTTCTGGCCTCTGGTATAGCAGCTGCATGCCCTTCTGAAGTGGTGGACTCTTCTGCGTGCCTGGTCTTGGCCTTGGCAGCATCCTGAGCCCAGAAGTGAGGAGTGGGACATGCCACCCTCTCCCCTCCTTTGTCAGGAGCCACCAGGTCCTGAGCCAGCCACCCCGAGGGAGAAGCTTGAACACCCTGGGCCTGCCGCCACCCACGAACGTGTCCTTCCCAGAAACACAACCAGGTCCTTTCTTGGAAACTGACAAGGGGGTGCCAACAGACAAAAAGCTTAAAGGTCCTGCTATATCCACCCTGATTGCCAACTGAACCCACCAAAGTCCCAGAGTTTGGGACAGAGATACCCATGTTCTTTTATCCGCTCCTCTGAAGTCTGTGCTTTTTCTGTAGGGCTTACGGGATGTAGTGATCTCTTGGGGTCATTCTCTGAACACTGCAAACGAGGTAGCTGGAAAAAAGGTCTGCAGGGTAGGCCTCTTTTGTTAAAGGCATAGCCCTTGCATCGACTCTGTGCCCTGTACACAGAGTGATTTTATTTTCTGAGTTCAGGATGGTGCTTGAGTAATTCCCTTCTGCTGCTTGTTCATTCAGTCAACAGATGTAGACAAGCCAGGCCCCGTGCAAAGCACACGGAAACCAGAAAGAAAGCAGCCCCAGTTCTTGCCTCATTGAGCTCACACTCTCCTGGGGGGAAACAAATAAACGAGCAATTGCACCTGAATAGAGAAATGCTTTGACAGTAGCAAACAAAGTGGGAGAGACAGGTAGCCTACTCGAGGGTGGCCTGTCAGGGGCTGATGCCTGCCCTGGGTCCTGGAATGGATTATCTGCACAGAGGAGAAATGGAGAAACTGTCCAAGCATAAGGAATAGCATATGCAAAGGCACGAACGGGGAGAAAACACTTCTGAGTGATGCATAATGTGACAGTTGATCATAGGATTAGAACTTATCAATCAAGTAGATGCTCTTAATGTGAGCAAGTGATGTTTGGCACCAAAGCAGCCACCTTGTGATCATGAGGCTTGAGGATTAGAGCCAACTACTTGGGGATGTTTTGTAAAGTATTAAATACCCTTCAGATCTAAGCAACTTTTTTTGTTGTTGTTGCTTTCACCTTAAAGGATATTAACTGATGTAGCTATGGTAAGGAATCAGCCTTTACCTTATGACAATGTGAAGACATAAAATGCCAAGCAGTTTGCCTTTACAGATATGTTACATCTGTGATGGATGTGTGTGTGTTTCCCAGCATTGCACACTCCAGTTGTGTTCCTGCTTTATCAGTCTAAACAAATAGCAGTTTAAATACAGTGATAGAGGCAGACACCTTTCTGTCCCATACCACTTCCCAGAACAGAAAGCCTTGTGAACAGTCACTCCTCTAACAAGCCACTCTCACGCAGATGCTCACAAGGAGGACACCAACTCTTTTCACACCCGCCCCTTGCTTCTGAAAAACTTTTCAAATTCATCATTATTTATAAAGTTAATACTCATAATGCAAAGGTTTCTCTTTGATGTGGGAGTGTTTTCGAAGCCTCGGTGACCTATATTGCCGACATACTCTGTGCGAGGTGAGGCAGGGACCGGCTGGGGAATTACCCGTGTTTAATGAACACTAAAATTAGAATTTGACTGAAATCCACAGAAATGGCTCGACAGCAAGTTCGAGATGCCCCTGGGGAGCTGTGGGCAGCTCAAATTTACCCACAGGCGTTTTTGAAAATGTTTCTTTTTTTTTTTTTTTTGAATCAGCATAGTTGGCTCTTTTGAGCCGAGAATGCTGCTTGCTCTCAAAGCTTCTCCCAGCCCCTCCCCTAGCCCCTGACACTGATGCTTCGGGGACAGCTAAGCGCCTCCACGGGCCTTTGTCATAGTGGTCAGGCCCCAGTGAGCACGGTGCATGGGGTGGGGCGGTGGTCTGTCTGCCCTGTTGCCAGTGGTCACACCCCTAGTGGAAAGTTTTAAGAAAAATTGCAGCATCGAAAGCGAGTGTAAAAGAACCCTGGATATCCTCCTGTTCCGTGGACCCTATGAAGGGGGACTTGCAGTTGATTCTGATAATCTAAAAGAGTTAATAGAAATTCTTCTTGTAATGAGAACAAAAGCCCTAAGTGAAGACATGAGCTTAATGTGGTGACCATCACTCCAAACCCAGGAGTAATAAAGACGACAAACCACTAAAAGATGAAGTCCTGGTTGGCGACTGGGTGAGAGTTTGAGGTGCAGTTTCAGTGCAGCAGCCTCATCTCCCAGGAGAGGAAGCATCTAGGAGGTGGGGCCAGAACCAGAGTTTGGAACTCAGACATCTCGGTTCTGAAGCCAGCATGCTCCGTCTGGGGTTCCTCAGCCCACAGTGCACTCCGATGCTGTACAAAGTGCATGACACTTCTGGGGTAGTGCTTTTATATCCTTGTGTAATTCTAAAGCTTTATTTTCTAAGTTACAAGAGCATTTATAAAAATGCTTGTTTGGACACGTTTTAAAATAGAAAAAGTTAATAATGACTTCCAATTCTCCTCCAGTCTCTCCTCACTAGGAAACTGATGGTAACATTCAGTCCTTGATAGTTGATAGTTTTTGATAGGTCTTTGATAGTTTTTTATATTCTTAGATATAAGTACAAATATATAAACTATAGGCATATGTCTGTATGTTTTAAAATAGGACATTATATTCAGAATTTTGCTTTTTTACTTACAAAGTATCAAAAGAAAGATGACAATTAAAAAAACAACACATCAGAAGTATTTTCCTCATATATCATCTAATTCTCCTGACTACTATAAAATGAATTTATCAAAATTTATTCACCATCCCCTAATGATCTTTTCATTTGGTTTTTCAGAATATAAATTTGTGTATCTTCCTCTCTCTTCTGTCATGGGCACCATGGGTACTCAACTTGAGAGCAAATAAGAATCACATGGTGATCTGATTAAACCAGATTCTGGAGTCCCACTTCAACAGTTGTGAGTCACCAGGTGTAGATGGCGGAGAAGGTGATGGCACCCCACTCCAGTACTCTTGCCTGGAAAATCCCACGGATGGAGGAGCCTGGTGGGCTGCAGTCCATGGGGTCATGAAGAGTCCGACACGACCGAGCGACTTCACCTTCACTTTTCACTTTCATGCATTGGAGAAGGAAATGGCAACCCACTCCAGTGTTCTTGCCTGGAGAACCCCAGGGACGGGGGAGCCTGGTGGGCTGCCGTCTATGGGGTTGCACAGAGTCGGACACGACTGAAGCGACTCAGCAGCAGCAGGTGTAGCTGGGCCCAGGAATTTGCATTTCTAAAGCTGCCAGGTGTGGTTTGATGCTGCTAACTGAAGACTAGGTTTCAAGTGGCTCTGCCTTTCTTCAAAACCCTCAATCAGCTCAGGGGTGCTGGGGAATTTGTCTCTACCACAGCCGCTCCTGAAATTTCATCTTCCTCTCAGCCTCAAAAACACCTCCCTGTTAGCAGCGGTCCTTGGGCCAATGTCACACGCTCTGTGGTGCCCTCTTCCTGTACCAAGGGTAGCTCCTGATGGCTGCAGGCCTCACACTGGAATTGAATTATCATCATGTCCCACATTACATCAGTCATCCAACTCGAACCTCAGACAGTCTGCCCAAATAATGTTAACCTGGAGCCTGTATTCTATTATTTGAAAAAAGAAAAATTTTACGGCATTACACATCAACCCTTAAGTTTCCAGTTTCTTGCATCCTAAGGCTCAGTGAAACACAGGTATATGTAACAAGCTATCAGTCAGAGGGCAAAATGTTTCAACCTTCGCTTCTGAACCCCACCCACCAAATGACCTGGATTGTTATCACTCAGCTGCCTGTCTGCAGTGAGGCTGTGGTACCTTCTCATCACCAGCTTCTTCTGACACATGTGTCCCTTTTACTGACCCTCAGGAAAATATATTTTAAAAAAGCTAGCTCTTGAAAATATCTAAATAGCATTCTGACATTCTTCTGATTTTATTTGCAAGGCCACTCAATTCTTTGTTTTTACATTGTTTTAAAATATGTGTTGCACGGTCTATAGGGGGTCTAAATATATGTTTCCCTGGATATTTGCAGAAGTGTAATGTTGAGAAATAGTTGCCTTCTATGAAGTTCAAATATTAAAAACACAGATATTCTGCTGCTAGAAAAATGTTAACTGAGGAGATGTTATCTTTGCGGGGGCGGGGGGGGGGGGGTCGGTGCAGGAGACATNCTAAATATATGTTTCCCTGGATATTTGCAGAAGTGTAATGTTGAGAAATAGTTGCCTTCTATGAAGTTCAAATATTAAAAACACAGATATTCTGCTGCTAGAAAAATGTTAACTGAGGAGATGTTATCTTTGCGGGGGCGGGGGGGGGGGTCGGTGCAGGAAAAATGCATTTTCCGCTAATCCCAGCCAATCAATAGCACCACCGGGAGAACTTTCTTCTTCAGGTGATTCACAGGCTCCTCCCCCAGAGATCCAGACTCTCTAGGTCTGGGGATCGGGTCCTGAAATAACTGAAATGAGCGGGTTTAAAGATTGCTGGTTTCCGTTTCTGTCTTTGTCAACTCGATCATGCGTCTTTGGACAACAGGTGCTCCTGTGTGTCTTTCTGCCTGGGTGCCTGGTGTGGAGTGGTGTGATAACTGAATAGCAATGATGCTGTGCAGACGGCGGGCCTGCCTCACTGCTTTTCTAGAAGCATTTGTGCGCAGCCAGGCAGGCATTCTGAAGACTGTCCTAGCACTGCTGCTGTAGGACCACGAGTGTAAGTAATCATGTGAGAGTCTTGGTTGTGATAGATCTGTGAGAATATTTTGTGCAAAATATTCCCTCCCCCTCCCTTACAGACTCAAGCAGGTTTTGTTGTTCTGCAAAAGTCAGACTTTCCTGAAGCATCTGTGAGCATGGAGTGAAGCCTGATCCTTGTTATAATCCCTATTATCATCTCGTTCTTGTATCCTTCTGTCTACCCTGGGGCCAGGTCAAACTGCCCACCTTCCTATGCTCTCACCTCCAACCAAACTTCCTGCCCTTGACCTTGGGGTCCACCAGCTTGCCCTTCACTTTGCCTCTCCAGCAGATTCAGGGTTGCCTCTGGGGCTCTCACCTTTCATTTTATTTTCACTAACTCCTTCAGGGGCTGCTATTTTTATCCTTATGTTTGAGGTGTCGAGACTGTTTAAGATGAGGCCTGTGCTGTGGGCACAGCTCTCCTCCGCAGGCTGGGGGCTGCTGTCCCACGAGGCCAGCTTGCAGCGTTTTCCTGGACACCCTGGGTGACTCCGTTCCCCATTCCTCCTCCCTTTCACTCCACACAGCTGGAATGCAGGCACACACTGCCGTTTACTTGTCAAGTCGATAAGAGGGGAAAATGTTGGTTTGCAAATTTCTGAAGTCACCTGCTTTTCCTGCACCGGTCACTCCTCTGCTTCTGACTAGTATTCGTGATTTGCTTTTTCTCCTGTAATATCCTGTCCGTGCGGTAAGACTCTTAAACTCTTTGAGATTGGGAATTCATCTCACCCCTCTCTTTCTAACACCCAGGGGGCCCGGGAGAACTAAAAGATGGCTTGTTGAGTGAAATGTTAGGGCCCAGATTTCTGAAGACATAGCCACTGATGCACAGCAAATTAAAATGATCATAAATGAAATTCTAATGGTTTAGTTTTGAAAATGTACAAAATGTAAGTTTAGTTTATGAAAGCATTTACAAACATGTTTATTTTAATAAGTAAAAAAGAAAACATAATTAATTTCTCCCCACCCTTCTCCAGCCTCTACATGTTAGGGTACTGGTGTGAATGTTTTGATGTGTGGCATTCTATACAGCTTTTCTGAGTCTTATGTAAACAGTCAAGTATGTAACTATATAGGCATGTGTTATGGTTTTAATGGGATTTTTCATGTGTTACTTGTTTACAATTATACATAAATACCCCAAAGCAGCACCCTGTGACAGCTGACTAATTGTCTACCTCAGCGATTGCCAAGGAGAGTCTCAGTCACTGTTGACTCCTGTTGATGTTACACAGCAGAGAGCAAATACGTGTTGGTATATTTATTGGATGGACGGGTGAATGAATGAATGAGTGAATCTGGATGACTCCAAAGGAGGCTCAGATGCTAGTTTCCCCCCGACTCTGCCAGATGCCCCTCTCTGCCCATCATGCTGGAAGCCGAATCCGACAGGCCTGTCTCCCGGTGGAGAACCATGCGGTCATTGTGTCTCTTCCCCTTTGTTCTCCACCCTTGTCTGTCCCTGGGAAGGCTGGGCAGGGGCGCTGAGCAGCCAACACCAGACAACCCCTTTTATTCCTTTTGACGGCCTCAGGGAAGTTTGATGGGGATATTTCCATAATCGATGAGGGAGCCCTGTCACCCCAAACATGGAGTCTTTAAAGAGAATAGGTTTATGCAAATTAGATATTGATGGAGTAATGATTAATTGGCTCTGAGCCTTTGTTAATATGCAATTGTAGTAACAGAGATACATTTATAATTATTTCGGTTAATTGTTCAAACAAGCACTCAGGACTTAATTGCACAGAGTAATTGAAGAGCCTTGGTATCAGGATTATTTCTTTCCAGAGAAAAATCAGAGTTCTTTAACTAGTTGGATTCCTGTGCCGAGGGGCTTAGGTGCGTCTTTGAGGTCCCGGTATCGGCAGAGGAGAGGGGACAGCCACATATTCATAGGTCTTCCTGTGTCTGCAGACGGTTGGGGATGTGGGCTTTGAATTCGGTCAGGTAAAGGTTCAGAGTTCCAACTCCACCTGTTCAGTAGCTCTGTGGCTTTGGGCAAGTTATTTAGTTGCTCTGAGCTACAGTTGCCAAATCTGTGAAGTGAGAGGGATAACCCTTCTCTTAAGCAGTGGTGGGAAAAATACATGAGGCGGTCCGTGTGAAACCCTCTGCTCTTTGGTGCCTCGTCCCCAGTAAGCAGCCCCAGTGGGAACCGGTGCAGCTGTATTTACCAGCAGAGCCACCGGCGGAGGCAAGAGAACGGCAGTGAGTACAGGCTGCCCATCACCTGTGAGCCCATGAAGGCACTGAAGCGCCAGGGGCAGGAGGGGCACCAAAGGCCTGACTTGGAGCATTTTTAAAAGCACAGAGGTGGGAAGAGATGGGAGGACCATGTTTCCGCTCCGGACTGGTCTGTGACAGTGGTGCCAAGGAGCTGGCTGGGCTGCCCACCTCCTGATCAGTGCTCAACTTTTCTCGCAGTTACCTTTGTCTCTCTCTCTCTCTCTCTCTCAAGGGTTCCCTTTTCTCCACACCCTCTCCAGCATTTATTGCTTGCAGACTTTTGGATCGCAGCCATTCTGACTGGTGTGAAGTGGTATCTCATTGTGGTCTTGATTTGCATTTCTCTGATAATGAGTGACGTTGAGCATCTTTTCATGTGTTTGTTAGCCATCCGTATGTCTTCTTTGGAGAAATGTCTATTTAGTTCTTTGGCCCATTTTTTGATTGGGTCGTTTATTTTTCTGGAATTGAGCTGTATAAGTTGCTTGTATATTTTTGAGATTAGTTGTTTGTCAGTTGCTTCATTTGCTATTATTTTCTCCCATTCAGAGGGTTGTCTTTTCACCTTGCTTATAGTTTCCTTTGTTGTGCAGAAGCTTTTAATTTTAATTAGATCCCATTTGTTTATATTTGCTTTTATTTCCAGTATTCTGGGAGGCGGGTCATTGAGGATCCTGCTGTGATTTATGTCTGAGATTGTTTTGCCTATGTTCTCCTCTAGGAGTTTTATAGTTTCTGGTCTTACATTTAGATCTTTAATCCATTTTGAGTTTATTTTTGTGTGTGGTGTTAGAAAGTGATCTAGTTTCATTCTTTTACAAGTGGTTGACCAGTTTTCCCAGCACCACTTGTTAAAGAGATTGTCTTTCCAAAGATGCCCTTCATGCCATGTTTGAAATCTCGCTTTTAATTTAAAACCAGTCATTTTCCCTCTCTTCTTTTTGCCATCATATAAAATTTAAGCTTTAACTTATTTCTTTATATCAAAAATTTTCAAAAATGCTAAAATTTCAAAAATGCTTCTTCAGCTTGAAAGAAACTAATTAAAACCTGTTAGAGAGTCTAAGAAAACATAAGAATGCTATATGCAAATAATGAAATCTGAAGAATTTATTTCAATCTTCAAGAAAAACCAGACTGCATTCCGTGCAAAGTTTGTTCAACATAAAGTAGATGCTGTTTAAAAAGTTTAATGCAGACCACGGTAGAAAAGATGCCCATTGCCAAGTCCTTCACGGCTCACCATAAATGTGAAGAGCAAAGTGCTATCCATTTTAAAATCAATCAAGGTGATGCAATGCTTAAGATGCAATTGATTTTGGCTAATTTGCAAGTAGAAAGGTTTAGAACTTGAATAATTTCTTTTCCACTTTAGCTGGTTCAACAGCCTAGTCAATGTGTTGCCTAATTATTAGCCTTGTTTATTTATTTATTTACTTTAGATAATTCCTGAGTGAGACAACTTTTGATTTATTTTCAACTGCCCTTGTAGAGATGAAAGAGACCACAAACCAAAATTTAAAAAAAAAAAAAACCTCATTGGGTGAGCAACATGAAGAAAAGCCTTAAATGCAAGAACTACAATTTCCAAGCTGTGTGTTTAGAATTAAAAAAAAAAAAAAAAACTGAAAGCAATTAAGAGACTCCATTTCAGCCTCCTATTACTGATTAGGCTGAAAAACAAAGAGAAGAAATAGGAAGAAAATCACTGCAAATTCCATTAAGGACAGATTAGAAGGATGTTAAATTACTCTTTTGTCTGCCTTCTCTTGTCAGGCAGTCTGGAAAGCTTATTACCTTTCTAAGGAACAAACATGTCACCTCAGTGTCCTTTTAAATAGCATTAATAACCTTTAAAAAGAGCTTTTATAAACATGTTGTTGTAGTTGAGTGATATGATAAGGAGTCTGCATGCCCCCAGCATGTGGGAGCCCTTTTCCACATTTCCCCAGAATGAACCCTGCAAGAGGGAAAGAAGAAACATTCTAAAATCTGACAAAAATAATCAACTGGGAAAAATATTTCCATACACTCAACCAAAGTCCGTCGCATCCTACATATGCATACCTCTGTGTGTAAATATGAATAATAATATAATTATATAAATAAGACTATATGCATACATGCACACTGATAAACATTTGCAGATTCCAATAATTATTTCAGTTAGGCAAGTGAGAACTTTGTACAACTTTTTGGGCAGAACAAGCAGTTCAAAATATCCACTGTTTTCCCAAATATATAATTAATTTGATGTCTTTTTTCCTAAATTGCACATTATGCAAAGTAATTTCCCTACATTCTTTTGATAAAAATTATTGGTTTACCTAAATACAGTTAATTTAAAATCTTGGGTCAGGGAGTTTGCAACTTACTTTTCAAAATAATGAGATTTTACTGAATATTCACATAATTATTAAAATATTTTTGTTTAATTGTACTTAATGCTATTATAGCTAAAGTTATAGCTGCATTTAAATGTTTTTCTTATAGAAATTTAAAAACCTGGTTAATTGTTCATAATTTCCATGCTGAAAAACAGTCTGTTAAACAGAAATAGCAACACAATACAAGCTATTTTGTGACTCATTTCTTGATTGCAGACAGCTGAGATTCAATAGCTGAAGGGGGAATTAAGGACACCATCCAGACGTCTGTAATAATTCCTCTACTTTTTTCCTCTCAGCTTGAATGCTATATCAGTGAGTCTATTTCTTGTTTCTATAATTATAAACAGGACAACAGCATTGATACATATCTTGATCATAAAAAACTTATTCATTCACTAAAAGACAAATGAACATGTCAGCAGAGTTATCTGGCCTAGAAACCTTGCTTATTATGATTCCTGGGACCCTGGTTCTGACATTTACAGAAGACTCACTGCAACTGATCATGATAATGTCAAAGTTATCTTGGTGACATGGATCACCCTCACTGGGAGGGCAGATGAAGGGAGTATCAGAAGCAGTGGAGCCTTCTCCATAGCCTGGATTTCTCTGAGATAAACCCTGGTTACAAATAAATGCACTAACACACATATGCACATACATTTATTCATACATTTATGCAGATGTAATTCTTCGAGATGAATCGAGTAATTATGCTTCAATATAGTGGCCCATTTCTGTAGCACTAAGCTATGTTTTCTGAAAGATAAATAGCAGACTAAATGGCACAGTTTGCAATATAGCTGAATTCACAGTAGACTAAGGAATTACAGGATTATCCTGGGCCTTAAGACATTGACCAGTCGCCCAAATACATATAAGTACCCCAAATACCACACACCTGTCAACACATGAAGATACACTGCCAACACTCCAGTTTTGTCCACAGCAATCACCTTGGCACACCAAATCATATTCACTCAGTTTCCATTCTGATCAACACTGCACACAACTGATTCGTGACTCAGGACTCTCAAGCTGACATTTGATTAGGTCATTTTAGCATTCCAGCCAAGGTTAAGTTTTCTTTGTCCATCTGGCTTTCAGTGCCCAGAGCAATCTCCTTTTCCGAGCATCCCAACCCCCTTCTAAGCCCCTTACTCTTGGAGAGAACACAGATAACAGGTGTTTCATGTAATTTTCGGGTTCAACCACAAACCAAAATTCTGAGGCTTCTGATCCAGCCAAGGTTAAGTTTTCTTTGTCCATCTGGCTTTCAGTGCCCAGAGCAATCTCCTTTTCCGAGCATCCCAACCCCCTTCTAAGCCCCTTACTCTTGGAGAGAACACAGATAACAGGTATTTCATGTAATTTTCAGGTTCAACCACAAACAAAAATTCTGAGGCTTCTGTGAGACCCTTCTAGTTCCTCTTGTGGTCTGTCTTCCAGTTTGTTCCACTTCCTTGTTCTCTTCACTAACCTTTTCCAAGCTCTCATTGAGCACATTGTATTGTTCATTCGGTCATGTCCAACTCTTTGTGACCCCACAGACTGTAGCCTGCCAGGCTCCTCTGTCCATGGAATTCTAAAGGCAAGAATACTGGGATGGATGGCCATTTCCTTCTCCAGGGGATCTTCCTGACCCAGGGATCAAACCTGGGTCTCCTGCATTGCAGGCAGATTCTTTACCATCTCCAATGGGGGTTGAGTACAGTAGCAGAATTTGAATCAAAGCCAAATCCTATTGCCTAACCTGTGTAGGGCACACAGAAGCAAGCACTCACAGCCTCATATCTGTGAAATTTATACTGACTAGCTCATTTGTAAAGCCTAGATAAAATGATTACTGACTAGTAATCATGCAATCATATTATGCCATTTTGTCATGTTTTGATAGCTCCAATACCCTACCCAGTTGAAGATTTTCCATCAACACCATCAGCCACAGTTAATGGAATACCTGGTAAGGAATTAGAAGTCAATCCACAGCAGTAGACAGGGTTTGAGCCCACTTTAGCGCTTGGACAACTTAGGGTATAGACTAGATGAATTTCTAGACCATGTAAATGATCAAATGGAATAGAACTTAACTAGGCTTCATTCTTCCCACACTCAGGCATTAGATGACAGCATCTATTGATCCAAATAGAAATACCCACTATGAATATCATAATGTCTCAGAATTCCAACAAAGTTGACCGATAGTGTACCAGTATCAAAAAACAATCCCATTGGAATGCATACGACTTTACTTCTACTGACTGGTCAGTGTCTCTAACCACAGAATTTCCTGACTTTATTATAAATTCTATTACTGATATTCCACCAGTACTGATGACCAAAGCCACATGGACCATTCATTCTTTATTCAAGGGACAGTGATACAGCAACAAGCAAAGCAGAACGCATTTTGTCTCATAGGATTGCACAT
This sequence comes from Oreotragus oreotragus, assembly GCA_006410675.1. Taxonomy (NCBI): domain Eukaryota; kingdom Metazoa; phylum Chordata; class Mammalia; order Artiodactyla; family Bovidae; genus Oreotragus; species Oreotragus oreotragus. Next base: position 37,454 of record SJYX01024247.1, on the reverse strand, counting down.
GTTTTGAGAAGGAAGCCATTAAAATAAAATTTTAGAAAATAAAATGTATAAGATCATGTGGGCTTCCCAGGTGGAACTAGTGGTAAAGAACCCACTTGCCAATGTGGGAGGCATAAGAGACACAGGTTTAATCCCTGGGTAAGGAAGATCCTCTAGAGAAGGGCAGGGCAACCCACTCTAGTATTCTTGACTGGAGAATCCCATGGACAGAGGAGCCTGGAGGGCTCTGGTCCATAGGGTTGCAAAGAGTTGGACAGGACTGAAGCAACTTAGCATGCATGCATGCATGAAGCAACTTAACATGCATAAGATCATGTGGTGATGAATGTTATGAAGAAATACAAAGTTGGATAAGGAAAGAGGACATGGGCACACTATTTTAATTTACTTCCTGGAGCTGCAACATTTGAGCTCAGGCTTGAGTGAAATGAGGGCTGCAAATATCCGGAAAGTTGTTCTGAAATGAAGTCTGTGAGGACAAAGGCCTAGAGATATTTGGGCCACATGGGAGCTGTGCTATCAGAAATTACTCTCATTTCTGGGTCCTTATTCCACTAACCTCAAATATGCAGATGACACCACCCTTATGGCAGAAAGTGAAGAGGAGCTAAAAAAGCCTCTTGATGAAAGTGAAAGAGGAGAGTGAAAAAGTTGACTTAAAACTCAACATTCAGAAAACGAAGATCATGGCATCTGGTCCCATCACTTCATGGGAAACAGATGGGGAAACAGTGTCAGACTTTATTTTGGGGGGCTCCAAAATCACTGCAGATGGTGACTGCAGCCATGAAATTAAAAGACGCTTACTCCTTGGAAGAAAAATTATGACCAACCTAGATAGCATATTCAAAAGCAGAGACATTACTTTGCCAAAAAAAGTTCTTCTAGTCAAGGCTATGATTTTTACATTGGTCGTGTATGGATGTGAAAGTTGGACTGTGAAGAAAGCTGAGCGCCGAAGAGTTGAGGCTTTTGAACTGTGGTGTTGGAGAAGACTCTTGAGAGTCCCTTGGACTGCAAGGAGATCCAACCAGTCCATTCTGAAGGAAATCAGCTCTTGGATTTCTTTGGAGGGAATGATGCTAAAGCTGAAACTCCAATACTTTGGCCACCTCATGGGAAGAGTTGACTCACTGGAAAAGACTCAGATGCTGGGAGGGATTGAGGGGGAGGAGGAGAAGGGGACAACAGAGGATGAGATGGCTGGGTGGCATCACTGACTCGATGGATGTGAGTCTGAATGAACTCCGAGAGTTGGTGATGGACAAGGAGGCCTGGTGTGCTGCGATTCATGGGGGTCACAGAGTCGGACACGACTGAGCAACTGAACTGAAATGAACTGATTCCACTTAGACAAATCCCAAACAACTGGTTTGAACAAAATTTCCTAGAAAACCTTTTCTAAAAAAAATTGTATTTCTTTCTTTAACAATGTCATTCTCTTAGTTTAGTTCTTCAAAACATCTTGCCAACCCCATTTCAAGGGTTCATAAATAGACTCCAAAATCCCCAGTGTCTCTTCAATCCATTCTGTCCTATTGCTGCCAAAATTATCTTAGAAAAACAAAGATGATGTTTGTTGAAAAACAGGACTCCCCTTCCAGAACTCAATGTGATTTGAGTCAAACCTTTGAAACCCTCTTCAATTTGGCATTTGCCTCCCTTTGCAGGTTAACTTAACAAAGTGTATTTTACTATGTTAGTTGCCTTAGCTGTGATTAATCTTTCCAAGAATATCCATCTCTGTATGCTTCCAAGTTAATGTTTGCCACAAGAAAAATCTGTGTATGATCTGAATGGCAGTCATAGAAAGATCACTGCAGTAGGTTACATGAAGAGTCAGACGCAAAACTGTTGGGAAGTTCCAGCTTGTTCTTGATTCGCTGCCCTGTATGTAGTTCCTCCTAACAAACCTACTGCTGATGGAACCTCAGATTCCTTGCCATCTGCAGAGACAACAGATCTCAGAAGCTCTCCTCCCTCCTCCCAGTCCATCAACTTGAGGGACCAGTCTTTCCAGATCACTCTACAAGTTTCATTTGTCTTTTGATATTAATGCTTCAGAAGTCCTGGGTCTGACTTTTCTTTGATTTTCTACAATCCACTTTAAAACAAAAACAAAAACAAAAAAAAACCCTGGCTTCCCCAGTGTCTTGGATTATGTAAAGTTCTATTCCTATAATAGGGTTTCCTTGATGGCTCAGATGGTGAAGAATCTGCCTGCAATGCAGGTGATCCAGGTTTGATCCTGGGTTGGGAATAGCCCTGGAGAAGGAAATGGTAACCCACTCTAGTATTCTTGCCTGGAGAATCTCATGGACAGAGGAGCCTGGTGGGCTACAGTCCATGAGGTCACAAAGAATTTGACATGACTGAGTGACTAACACTTACTTATTCCTATAATAAATCCCTTATTCCACAAAACCCATAGTGATTCTGCCTCCTTTTGAACTGACTCACTTCCTCTCTCTCTCACATACACACACACACATTTATTTACCAAGCATTTTTATGTGTAACTCTATTAAAGAAATAATAATAACTTAATAAATAAAACAAATGATAAAATATTCCACTGTAATTGAGCAAGAAATAACTTTACTATCTTTTGACTACTTTACTCTTCCTTCTTGAAAGTGTGAAAATTGGTGGATGTGAGAAGATTGCAATTCTAATACTACTTCCCTATTGTGCAAATATAGTCTGTTCTGCTCCCTCATGTATGTTTCTCTAACACCAATTCCCTTATACATAATCCATACTTAGGAAAACATGGACGTTTGTATGTACCTTTTTCTAGGAAAAGGGACCAGAGTAGAATCAGAATTTTCATCAGCAACGGAAAACATGCTCAGTTCAGCTGCTTCACTGGTAGAAGCCCTTTTAGCTCTACTTTCAGAAAAGTAAAATTAAGTACCTGTATGTGGGGCTCTTTCCCTGGAGAGGCAGCCTGCCAGCTTTGCACAGCTCTAGGCTCCTGGCATGTTTCTCTTCTTCCCGTGACTCTTAAATGGCAGCCCCTCTGGCCCAGAGCTTAAGTTGGTCTGCATCATCTTAGTGCCCATGGGCCAGCATTTCCAATCTACTGTTCTGGTGGTTTTTTTAAAAAAAGTTATCCCCTGAGGCCAACTCTGAGCTGCCTGCCTCTGCTGTTTGTGTTATATTTCTAGATACCAATTAATATTTTAGTTAGTGCTCTAGTTAAAAAGTTAAGTCAGCTTTTCATCTCTGCCCAAATCTTTTTTCCAATACATTGTTATTTTCAGCATGAACTTTTGCAGAACAAAATTATCCAAAAATATGTATGTTGAGTATGGCAGAAATACCCATATATGCTGTATAAGTTGTATATGCAATTATCTCTGTACATGATCTCTATCACATACTAATATTGACATGTACTAAACTGATTACTGAATGTGTATGTATATTTATGTGTATTATATGTAGTTCATATGTTCATGTATATCTTGAATATTGATTTTAAAACTTTCAATGTTTAAGAAATTTTGCTTTTATTTTAATATTGTTAGAAACAAAACTGGGGAGGAGGCGTGGGCAGGGTTCCTGGCAGGGCAACACTAGAGACTTAATAAGGAAAAACAAGTTCACCTGAAAGAGGCTCAACTGATGGAAGACACACATCCATGCCCCAAAGAGGGAAGGGATACATTTCAGGACTAGGTGGAGAGTCAGGCTACCTAGAGAAATCCCTGGATGATGCTAACTTGCTTTTGGAGGGTTCAGAATCTGCCAGTCCTTCCCCAGCTGAATGTAAGAAAATACACCTCTCTCTTTCTCTCTAAGTTTCAGCTCCTGGAGTCTGGCTCCTAATATCAGGTGCACAATAAATCCTTGCTGAATTAAATTAAAATGTTTAAGGAGCCATTTTCTGAGCCAGGCCTTTCTCTGCTGTCAAGGAAGAATTTATTTAACAAGTCCTACACTTTGGCACATGGATTCTACTTCTCTTGGCTGGTCTGTGGCCATGATTTAAGATGCTGAGGTTGCTGCCCGTTGTTGGGAAATAGATTCTTGGTTGGGGAAGGGGTGTGGCTTAAAGGTTTGGAAAGAAGATAATTTAAAGGAGTTCTGAAAAAGATTGTTAGTTTATACTCTGGTCCCCCTGGAGGTCTCTGGGTCCTTGAACTGTATACTTGGTCTTCAGAAGTCATAATTCCCTGAAGGCAGTTGGGTTTTCCATCAGCATGAACAAGTCCAGGTCATCTGTCTGCAAGAGGCAGGGAATATGGTCTGGTGTAAGTTTTCCCCACCCCCCTCTTCCTGCCATGGATGTTGTCCATTGCGAGCATCATCTTAAATATGATGAATATCTGCAGTGCCTGGAAGCGGTGATCAGCACTTAGAAGACATGGCCCCTGGTTATAACTCCGTGGTGTGTCTTTCCTCCTATTTCATGACCAGCAGCAAAATCTTTCCTCCCCTGAACTTCCCTGAGCTTGAAAAGGCGATATCCTTTTCGAGACACCCAGAGCTAAGATGGAGTGTCCGTGCCAGGACTTAATGATCACCTGTTTCTCAAGAAGACAGCTCCAGCAGCTCGAATGAGCCCCGTGATTCAGTGAGTTAAGAAGGAGAGGAGACATTTTAATTTTAGTGGACGAGTGCCGTGTGGCTTCTGGGAATCCAAGCACTCAATCTCCACTCCTGCGAATGCCAGCTCTTGTCCCCACTTCCATGGGATATGAGAGCCAGACCCTCCTTGCCAGGGAGGCATCTGCAAACCAGCTCTTGCTTCTTCAGCAGGCACCAGGGAGGCAGAGCAACAGAGAAACCCCTTAGGTACTGGTCTGGGCCCATGTGTCTCTTGGCAGAATGCTCAGGATGCCATTAAATTCTTCCAGATCTAGTACTTGGGTTCAACACACAAGTTGTAACCTTCTTTATTGGTCTCTTGAGCTGGACCTTCAGATCCTTCTAGGTATAATTATCTGAGAAGTAGATTCTGTCTGCTTAATTATGTAGGATTCTGTGCTAAGCCTAAACAGTTCCTTTTGCAGAGGTGATGTGAAAGATGGAACAGTATTTCACAGACCCCAAACACTTAGGCAAAAGGGAGAGTTGGTTTTACCTTCTATTAGTGAGTGCTGAAGTTATCCATGAAGTTAGATGGTTCCGTTTATTTTATCTTGAATGGTTCCATGTGGAGTGAAGACAGTCTTATTCTGAGCAGAGTTGTCTGCTTCTGTTCAGTTTTACTTTGAAGCCCCTTTCAGCAGGTGTTTTTCTTCTTTTGATGCTTCTCCCAAATACTACTCCTGAATATTTTACACGAGTGAACAACACAAAAATATCAGTGACTTTAAAGACGGGAAATCTGTGACCCCACTCTAACTCCTCATGCTTTCATTTTTATCTCCATATTCCTATATAATTTACATAGATAAGGTAATACTTAACCTACTCTTTTGTGTTTTATTTGTACCTCATCACTTTCTTCTGTGGTGCTGCAAAGTCCATTTAATGATTTCTTAGTATTCCACCCTATTGTTTAACAAATACTAAAATTGTCCCCAAATAATGAGCATTTATGTTGTTTTAAGGACTAACTTTTAGAGAAAATCTGCATTAGATATCTGTGTGCATATTATTTTATTTTCTTGTGTTTCTCTTGAATTGTATCATTGGGTAAAATTCACAGAAGCAGGATAGTTACGTTCAGGACTGTTTTCATGAATCTTGTTCCTTCTTATAACACTTTCCAACATGGCTGTGCCAGTTTACATGGAATGAGTGAAGGAATGTAGGGCTCACTGAAAACTCACCAGGATTGGATGTTACGATTTGTAAAATTTAGGTTTGAGAGATTACGTCACTTTTGCTTAACTTTCATGTATTTGATTTCTCTCCAAGCTTTTGATCTTCTTTCTAGCAAGAGAGACCTGGCTGTTCCCAAACTAATCAAAGGCAGTGTTTGCTTGGCTTTAAAGCATATGCAGTCATTTTTCTAAGTGCTGAGAACTCCTGTAGCTGCTTCTTCTAAGAGCCAAACACAAGAGTGGGGAATGAGTTATCTAGCAGCACGATGACCTGGAGTTACCTTTCCCCAAACAGGAAAAAAAAAGTTCTGCTTAATTATTTGTTTCTCGCATTGAAGACCTCAATTCTGCTATTCGTCATTAATCCGGTGGGAAGTTTCCAGTCTTCATCCTGCTTGAACCTCCATGGTGCTTGTCCTGGCCCGTTGGCTCCGTGAAGTAATCTCCTCGTTTGACCTTGTCTTCCCCTGTTTCCTCTCACTTCAGCTGCTCTTTGGGATCCTGTGTGGCCTCTGTCTCCTCCCACCTGGCCTTTGAGTGTGGGATGCTCTGGGACTTCGTCTTAGACCTTCTCCCCTTCTGTGCTCCGGGACAGTCTCATCCCCACAGAGTCTGCCGTTACCATTTCTCTGCCATCTTTATCTCCCACTGGAGTTCCAGATCTGGAGATGTGAGCGTCGCCTTAGTTCCCCAGTGGCTGCTCTGAGTACAGCGTGCTCTACTCTACCTCCTTTGGAGTCCTCCACCCTGGTCTAGGCACGTCTCCTCATTGGCGGGCCAGAAAACAGCAGCAGCGTCCCTGATGCCTTTTACCCCTCTCGCCCCTCATCTCTGCCTGCGTCAGACCTCATTAACTTCACCTCTAAAACCTCTCTGGACTCCATTCAATTCTCACCGTCTCCCGGGCCACCTGCCATCTGCATACACGTGGACTGGTCTTCCTACCTCGGCTCAACCTTGCCTCTCTGCATTCTACTCAATTCTGTTCTTTTCACTGAAGCAAATTGCTTCTTTTGCTTAAAAAAAATCTCTGTGGCTTCACATTACTCTTAGAATGAGGGCCAAACCCCTGCCGTGGTCCACCTGGCCCCATGTGACCTCATCCTTCCTGCTCTCCAGCTTTGTCTCATTGCACACTCATGCCTGCTCTCCACACCCCAGCCCTGCGTGGGCCTTCTCTCCATTGCCCACACGCTCCAGGCTCTCTGCTGCCACAGGGACTTTGCACGTATTGTCCCCACTGTTGGGTGTATCTCCTTCCTCCTTTGTCTTCGGTTCCTTTTAGGGATGCTGGGGTTAAGGTGGGGGGCACTGCTCACTATTTCCACTCAGCTCACAGGATTATTGTCAGCTGATAGTTGAGTCTTTTCCCAGGGTTTGTCCTCAACTGAAAGGAGCTGCTTTGCCCAGAGAGTTATGACCAGGTTGACGGGGGTACAAAGTCTAAGACTCTGTTAAGACGTCAGGCTCTTGACCAGGTCCTCTGTTGCCACTTTTCCCTCTGCCCCATGCAGCCTCCCTCACTCCCTTGCAGGTGATGTTTCTGAGAGCACCCCACCATAGACTCTTTGCACTCAGATCTGCATGTCCGAGTCTCTTTTCTGGGGGCCTTCCTCTTCATCCTTTAGATCCTGGTCCACGCATCACATCCTCAGGACATCTTCCCCAACTCACCCCAGTCTCTGTATTCATTAGTGTTATTCATTAATGCATGACTAGATTTTAAGCTTCCAGAAAGCAGGGAGTTCACCAAATCTCCCACTCCAGACTATCCCCGTGCTATCTCCCCAGGTGACATTGAGTTAGCTGCCAGACATGGAAATGAGACCACCATATCCAGCCCAGATGAGCTGGCCCGCATTGGAAGACCTACTGGTCAACCCACAGAACCATGAGAAATTTAAAAAAAAAAAATGTGTGGGAACAAATTGCTTTAACCTATTGAGTATGGGATGCTTGTTCTTTGTGTCTTCCTGCCAATTAACAATGTGAACACCTGAAACGACTATAAAGGGTTAAAGTTTCTTGAGTGAGTAGATTGGATTTTGTCAATAGTTAAATGTTCTAAGCTTATCCAACTTTATGGCTCAGCTGGTAAGGAATCTGCCTGCCATGTGGGAGACCTGGGTTTAATCTCTGGGTTGGGAAGATCCCCTGGAGAAGAGAAAGACTACCCACTCCAGTATTCTGGCCTGGAGAGTTCCATGGACTGTAGACTCCATGGGGTCGCAAAGAGTTGGAGATGACTGAGCTACTTTCATTCATTCATATCCAACCAAGGATTTCTAACTTGGTAATTGCTGTCCTGACCGACTCTACTTCTGACTAAAGATAAGAGAGTGAAGCCAGGTGGATGTGGAGGGAGGGGATGTGCTATCCTGGGAGCATAAAGGTACTCAGCTACAGAGTTGTTGTTGTTGTGGTGGTGGTTTTGCTGGAAGGTCTTAAACCAACTCAACAGTCTCTGTGGAGTACTGAGCCCAGCTTGGTGGTGAGCCATAGAATGATGCTTCTTCCGTGTTTCACAGCATTTAGCTCATCTGTAGACGGACAAGATGTCTTTCCAAGGCAGGCTCCTGCAGACACATTCACCTTTAACATGTACAGCTTTCATGTTTAGATTCCTTCGTACCTGTTTCAACATACTTTCAAAATCCCCCCAAATCACTTATCTCAGACAGCGGTACATCTTCGGGAAAAAGAAATATTTGCATAAAAAATCAGAATACCAGTATTTCTCAATAAAACTGGGGGAAAAAATCAGAGTAGCAATTAAAAGGCATAGAGGTCTCTGCAGGTGAGTGTAAATTGAATTGGGAATAGGATGTACAACAAACTTTTCAAAAAAAAAAAAAAAGCAAGAACTAATCATTCAGTAAGCCAACACAGTTATTTTTTAAAGCTTATCCTTTCAACGGCTTCCACTTTATTTTTTTTTTAATGTCAGTGACTAAAAATGACAAAAACATTTTATTTATGTAAAAAGAAATCACTTGTATGCAAAGTTGCAGCTGCTTCTTATAGGTATACAAATGGATAAAAGCCTGGGAACATGCAGTTTTTCTTTTTTTAATGGAAATCTTGATTTGCTCTTTAGTGTTGAGTTGAGAATCCTTCATTCAGTGGTATCTTGGAGTTTAAACTTGATTGACAGCAAAAAATGAAATACTAGAAAGACATTTGTATCCTGGTTATATCTCATTAGATGCAGTTGTGCTTTTGAGAACTATAACTTTCCGGGTTAGAACAGAAAATAAAAAGTGATGATGGTGATGACTGTAATAATTTGCAAAATGTCTGAAATTTCTAATTATTTAATATTACTTGGTCTGCTTTCCCCACCCTCCACACTCCTGTTTTAAAAATAAAGAATGTTTAAAATAGAATAATAACATGAAAATCATTCAGAGAAAGTCCCCCCAAAATGTGTACTCAATTAGCTTATTTTTAGTGACTTGGAAGAAAAAAGACATTCACTGTATATATTGCAGATAGGAATGATGCTTTTGTAAAGAAAAGCAAATAATCCCTTATCTTTTGGAGCACAATTCAGGTTTGTTTATTTATTTTATCTTATTTTTTTGAAGCCAGTCAGGTCAACTTCTGAAGGCAAAGGGGGGTGGGTGGGGTTTAAAGGACGTGACCTGGGCTGGGCTGAGATGGAGTCATGGTCAGACCTTATGTCTGGGCTCCTGTCCTTTGGAGGAATGGCTGGGCAGAGTGGATTCAGGAGAAGCTGACCTTGAACTTCCTCGGAAAAGCTGTTGATCCTCTGCTCTGACCCATGGTCTAGCGGCAACTCTTAACCAGGGGCGACTCCGTCCCCCAGGTAGCAATGACAAAGTCTGGAGATGTTGTTGGTCGTCACCTTTAGAGAGAAGGTTGCTCCCAGCGTCCAGTGGGTGGAGGCCAGGGTGCTGTTGACCACCCTGTGATGCGCAGGACTGCTTCCCCCACAGAGAATTACGGCCCAGACGTTATTGTGCCCAGGTGGGGGAACCGTAGTGCAGTGGGCTGTTGGGAATTGCTTCAGAGGCTCTCACTCAGAAGCCACTTGGATGCTTCGGGGGTTTTTCGTGAAGAGGAGTGTGGGTGATTGGTACGCTCCCTCCCAGGGCGTTTTGTCAGTGAGAAAGCAGAGCCACAGAGATAGTCAGAAGAACCCAGGCAAGAACTCAGGTCCTCAAGTACGAGCAGGTCTAAATTTTCATGTCCTGCATGTGGCTCCCACCGTGACGGACTCTGCTGCAGGCCTGGCGCCAGCAGGGTCTTGGCTTGCGCTTCTGACCTTTCTCACCCCCAGCACCCCCCAGCCCCCGGGCCCTCAGCCGTCAGTAAATGCCCTCTTGTTCCAGCATCTTAAACCTCTCTCACCAAATCTGTACCTCCGTACTCAGCCATGTGTGCGTCAGTTCCGTCCCCCAAAGAAATGAGAGGCAAGCCGTCAAGAGAGCTTCTCTTGCCCTGCCTCACTGTCTCCTGCATGCCCGTCTAGAGCACGACTTCCTCTGTCCCCGCTGACTTCCCCTCTTCACTCCGCAGCCACTTCAGGGATGTCCTTCTCTACTTCTCCCTTATTTCCTTACTTAGCGCTGGCCTCCTCATACTAGAACGTGAGCTCCTGTGGCAGGGTGCTTTTCCCCTGCTGCCCTGTCTGCCCTGCATAGAACAGGGCAGGCAGCGTAGGTTCTTACCAACTGTGTTTGGAATGAGCACATGATGAGTGATGTTCAGTTAAATCTCTGACATTAATATCAATAACCTCAATCCTCATACTAGAACGTGAGCTCCTGTGGCAGGGTGCTTTTCCCCTGCTGCCCTGTCTGCCCTGCATAGAACAGGGCAGGCAGCGTAGGTTCTTACCAACTGTGTTTGGAATGAGCACATGATGAGTGATGTTCAGTTAAATCTCTGACATTAATATCAATAACCTCAGATATGCAGATGATACCACCCTTATGGCAGAAAGTGAAGAGGACCTAAAAAGCCTCTTGATGAAAGTAAGGGAGGAGAGTGAAAAAGTAGGCTTAAAGCTCAACATTCAGAAAACGAAGATCATAGCATCTGGTCCCATCACTTCATGGGAAATAGATGGGGAAACAGTGGAAACAGTGTCAGACTTTATTTTTCTGGGCTCCAAAATCACTGCAGATGGTGACTGCGGCCATGAAATTAAAAGACGCTTACTCCTTGGAAGAAAAGTTATAACCAACCTAGATAGCATANCTGATGCTGGGAGGGATTGGGGGCAGGAGGAGAAGGGGACGACAGAGGATGAGATGGCTGGATGGCATCACTGACTCGATGGACGTGAGTCTGAGTGAACTCCGGGAGATGGTGATGGACAGGGAGGCCTGGCGTGCTGCGATTCATGGGGTCGCAAAGAGTCGGACACGACTGAGCGACTGAACCGAACTGAACTGAACTGGGATAGGAAAGTGACTTTTCTCGAACCATGGGAAGTTGTATTTTTCAGCTCCCAGAACAGCCCCACGTTCTGCCTTTCCCTTTTAAAACCACCTATGCGTGACTGGTGACATACACCGATGACATGCCGTACCTGCACGCGTCTGCCATGCTTGGTATTGTCCTTGCTCTTAGGCCAATCAGTGCTACTCAAAAACTGTCAGGAAGCAGCATCTTTTTCTTCTTCTGGTCTCAGCTTTGCTTCCACTTAGTCTCGCTCTGGTGGAGGTCGGTTGTGAATGATGAACTCACAGTGCTGCGGGTTGGATCCTGTCCCTCCCAAAGATGCATGAAAGTCCTAAGCCACAGCCCCTGTGAATGCGACCATGTTTTATTTGGAAATAGGGTCTTTGTAGATGTAATCAGGTTGAGGCCCCAAGTCCAGTGATTGGTGTCCTTATGAGAAGAGGCCTTTGGGACATACAAACATGAAGACATCCGGGGGAAGACCATGTGATAACAGGCAAAGACTGGAGTGATGTGTCTGCAGGCCAAGGGGTGTCAGAGGTGGCTGGCAGCCCCCAGAAGCTGGGAGAATGGCCTGGGGCAGGTTCTCCCCAAGAGGCTTTGCCAGGAACACGGTCCTGCTGACAGCTTGATCTCAGACTTCCAGCACCCAGGCTCAGGAAACACACTTTTATAGTTTTAAGCCCTCAGTTTGTGGGAATTTGTTGTAGCAGCCCCCAGAAACCCACATGCAAGGCTAACAGTTTCCAAATGTGCAGGTCCCTTCAGCCAGCCCTTGCAGCTGAGGAAAGTTGCGTTGGAAATAAGCCCCGGGCTCTAACTGGCCGGCTCAGCACTGTTGGACAAAGGGTGTCTGTGTGGCGAGGCAGCAAATTCCTCTCTCCACAGATGAGAGAGGTGACAGAAGGTGGCTCTGGGAGCCCTGGGCCTGAGCCCTGTGGTTCTTGCACAGGCTCTCGTGATCTGGGGGATCCCTGGGTCCCAGAAAAGTAGAAGTGAGGACTCGAGCCAGGCTCCAGTTTAGAGGAAGTCATCTGAGATCATGGACCAACTCGGGAGGTGACTTGAGGGAACCAGAACATCAAGGCTCTTTGCTTCAGGGATATCTATGACGTCAGAGCCGTCATTCTGACCCCTTGGCTAGATTCTTGCAGCTTCTGTGTGTGACCTTTGAAAGGGGAGCTTACTTGTATTTACTTATCAGATACTGATCTCGAATGGTAAGCTCTCAAGCTTTACGAGGGGAAGGACCATTTCTGTCTGTTTACTACTCTTTCCCCAGCACATTGCCCAGTACCTGATATACCATAAGCCTCACAATGTATATGTGATGGGATTGAATTGATAGGAGGTCTTCACATGCAATTGTATATCCTTAGGTAATTAAAAAGTGAGTTCAGTTATTGTTTTAAGCGTGGTTGCTTTTGTACTTTAAAGGAATCCTTAGGTGCCAAAAGGTATAGGGAAAAAACAATCTAAATCAAAGCATCTCACAACCCACAGACCTGTACCTAAACCGTGAACCCTAAAATAGACTGTGGACTTGAGTTAACAACGTGTGTTGTATTTGCTTATCAGTTGCGACAAATACACCACACTAATGCAGGATACTATAATAGGGCAAACTGGGTGGAGAAGAGAGAGAGCAGAAAGTATATGGGGACTCACTGTATTTTCTGCTCAGTCTTTCTACAGACCTGAACGTGCTCTAAAAAATAAAGTCTATTAATTAAAAACTCTAAACACACAAAAAAATCTAACCTCCTTATATTTTGAAGACTTACACTTACTTTGGAGGATTACTATCAAGACTGCACACACGCACACACACACACACACACACACGCACACACACACAGAGTTAAATAGTTGATATGAAGTTGGCTGTAGAGAGCCGACATGAGGAATGGCTTTGCTCTCTTCACTCCATACACTATTATTGGGAGCCCCCGTGGCAAGAGTTTTTACACAGATTAACTCCATAGATTAATTTTTATGTGCAGAAGCTCAGAAAAGTATCAAAGTGAAATTGATAACAAATTACAGAGTTAATGCTCCGAATCTCGTATCATCATTTCTGCCACATATACTCTCTGATGCTGGGAGCTCCGCCTCTTATATGATTCTAAGATCTCCTTGGCACAGCCTCTCATGCAGTTTTTATCCAGCTACTCTAAACTCTGTTTCAGCTGGAAGGCAGTGTCCTGGCCAGCACCATGATCTGTATTTTGATCTTTATTTCCTTCTGACTTTTGGAGAAAATCGAGAAACTTCATCTGACAAGTACAATGTGACAGGTATGATATTAGTGATGTGAGAGTGTTCAGAGGCCCCCTCCTCCTCCAAAGTCCATCAGGGAGGAAGTGGTCAGAAGTGGTCAGTGAGTTGGTCGCAGCTAGAGCCTCTGCCAGGGCCGTTTCTAGAATTTCAAGATGCAGAACCAGGTAGTGAGTGGAACGCAGAAGACCAGAGAGTCTAGTTATGATGAACCTAGTGAGAAAATCAAACAGCTACTCAAAAGCATAATGAATGGGTTCGAGGAAAGAAAGTAAGACCTGAGCAGGGTAGGGAGGTGAAGGCGGGTTGAGGGCAAGTTTATTATGTGAAAAGTGCTAAAGAACCTGGGAAGTGACATCTAGGAGGAGAGAGAAGGGATTCAGGACAAGTTTCTGGTCTGACCAAGAAATTCTCTGGGGGTAACCAGTAAAGGGGAGGATTCATCCAAGTCACTTCTTGGCTCTTTAATTGTCGGCGTCTTTTGTTTTCTAACGTGATCCTGCTCTCTCTGATATGAAAATGCATATCCTGTCTTCAGGACCCTTTGGGAACAGTTCTTTGTGGGGCCCTTGACTATAAGTAATTTCATTATAAAATTTATCCACCTTATGAGCTATGGTGATTTACTGATGAAACTGTAGGACAGTGGGCAGAGAACATGAGTTTTCTTTGTCCAGTCTCCACATACAAAGGCCCCATTACTTCAGGTCCAGAGACCACTCCTTTGTGCTTTCAATGGTCAGTAAGTCATTCCTGGCTGATTTCATATCTTCCATCATAAGCAAACAGTAGCAACCCCATTATTATTCATAATGCCGTGGCTTTTCATAACCAGTTTATACTGAAAACAACACAGATATTCTTGCCTCTGCAGCTCCCAATACCATTGATTTAGCTCTGGTTCCAATATTATTCATGACGCAGCGTCATCCTTCACTCTACCTGTGAATGCCAGCTCCCACTGATTCAGAGGTTGTGCTTTGTTGATGTTGATCAGAATATAACCTTACCAAGAGTGTGCGGGAAAACAGGTGCGATGATTCACTTTCTGGGTATGTTAAACCTACCATTTGGAATTTTTTCTGTATTGACATGAAATGTAGAACACCCCATCCTCTGGTGGTGTCTTCTTTGGAGCTGTCGAGGGCCTAATCACTGTGTGCCTCGCATGTGATCTCTTTCACTGCTGATGACACCCTGCCACCCACAGAGCGGGACGCACAGGAGACGCCAGGCAAGAGGCCTGTGGGCGGAGAAGGGAGAGCAGTCCACTTGGCAGGAAGCGTCTCTTTCTCACCCAGCCTGACCTGCCAGGCCGTGTTCCTGGAGCCAGGGTCTGGCCATGGGGCCTCAGGATGACCTCATAGTATGAACCCTGGAGCTTTGGGGGCATTGACTCCACGTCTGGGGTAAAGGACCCATGAGTGCTCCAGCAGGGAGGAGTGAAGACTGAAGTCTGTTTCAAGGGAGGGACTCCTAAGTATGGGGTCAGTGAAGTCTGGGCCTGGAGGGCACACTGCCTGTGTACAGTGAGATTACAAATTGCATGTCTTCCCATGGTATCACTGCTCCCTGATTTCCTGATGCACTTCCCTTTGACCACCAGCTCTTTGTTCCTTCAGTGCAATTTCCTGTGCCAGGCCGCTGACAAGCAGGTATTACAAGTGAATTTCTGTCTCCAAGAAAGCCTTTTTCCTTCTTCTTCTTCTTCTGATGAGTACTTTTTATTCTTCAGATCCAGCTTACTTATTCCCTCCTTCATCAAACTTTCCAGAAGCTTCCCAGCTGCCTCACCAGAACATCCATTCTTTCCTTCATCCAGCCAATGGGAACCTTTTAGTGAGCAGCTACAGCTCTCTGCCAAGCCCTGTTCCAGGCGCTGGAGCAACAACAGTGACTAAATAGGCCAGCCGTCATATAGGCTCCCTCTGGACTCTGTGTGTCTGTTTCCACTTAACTTGTGTTGAAACTGCCTCTGGTGGTGGTTTTGTCACTGAGTCACGTGCAGCTCTTTTGACCTCATGGACTGTAGCCCACCAGGCTCCTCTGTCCATGGAAGTTCCCAGGCAGGAATACTGGAGTGGGCTGCCATTCCCTTCTCCAGGGAAACGATCTGTATTTGTCAGCAAATGTTTTCTGTAAAGGGTCAGCTAGTAAGTGGACTTTGTGGGCTGTTAAAACTGCTCAGTCCCACCACTGCTGTGGCCCAGAAGCAGCCAGAGATAGTAGGCCAGTCAGTGGGTGTGGCTGAGTGCCAGTTCACCTCTATTTACAAAACAGGCCAGGGGCCTCGTTCTGCCCGCCAGGCGTAGTTTGCTGCCATAGAAGACAAGCTCCACCAGAACAGATCCTTGTTTCTTTACTCTTTCTAGTTTGTTGTTTTTTACTGTTACCTTAGTGCTGAGAACTCGGTGCTGAGCACTTTGCACACACAAGGTATTTGACATAGATTAAGCAGGAGACGTAAAGGAATGTCATCCATTAAATTGGGAAGTTTTTGAAAGGCAGGGTCCATCTACACAGTGATCAACACGAATAGGTGTTGACTAGATGAGTGAGCTACAGGAACACCTTCCTCCTGAGACTTCCTCCTGGTCGGTGCCTCTGGTGGGTGGGCAGGAACCAGGCCGGTCCAGGCCAGCCTTGTTATCCTGTCGTATGGCAGCTGCCTCCTCAGCAGGCTGAGTCGAGCATGAGGAACCAATAAGAGAATTACAGGCAGGCCTCCCGACTGGCGCAGGCCCCATGGCCAGCTCGGTGACAGCCTGCTGCAATCTTGCAGAGCAGCAGTCCAGTCCAGGGAACTCGGCAGCGGAAATGGCCATTAAAGTGAAACACGCCTGCCTGTCAGAGAGAAGCAGCGACCACAGGAGCCCGATCGCCACCGTCAAAGCGCCTGTCAGCACCAGCCCGCTTGTTAAGTTTCTGGGGCCCACCTTCCTGAGCAAGGGTCAGCCAATTGGCTCTGACAAGCAGGGCCCTGGCGTTTGGCGGGGCCTGTCAGCTGAGGCCCAGAGGTGAAGCGGGTGCTGCTTTGGAAATGGGGGCCTGACAAGTGCCGCCAGATCAAGACGAGATGAAGGAGAGAGGGTTGGGGGTGCTGAGCTGGGGGGCTCCGGGCAGCTGGGCCTCCCCCAGGAAGGAAGCGGCTTTGCTTCTGTGTCGTGTCAACTTTGCTGTCGCTGGACAGTCGGCGTGGTTTCAGACAGATCACCGCCCCTTTGGGAAGCCCGAATGCCTTGGCAGACAATTTCAGGCCTTGATTTGATTGATAAATCCTTTGTGACGGGAGGGGATGAAACAGGCCCCCAGTTTGGTACATACGAATAGGAAATTAGCTGGCGAAGTTGTCAAAGATAATTAACTTTCCGCTTCTGCGGGTCTATTCAGGTTGACATCCTGAAATTATTTAGAAATACACATGTCAACGCGCTGACAGAGTCTGCGGCTGATCAGATAAACAGATTTGGAGGTGTTTGATTGTAAAATGATGTAAGCGCTTAGCCGGTGTTTTATCACCGCGAGTTTCCGTTTGCCGCTGTGGGTGATGTTCAGGGAGAGGGTTTGGTGGCTAGGGGTGGGTGGGGGCCAGGGGTGTAGGGGTGGAGAGATTGAATAGGACGCACCAAGTACAACAGACTTGCCTTCTCAGGTTACTCTCAATGAGTTGAGAAATTCCTAACCTTCAATTCAAACACAGTTAACCTTGGATTCAATCCAAGGGCTCCTCTCCAGCCCTTAACCCCCAGTACGAAGGAGAGTTTTCCAAAGGATTTACCAGCAGGCACGTGGTTCCTCTGTCAAACCCAGTCTTGGCCCAACAAGTACAGGTTGCGAAATCACCTAGGATCACTGCTGCTTCTTATCCATCATGAGTCTGGGTAGGTCACTGGGCTGTCATTGTTACTGTTAGTCGCTCAGTCACGCCCAGCTCTTGGTGACCCCGTGGACTGTAGCCTGTCAGGCCCCTCTGTCCGTGGGATTTTCCAGACAAGAACACTGGAGCGGGTTGCCATTTCCTTCTCCAGGAGATCTTCCCAGCCCAGGGACTGAACTCACATCTGCTGCATTGCAGGCAGATTCTTTAGCGCTGACTCACCAGGGAAGCCCAGATCACTGGGTCTCACAGGCTATTAAGAGCAGAAAATACCTTTTCAGCATTTCCATCTTGTCACTGCAAATTGCTTCTTTAAAAGACCAGTTCAGAGCCAAATTCTTTGAATGAAGAAATTCCTTCCTCCGAGTGAATGAAGATGGGTGAGAACTAACATTTACTGAGCACCCGCTCTGTGACAGAGGCCAAGGTGGACACGGTGCTGTGTCCTTTGCTCACTGTAACGTTTCTAGTTTCCATAGTAGACAAGTCTTGATCGTTTGCCTGGTGAGAAAATGGATACTCAGAGGGGTTAGCTCAGCTGCTGAGGTTAGCCAGCTAGCTAGGAAGTGACATCTGCGTGTGAGCATGGTTTGGCTACTTCTTCCCTTCCCTCACCACGATTTTCTGGTTACTAGAATTGTAGGCTCTCAGATGGATGCCTGCCAGTGCAGGGGATGCAGGAAATGCGTGTTCCGTCCCTGGGTTGGGAGGATCCCCTGGAGTAGGAAATGGCAACCCACTCCAGTATTCTTGTCTAGAAAACTGCCTGGACAGAGGAGTCTGGCAGGCTGTAGTCCATGGGGTCGCAAAGAGCGACATGACTGAGCAGGACATGACTGAGCAATTGAGAACACACACATGCTGACTCTCAAATAGAAAGGATTCTGAAGGTCACAGAGGTCAGGGTTCAGCAACCCAGAATCCATGGGCCAAATCCAGCACTTGTTTTTGAAAGGCCTACAAGCTAAGAATTTTTTTTTTTTTNGAGTCGAGCATGAGGAACCAATAAGAGAATTACAGGCAGGCCTCCCGACTGGCGCAGGCCCCATGGCCAGCTCGGTGACAGCCTGCTGCAATCTTGCAGAGCAGCAGTCCAGTCCAGGGAACTCGGCAGCGGAAATGGCCATTAAAGTGAAACACGCCTGCCTGTCAGAGAGAAGCAGCGACCACAGGAGCCCGATCGCCACCGTCAAAGCGCCTGTCAGCACCAGCCCGCTTGTTAAGTTTCTGGGGCCCACCTTCCTGAGCAAGGGTCAGCCAATTGGCTCTGACAAGCAGGGCCCTGGCGTTTGGCGGGGCCTGTCAGCTGAGGCCCAGAGGTGAAGCGGGTGCTGCTTTGGAAACGGGGGCCTGACAAGTGCCGCCAGATCAAGACGAGATGAAGGAGAGAGGGTTGGGGGTGCTGAGCTGGGGGGCTCCGGGCAGCTGGGCCTCCCCCAGGAAGGAAGCGGCTTTGCTTCTGTGTCGTGTCAACTTTGCTGTCGCTGGACAGTCGGCGTGGTTTCAGACAGATCACCGCCCCTTTGGGAAGCCCGAATGCCTTGGCAGACAATTTCAGGCCTTGATTTGATTGATAAATCCTTTGTGACGGGAGGGGATGAAACAGGCCCCCAGTTTGGTACATACGAATAGGAAATTAGCTGGCGAAGTTGTCAAAGATAATTAACTTTCCGCTTCTGCGGGTCTATTCAGGTTGACATCCTGAAATTATTTAGAAATACACATGTCAACGCGCTGACAGAGTCTGCGGCTGATCAGATAAACAGATTTGGAGGTGTTTGATTGTAAAATGATGTAAGCGCTTAGCCGGTGTTTTATCACCGAGAGTTTCCGTTTGCTGCTGTGGGTGATGTTCAGGGAGAGGGTTTGGTGGCTAGGGGTGGGTGGGGGCCAGGGGTGTAGGGGTGGAGAGATTGAATAGGACACACCAAGTACAACAGACTTGCCTTCTCAGTTTACTCTCAATGAGTTGAGAAATTCCTAACCTTCAATTCAAACACAGTTAACCTTGGATTCAATCCAAGGGCTCCTCTCCAGCCCTCAACCCCCAGTACGAAGGAGAGTTTTCCAAAGGATTTACCAGCAGGCACGTGGTTCCTCTGTCAAACCCAGTCTTGGCCCAACAAGTACAGGGTGCGAAATCACCTAGGATCACTGCTGCTTCTTATCCACCATTGAGACCGGGTAGGTCACTGGGATGTCATTGTTGCTGTTAGTCACTCAGTCACGCCCAGCTCTTGGTGACACCGTGGACTGTAGCCTGCCAGGCCCCTCTGTCCATGGGATTTTCCAGACAAGAATACTGGAGCGGGTTGCCATTTCCTTCTCCAGGAGATCTTCCAAGCCCAGGGACTGAACTCACATCTNTAGGTCACTGGGATGTCATTGTTGCTGTTAGTCACTCAGTCACGCCCAGCTCTTGGTGACACCGTGGACTGTAGCCTGCCAGGCCCCTCTGTCCATGGGATTTTCCAGACAAGAATACTGGAGCGGGTTGCCATTTCCTTCTCCAGGAGATCTTCCAAGCCCAGGGACTGAACTCACATCTGCTGCATTGCAGGCAGATTCTTTAGCGCTGACTCACCAGGGAAGCCCAGATCACTGGTTCTCACAGGCTATTAAGAGCAGAAAATACCTTTTCATCATTTCCATCTTGTCACTGCAAATTGCTTCTTTAAAAGACCAGTTCAGAGCCAAATTCTTTGAATAAAGAAATTCCTTCCTCCGAGTGAATGAAGATGGGTGAGAGCTAACATTTACTGAGCACCCGCTCTGTGACAGAGGCCAAGGTGGACACGGTGCTGTGTCCTTTGCTCACTGTAACGTTTCTAGTTTCCATAGTAGACAAGTCTTGATCGTTTGCCTGGTGAGAAAGTGGATACTCAGAGGGGTTAGCTCAGCTGCTGAGGTAAGCCAGCTAGCTAGGAAGTGACATCTGGGTGTGAGCATGGTTCGGCTACTTCTTCCCTTCCCTCACCACGATTTTCTGGTTACTAGAATTGTAGGCTCTCAGACGGATGCCTGCCAGTGCAGGGGATGCAGGAAATGCGTGTTCTGTCCCTGGGTTGGGAGGATCCCCTGGAGTAGGAAATGGCAACCCACTCCAGTATTCTTGTCTAGAAAACTGCCTGGACAGAGGAGTCTGGCAGGCTGTAGTCCATGGGGTCGCAAAGAGCAGGACATGACTGAGCAACTGAGAACACACACATGCTGACTCTCAAATAGAAAGGATTCTGAAGGTCACAGAGGTCAGGGTTCAGCAACCCAGAATCCATGGACCAAATCCAGCACTTGTTTTTGAAAGGCCTACAAGCTAAGAATTTTTTTTTTTTTTTTGCATTTTTAAATGGTTGGAGAAGAAATAAAAATAGTGTTTCATGGCATGAGAACGACATGAAGTTAAAATCTGAATGTCCATAAATAAAGCTGTTTTGAATGTAGGCTCATGCATTCATTTATGTATGTCTATGACTGGTTTTGTGCTATGTGTGCAGAACTCCACAGTTGTGACAGAGACCATTGAAAGCTGAGAATACTGACTGCTTGACCCTTGACAGAATACATTTGCTGACCCGTGGTTCACTGGTGTCTCAGTGAGAGCTTATCGAGCTGGCAAAATTATTTGCACTGGCAAAACTCTCAGCAGGTATTATCTAATTTATCTTAACTACTCAAGGTGGGTGCTCATAGGTGAAGAAATGATAGGTTCAGAGAGGTTCAAGAAGCTGGTCAGGCTAACTGAGTAGAGCCAGGATTCATGGCCTGAGTTCACACTCAAAGCAGTGCATCCAGTTCCCTTATTTTATTGCCATTTCGCTGTAATTCACGTTACCTGGATGTAGCTTGAGACACGATGGTGATTACCACTGAGGTGGGCAGAGTAATTGCCCGCAAAGATGTCCTCGTCCTAATTCCCCAAACTGTGTATACCTTCCATGGCACAAGCGCCTTTGCTGGTATTATTGGGGATCTTGAAATGAGAAGGTGGTTCTGGATTATCCAGATGGGTTTAAGGACAAAAGGGAGGCAAGGAGGCCGAAGAAAATGAAAGAGACAGGATGATGGAAGCAGAGGTCGGAGTATTGTGGGGCCATGAGCCAAGGGACACAGGCGATCCTAGAAGCTGAAAAACACTGAGGAGGTATACTCCCCTCTGACCTGAACGGCAAGAGGATACGTTTGTGTTGCTCTTAAGATGCTAAGTCTGTATTCATGTGTTACAGCAGCCACAGGAAGCTAATATATACTTCCTGCATCCTTGGCTTCAAGCTGCTCAATGTGGTAAAGGACCCCACCCATCAGCAGAAGTAGATTTCAAAGAAAAATCTGTACTGCAAGTGTTAAAAATAAATAACTTCTCGGGGGTGGGATCAGTCTAGAGGCCTTCCTAAGAAGGGGGCTACAGGGCTTGCAATCCTGCAGAGCTGTGTCTTCAAAGAGGTCCTTTCTTTATTCCAGTTTCTGCGGCTGGATGCTGGCGTCTCCCAGGGTCAGCCACATGATGTAAAGAAACAGAGGAGTCAGAGGCAGGACAGATATCTGTCGTGCTTTCGTCTCAGCAACCCACACCACACTTCTGAGGCTAAACTCGGGCTTTCTGGCATGTGACCTAACCTGAAGCCGTGCTTCTTGGTGAGTTTTCTCCTCCCGCTTACGGAGGAGCTGAGCTTCTGCAAAAGGGAAATCAGAATCTCGCCTGCATTTTATTAGTATTGTGACCATTTGCAAATTAATTTGGAAGGCAATATAATTTACCTCTTGTGTAGAATTCAGTTTTGATTACTGCCATGTCACTGAATTTCCTGCTTTCATGAAAGCTCTTATTATGAGAAATTAAGATACCTTCCTCCTTCATCCAAATAAAATAAACATATGGCTGTGGGATGCTATTGAATTAAAAATATCATTTAATCCAGGGAAGATAATTATTTGAGAAAAAAAAACTGGAGAGGAGAGACTCAGTCTAGGGTTTGAATGTTGACATGAAATTGTGAAGGCTATTTTCACTCATCACTGACTTTTAATAGCACTTTGTACAGAGTAATTTCCAGCATAAACCTTGTTAATGTGATATTGGTTATTTCAGAATCATGTTAGGGAGTCGGAGCCATTCCCCAGATCACTGTTGGGGTGTCCCGGTATGTGGGCCTAGGTATTCAAGAAGTGGTATTTAATGACACATTACCTTGCCTGTCAGTAGACTTTATTTTCTGTCGTCATGCTTTGTTAAAAATGGCATTTGGGAAGAGAGCAGAAAAGTTAGCTGCTGTAGACATACTGTGTATATACCACGCTGCATATCATATGTAGGCTGTGTTTGTCTGGGACACGGATTACAGATTTGAGAGACTGGTCTTGACTTTCCATGCTGGCCCGTGTGCCCTGAGTTTTGTTTCCACGGTTACGGTCCCTGGCACACACATCCTTGGAACTTAGCACTTGGAGGCTTACCCTGCCTGACTTCCAGCCGCCAGAGGAGTGCTCTGTCTGGCCTCAGGAGCCCGCTCTGTCCATTTTGAAGCAAGCTGGAAATGCCTAGGAGCATTGATCCTCAATCAACAGCTCACGTGAACTGGTGGGGAGAGAGAGTGAATGCCTCTCCTGGGACGAGGGTGGGATGCGTGGACATCTCATGGCTCTTCTGCTGCCCTCCCAGTGTTACCCAGAGAGAGCCCGGTTGCCCTCAGTGGTAATGTGCGTGAACCTCCATGCTTTGCAGCTTCGGTCCCTTTCTCATCCCTGTCTTTTACTCCTTGGCTGTTTTTTTCCTGTAATTGCCTCTGAAACAAACCACTTGCACCCAAATCCTTGTCTTGTTGTCCTTTGGTGGGGAAACCAGTTCAAAACAGTCATTATTCCAATGAGTTCATTCGCTTATTTATTAAACCCTGGCTGGGAGCCTGTTCAGAGCAGGCAGCTGAGAACCACGTAAGACCCCTGCCTGGAGGAACACAAACCCTATCGAGCAGACAGATGTTAAACAAGCAAACAGACACGGAAAGGATAGTTTTTTCAGGTTGTACCTACGTGTCCTGCTGGAAATAAACAGGGCCGTGGGGGAGAGTGATTGATGGGAGAAGATTTTCATAGCGTGGTCAGGACAGTGACTGAGGCCGGGAGGATAGAAAGGACCCAGACGTGCCCCAGTGAGGGCCGCGCTGGAGAGTTCAAGGAGCTCAAAGGAGCAGGGTGGGCCCGGAGTGCCGAGGACAAGCGAGAGATGGGGTCTGACCAGGGGGTGACCTTGATAGACTCTCCGGGCCCCCGTGGGCTGTGTTAAGATCTTATACTTCAAAGAGAACAGCGACTCAGGTTGCTGAAAAAATCGTTAGGCTAGATGGTCACTGCTGCTGACGAAGAGTAATGGAGGCTTAACAGTAATGATGAGGGTGAACGGCAAGCAAGTAGCGCTTGCTGTGAACTTAAGGCTCCATACCTTGTAAGATCTCAGTTTAACACCTTGAGCAAAGCATTAAGTTGGGGGTGTTTGTCATCCCTGTTTACCTGATGAGAAAATGTCAGACAAGGGAGTTGGCTAGCTCACCTAGAGCTGAGTAGGTTACGTGGGATTAAGTTGAGATTTGAACTTGGATCTCTCTAGCTCCTGAACGAATGCTCTTCCCATTGTTAAACCACACTGCCATCTTTGCTTTATTAAAAACACTTCTTAAAATCATTAATAAGTAGTAAGTTACCAATAAGATTCTTTGCAACCCCATAGACTGTAGCCCACCAGGCTCTTCTGTCCATGGGATTCTCTAGGCAAGAATACTGGAGTGCATTGCCATTTCCTTCTTCAGGAGATCTTAAAGAGTTGGACATAACTGAAGGGACTTTGCACACATGGCACACACCAATAAGAAAATTAGCCTGAGATCTTTTGATTCAGTGAAGAAAATCAGAATCAGGTTATGGACTTAACTGCTCTATAATTTACATGTTTCCTGTTCAATGAAAGTATTAACATATTTTTGATCATTCTATGTCACGCTTTGTGTAAAGCTTCTTCTCTGCTCTGTTCTATTTATTGTGCTTAAAAGCTTGATGCCTGGGGGTCAGGCGGGGCGGTGTGGGTAGAGTACCCTGCAGATACAGTGGTTGACTGCCATTGGCATGTTCATACACAGAAATAAAAGAAAGTAAAAAAAAAAGGGGGGGGGCAAAATGCTTATCTCTGTTCTGGGTGCCTATCATTAGAGGTTCATTAGAAATGAACCTCTCCCCTCCTCTGACTTGTATCTGTAGGATTTAGTCAATTAGAGAAAAGCTTTGCCCATCAACTGTAGACGGTTAAAGTGGTTCAATAATTTCCTAACAACCCTTATCATTTGCCAATAGAAAGAGAAGGAAGAGGTGTGAATATAAACAGAGGAATACGTTTATTATTCTCTAAACTCCTCCACCTACTATTGATAAGCAATTTAGTTCCTTCTTAGCTTGTTTAGCTAAAGTAATGGTCACTGGCTCCCAGGGAAAGCCTTTGACTGGGACGATGGGATATAGTGTGGAATCCGGAGGATGTCAGGGAGTCTATTAAAGTCTGGAATACTTGCTGGATTAATATTAGCAAT
This sequence comes from Oreotragus oreotragus, assembly GCA_006410675.1. Lineage (NCBI taxonomy): Eukaryota > Metazoa > Chordata > Mammalia > Artiodactyla > Bovidae > Oreotragus > Oreotragus oreotragus. The sequence goes on along the minus strand of SJYX01024247.1, from coordinate 12,516 downwards.
TCTGTTTGGATACACTTTGAATTTTATATTAACAATATTGACTTCAGTAGCTAGGTCAAATCAATCAAGTTGATTTTATTATTTTGATCGACAGGACCTCTTAACTCATTTAAAAAATAATTATTGAGGACCTACTATAAGCTGAACACAGATGATGTAACCATGAACACAACACAGAAGGTACCTACTGCTGTGGAGCTTTGGTGCAACATGGGTTTCACACAAATAAATAAATCCACAAACATCAGGTATACACATGAGTTATGATGCTAAAACATAGTGAAGTAAAGAGCCTGGGGGCAGGGGGGGCGTCCTCAGAGAGTGGTCAGGAAAGATATCCTGAGGAGGTCACAATCAGCTGAAATATGAGTGTCCGGCATGTCACCATGTAAAGATGTGGGAGAAGAGCTTTTCAGAGATAGGAAAGTGCAGACAGTATCAGGATGGGAATGATCTTAGTGTTTTTAAAGGTCAGAAATAAAGCCATGTGACATGAGCTGAGGAACCAAGGGGGAGGGAGGCAGGAGATGTTGGCCAGTAGACAGGGTGAGGATTGTATACCAAACGGTATACGGTTTTGGAAACCATTAGATGATTTTTGTCAGACTCATAACCTGACCTGATATTCTTCTTTAAAAAGATCATTCCCGTTGCTTTAAGAGAGCAAGAGCAGAGCCAAGAGGACCAGCCAAGGAACTGTGGTGGCTGTTGGGGAAGAAACACTGGTGTCTGGCATCAGACAGCAGAGGATATGGAGGGACCAGTGAGCGGCTTTGGAAAAGGCTTTCAGTTCAGTTCAGTTCAGTCGCTCAGTCGTGTCCGACTCTTTGCGACTCCACGAATCGCAGCACGCCAGGCCTCCCTATCTATCACCATCTCCCGGAGTTCACT